>JAPMOQ010045994.1:2483281-2827028 GCA_026543055.1 Argiope trifasciata
TATATATATATATATATATATATATATATATATATATATATATATATTTTTTTTTCTCCTTTTCCTTTTGAAACATTTGTGGCTAAATAATTTTTTTCCGTTTTTCCCGCGAGCTTTAGCTACTATTCAATACAACGTATCAATCGGCTTTATTTACTTTTCATGGACTCAATAGGTTAAATTTTTATAACCTATTAACTATCGTAAAAATGCTGCTACTGCATTTATATTCTAAGTGTCTTGACAGATTGACCTTGCTGTTAACTTGATACAAAATATACTATACTAAACATCGTTATTCCATGAGAAAAGGGCATCCAAAAAATGCCGAGCAGGCTAACCGTCATGTCATGCCACCCTGTCTCATTCCTGGTTTACGATCAAGCCCTTTTCTTATTAAAAATTTATCTTTATGTTTCTATTCCATGGGGGAAAATTCCCAGCGTCCTACATTTTACAACCTTTGCAATTATTCCTCTTATGTCTAAGTAGAGACTTAGTTTCTAGAACAATGGGGATGAACTTTCAACAACTGATAATAAGACAATTTTTCTTAGCGATATTCCGAGTTAAGGTACTTCTGGAGGTCTATTGTTGGAAGCCTAAAAAGCAGTTGCTTTAGAAAGAGAAGCTTTAGACCCAAATGGGTCACGATTTGCGGGTAACCAAATGAGGAAGGGCAAAGGGATGGGGTATAGTAGTCACGATTTCTCTGTCTCACTCTTTGCACCTGCCGTATTCCTCCTTTGGGGCAGAACCGGTGGTGATCAAGACGACCAGCTTTTGTGCTATGAGAGATCATTATTACCCCCTTGCGCAATCCTTTGGGAAATATATTTTCTTCTTTTCTTTCTTAATCACAGATCCGTATACAACATAATTAAGAAAAGGTACTTCCAGCCTCTAAATGCTTTTGAAGGCATTGTCATAGCAATCCAACAAGACTGAAATAATGTATTGAGAAGAGCTTGAGTAGAATTTGGTATTCTTCCATTGAGTATGCTGTGCACCTGATCGGAAAAATAGAGCAAGTTGAACGACCCTTCTGTTGGTGAAGGGCATAGGTGGGGAAAATATGCTTGTACTTGAAAAAAATCTAGAACCGGAACAATGATCACAAGTTGTAAAGTTTACCTCTTTCTCGTAATTTCCTAAACTTTTTCCCTGACAAAAAAAAAAAAAAGGAAAACTGAATTGAAAATTTTTTACGGTTTTTAAAGCTTGTTTAATTCATTGTTTTCATCTTTTATTTACCATGTAGAAGTAAATATTCTCTGATGTTTCTTTACTGAAATATCATATCGAGTTAGTTTTTATGTTCACTTTGATTATTTCTATTTCGACACATCCAACCACTCACCCTCTCATTCACTTACACACACATACAAAAAAAAACTTTATCCAAGTAATTAAAAGATTAAGCTGAGTGTTTTAACATTGATAGGGCTTTAAATATATTTTGTATTAATATTTATGCTATTGCTAAGTAACTTTTTTTTCTGTATTTTGTGATTATATTAGTCATCAAAAAATTTCTTGTGTTACCTTCACATATTAGCGACTTTAGATCTGTAGCATCATATATTATAAGGTTTTCTCTTTTACTTTTATATCTTTGGATCAAACTTTCTGATCAAGGATTGATTAAGTTCTTTTATTAATTATTCTGCTAAAAAAAGATAATTTAATTGACTTTAAAGCGATATTATAAATATTATTGTTCCCTTTCTATCTAATTTTTTAAGCTATCAATGGGCTTTAAAATTCTGTTTCAACTGATATTACGCATTATATGAGATTTATTGTGATAGTAAATTGCCTGTTACTTTTAATAAATTTTCACTTATTTACATAAAATTCAAACAGTAGTATAGCTAGGCTGGCTTCAGGCACGTACCCTAAAGCCATCGTAAGTGGACATAAACTCCAGGACTAAATTAGTTTCAATTAAAGGAAAGAATTAGTTTCAATTAAAAAATTTATTTTTAAATTCCCATTTTTCATATTTTTAGAAGTAGGAATTGTTTCTTCGTCTCATTTTAACATCGCGAGATATTAATTTTATCACGAAATTTCTAGTATTCAGTTCACTACTTACAAATGCCAAATTCATCTAAGGCGTTAACAATCGAGTCATGAACGTTTGAAAATATTTTTGTTTATTGATAAACATTTACAGACATATCTCCATAATATAAACGAATCCTGAGAATATCATTTGATAACATTTTCTAGGTTGTGTAATTAGAGCATAAGAACGTAATAAATCAACACTACACTTCACTTGATATAAATAAGTTCATTAGGGCATATTTTTATTTTTCGAATTTCCCCATTATTTTGTAAAAAATGATAAGTGTTTTGAAAAAGTTAGCTTACTTAGAAACTTTATAAACTCAATTGAATCACAAAAAATAGCAATTGAATTTTGTTAAAAGAAAAAATGCTAAGAGCTTGAATCATAAACAATGAACGCTTTGCTATGATGGAAAATGGCATGGATAGAATAATGAACTATTACAAAAATATTATTACTACTTCTTGAGACTGAATTGAATTTTCATCGTACTTAGTTGAAATACACATTTAGAATCATCTCTCTCTCTCTCTCTCTCTCTCTCTATATATATATATATATATATATAACGACTTTTTATCCATTAAATTCCCATAGGAATCTTTTATTATTACAATAATCGAATTCATTATGTGATTGCAAATTCCATATTTAATTATATACCGTGAAAGAATGACATATATTGATAGCTGGAGATTTCGTTTTCCGTAAAATAAGGATAATTGCCATTTGCTTATGAAATGCATTGTTAAAAACATCTCCTAAATTTTTCTTGTATTATTAAAAAACAACACATGGCAAATCAAATCCTGAGATAAAATTATCTAATTCTTAAAATAAAATGTAAAGAGAAGTCTTCTGACTGCAAGCAATAACATTATTATTGTCTAACTATTTAGTGATGAAATAAAATTCAAATAAAATTCTTTATTAAAAAAAGCTGTTAAAATGCAATATTTTTCAACCGAAGAAAGGCGATTTAGAGATTTGATAAACATTGAAATAGCTTTGACAAACATTTCAGCAATAAAATCTATTAAATAATTTTAAGAATGAATGTGCTAAAATGTGGAATACGCAAGGGGGGGGGGAACTACACAACATTTGAATATGCCATTGAAAAGATAAATTTTTAAATTCTAAGATGGTATAAGAATTTTTTTGTGCGACAATAGTGCAATGTTTTTTAGAAAATGAAATAAGAGGACTGCATTTAAAAAAGAGGGGGAGGGTTCGTATTTGTCCAGAATTCAATTTTATATAGACGCGTCTCTGAATTTAGGATGTTTATTTTATGTAGAAAATGCAAGAAAAGGTAACAAAAAATTAAACAATATTTAATAACATGATATTCATCACACACACACACACACACACACACACACACACACACACACACACACACACACACACACACACACACACACACAGAGAGAGAGAGAGAGAGAGAGAGAGAGAGAGAGAGAGAGACTGCAAGGAGTAAGATAAGTACATTTAGCTGTACATCTGTTTCATGAAAATACTTATTAATTTTATTTTTAACAGCTTAAGCAAATTAACTTCCTACTTTTGTTTTACGCATTTCTGTCCAATAAGTTATGAACTCATTTTAAATCACCTTATCGCATGTTGAGTGATCACTTTTACCTTGAGAACCAAAGCTGCATTAACTGAATATGTACGTTTGATTGTAGGAGGTGGCATTTAAGTTGTTCCTCTATCTTATAACGCTTAACCTTCTAACGTTAATGAGCAAAACAGGTATATTACTAAACAGTTGACTCTGAAATAACCAAGGTTAACAACTGTTGAAGTTGGTTCCGCATTGCTGCTCATTTTCGTAAACATTGGTTGCTGGCTTTTCACTGGATGGTATTGGAAATGTCTCAGAGAGAATTGTGCAATTATCATTTCAGTTTTTACGCTCGAAACAAAGGACAAAGGATAATCTAAGAGCTCTAATTCATTGTTTATTATTATTATTACAGGTTTCGAGATACTGTCAGCTGTGAATTAGTTTTGGGGTTAAGAAAAATATAAAAGTGAATTCGATGATTAATTTTCTTGCATCAGTATGATGACAGATAAAATAGTTTCTTGGGATTTTAATTTGAATTCAACAATGATCAATTATTCGCTTGTTTTTCTTTCTTTTCGTTGTTTTTACAGTGGGTAAAGTGTTGTGCTTTCGCTTAAAATGTTGCTTCTGTTTTGCCTACTATTGCCTTGAACATGCGTTAAGTGAGAAATTAATGTGTGAGATTTTTCATTTTGTGATATAGAATTCTTATTACTTTTGTAACAAAGTAACTCATAACAAAAAAAAAAAATGCTTTTTTTTTTTTTGCTTCGATATAAGGCTCCAGTTAGTTCCCAAAGAAAGAGTACAATGAGTAATTCCATAAAAAAGTGTGTTTGATACTGTTTCTGCACTTTTTTGAAAATAATTTGTTTAAATATGAGAGACAAGGTTAATTATTTCTATGCTGGATTTTTTAAATAAATTGTCTAAATATTTGGATTTCATGATTTATAATAATTCTTTGTATACTATTTCTTGCCTGGGTTAACTGATTTATTTTGCTATCTGTGAAATGAATGATATCTGAAGGTTAAAATTTTATCAAAATATGTGTGTTTTTATTATCCAACTGCTTTGGGTTGCTTTCTAAACAAAATTCTAGAAAAAATAAATAACAACAGAAGAGCATCTTGCATTGCCTTTGATAAGCTATCTAATCCATTATTTCGCTAGATTTTCTCATTAGGTTAGTTAAAAAGAACTTGGGTCTCATTCTTTTCTTACTGATACGAGGCGGTCGTTATACTATTTTGTTTCCGAAGCAGAAGCTGATAATAATATCACAATCAGATAGTTATAATCACATTATTTCTTTTTTACTTTCTATTTTAAAACGAACAAATGTATTTAATCCCTCAACTACTAGGTTTCTAGAACACTATTTAGATGCAATCTGTAACTAAGTTCAAATTATTTGTTAATGAAACGATAAACTTTTATATAATATTTTATGATAGAAAATATTGTTCAAATTTATAGTAATAAAGGATAATACAATAGCCCCCGAAAATCGCGGGATGAAGCAGTAAATCGATTAATTTCCAATCTGCAGAAATCGCAGGATATATATTTGGAGGATTAATTTTAATTCTTGGTCTATTTCTTAATCATTTCAACAATTTGTTGATATTATGAAGCTGAAATAATGCAAGAGAAATTCTATGTGCTGTTTTAATAAGAAGCCTTAAAATCTTTGAAGTGCCATTCCATCTCCCTCCCTAGGTGCCGCGGTAACCTGGTGGTAAGGTCTTGACTTTGGAACCGGAGGTTTTCAGGTTCGTGACCTAATACCACCGAATAACCATCGTGTAAATGGGTCTGGTGCATGTTAAATTCATCCGAATCAAGTTTCTTCCCGCCGGTGTGGTGTAGAAAGGGGTGTGCCAGCTCGTGTCATCCTCGTCATTTGACCGCGGTTCAAAATTACGAGGTCCCTCTCAAAGTAACCCTAGTGTTGCTTTAAAAAAGAGACGTTTATAACTAAACTACCTCCCCCCCCCCTAAAAAAGGCCAAGGCCGTTCTTGCGTCAGACGTATTATCCAATGTTGGATAGCAAAAATGATTTTGGCTTAAGATAATTCGTTAAAGTTTGTTGAATCTGTGATTAAAATAAAAATTGTTTCATCATGTTTTCTATTTCTGTTTTTATTTATCATCTGTTCTTATGTACTTTCAGGGATTTTATAAGTTTTATGACAAAGAAATGCTGCAAAAAACTTTTTTATTGAAAAAGAAAAGAAAAAAAATGTAAAGATTGCTAGCTGAAAACAATATCCTGTTATAACATATGGCAATCTTATTATCAAACTCACGTTATATTTATCCATTTTTAGCTGAATCCATGAACAATTTCCAGATTGCACTTACGGGGAAGCAATCAGTTATGGTCAAATCTAATTTCCCGTATACAATGATCGAAATATTGAATCGCTCCCTTGTTAAAATTCTTTAAAAGGGGGCGATTCTCCAGCGGTTGAATTTTGAGCGACAATTGTTTTAATGATTAAGAAAACACACGCCTTTAAAGTTAGGAATAAGAAAAACGCGTAATGAAATAAGTTTCTCCGTTTTAAAGTCCCTAGAAATAAACGACTAATTAAGTCAATGATTGTTTCTGATGTTTTAGACTGAGTGGTAAAAAGCTTTTTAATCGCACTGTGCCTGGCTACTGCAGAAGCACGCCCATTTGATTTTCTGTTTCGAAATAAGCTTCTGAATGAGTTCTTCTTTGAACTTCTTTAATCACTCTCTATTTTTAATTCAATTTCTTTTGTTATTTTCCCGTTCGAGTGAAAATTTATTGTTCCTTTAAATACTGCTCCACACGCGTATTATTCAACAAGATTCAAAGTGCGTCACAGTGGATAAAAGGTATTTTTAATTCCTGCGGATGTTTGCATTGAATAGCATTTTAAAAGTAATTAAGATTTTTGGCCAAATTCTGTACAGTCTGAAGGAATAGATTGAATTTTCTTTTGGCCTTAAGATTTTGGTCTTTTGGTCTTTATTATCATGGGGCATAGAATAAAATAAAAACAGCAGATTAGGTTTTTCTTCTTAACGCTTAAAATTAAATTAGGTTTTTGAACTGTTAGTCATGATTCCAAATAGGATCTTCGAAATATTCAAAGAAAATCTTTTCTTATTAGTGATACCAAATATAGTTTAGAAGATTATACAAGAATTTTCTTGATTGCTATTTTAAACTGAAACGGATCTCCAAGTTTCTTACTTCTATAAATTCGAGAAATACATTTTCGTTATTATGCTTGTCGTTGCATTATCCGTGAGCACGATGACTCAAAAACGCTTTGAGATTTAACGATGAAATTTATGACTCAGATTTAACCAGAAGTTTTCAAATTTTAGTAAAATTTTGAACGAAATCCATTCAGAATAATATTTGTCTACCCGACTATACAAATACAAGTGAACACGATTACTACAAAACATAGCTAGAGGGATGAAAATTGGTGCTTAATTTTCCTCACCTTTAATGTAGATGTGTATAAAATTTTGAATCGCATCTGTTAATAAATTTACAGTTTGCCGATCTGTATTTTCACAAATGTGAAAACTAGCTATTACCCGCGACTCTTTTCGCGTGGAAATTTTGATGTATATGTACGAAAAACTAAATAATAATAATAAATGATAATTATAAAATTAAATTAAATCTAACCTCAAAACGATACATTTAAAAGTATAAGCATATACGAAAAATATATAACATAAATACAATTTAATAATAAAAACACACAACTAACGTAAAAACAATTCATTTACATTGTTTACATTTTTTACTCAAAATAAAACAAAAAAGCAAATCAAGTCCGGTCAAATACATTTGATTATTTGATCGAGATTGAGATAGCTATAACAGTATTATACTCATAATTTTTAAACTTTTAATTTAAACGGAGTTCTTGAATACAGCCAGTGAAGGATGAAGCGGCAAAGGCTGTTATCCCATTTAATTTAAATGAAAACTCAGTTGTGAACAATCACGTGCGAACTTTCAACGGCGCACATGTCGGACTTTCCTACGCCAGTTGGGGTGACGCAATGCATATTAGAAATTTTTTATTTCCTTTATTCGGTTTTCTTTTGATTTAAAAGTACTTCAGAATGAATCCACAAGATCGATTAATTAACAACATTTGATTTTAAATGTATCCAACACACACACACACACACACACACACACACAAATAGAATGGTTTGAAATAATCTGTCGAAATTCGCCTAAGCCTAACCTCATTTCTGTTGGGGAAAAAAACTGGAGACTTACTTATCTTTGGCGGGATTTGGTCTCAGCTTTTTGGCTCGAAAGTTAGTTTTAATTAACAAAAAATTAACCACTCAATTAACTGGAATAAAAAGTAACGTATGTTTTATTCCTGACTATAATCTATCTTATACTAAATTTCATCCAATTCCGTTTAGCCGTTCTGACGTGATTGAGTAACATCCATCCATCCATCCATCCATCCATCCATCCAAATATTCAAACTTTCACATTTATAATATTAGTATAGATAGTTCAAAAACGCAAAGACTCAAATTAATGAAATTTTGTTACGATCTTGTTACTAAATACAATTGTAACTTGTCAAATTTTAGTTCCAATCGATCAGAAAAAAGGTATCCAAAATACGTATTACATTTTCTGATGTTTGTGTTTTAACCGCATGCCAGCGATTAATTACAAAAAGAATCGCCGATGATCCATCTTTAGATATTGGTATTTCATAACTATTTTTAGTCAATCAGATTCAATTAATACTCAAGCACTGAATTTCTTTTTCATCATATGAACACCCAACTTTCATATGCGGGACTCTGAAAATAAAAATCTGAGCACTCATGGTCTTCATGATCTTGTCTAAGGTTCGTGATTTTATTGCTGGGAGAGGACTATGAATACGGGGAAAAGTTTCGGGGTAGAACGCTTCCACTGTTATTTATTCCTTGTCTCTATTGCTTTAGATTGCTTTTTTTTTTGTCTCTCGTAAAGAATCACAAATGGAAAAGATCTTTATTTGAAATGGAAGTCTTATCCTCCGAGTTGAGAATTCAACACTGGGTTCTTTTCATAGATCTACCAGGCGTGATGCTGGTTTTATTTCTGGAAATTCTTAGCTGTCATCTTGATGAGGTAATCTCTCCGTTTTAGCCTTTTTAGATAAACTGCTGTAGGCCAAATTAGATACATTCCAATGTCCAGCTTTAGAAACTTTGGTAAACTTTGATTAAAACATACTTCCTCACTTAAATAATATTTCTTTTATTTGCAGATTAATAATGCAACTAATCATCAACATTTATCTATATTAAAAATGACAAAAGAATTCCACAATTTAGAGAAATGTGCCAACAACCATTCAAAAATGTTAAATATTATAATTTTTGTATTGTTAAAAAATATTTTTGAAATTTTTCATTAGTTTCTGCTTACATACATAGAGCAATTTGTATTATTTAATTATATTTCTTACTCGACATACTATTTTTAGTACAAATTTTCGTTCATGATCAGCTAATCAAATTTTAATGTAATTGATTTCTTTATTGTCCAAGATATTTATGCCGGTCAGTTTTATAATGTATAAAAGCGTGGAAGTAAATATTTAAAAAAAATATTTTTGCTTAATTTAGTCATGTAAGTCATACTTTGTCTTGTAAGGTTTACGAAAAATTAAAATTTCAATTCAGATACGTCCCATCTTGAAGCAACTCTAGGGCTAGTTTGGGAGGGGTCTTTTGATTTTGAACTGTTATTAGATGACAAGGGGGATCCTGCAACCCCTCTCCATAATTTTGCACCATACCACTAGGAAAACATTTTCTCTTGATGGATTTAGCATGTCCCAGTCTCTTTTATACAACGGTTCTTCTGCGAAATCGTGGTTCCAACCTGGAATCCTCTACTCACGAGTGCCCAACTTATCACCAGTTTGCGTGGTCTTTACGAATTCCTGAAATTGATGCACGGATTTTGTGTAGGATTTTTTCTTTATTGTTGAAGAAGAAAGAAGTAAATCGGAGAAAGGGCAAACGATCCACAACCAATAAATAGTTTTGTGAATACTCCTAAGCTTCAAAAACGTCTGCTTTAGGCCTATTATTTTCTGAAATAGTTCCACGCTAGCTAAGCAGCCATGGTAAACGATGAGCCTGTGCTCAACGACTCATTAAACATGTCAAACAGCCTATTGAGAACAGCCAACTGAAGGGATTTCCTTTTCGTTTCCTCTTGTTAATATCTTTTGTTTTGTTTTTCATGTCTAGCTAATTTTACGGTATTTCAGCAAACAAAAGCGCGAAGATGTTCAGCCATACGATACTTTGTTTTAGTAAAATAATAATATGTTCAGGCTCTTTCTTATATGTTGTTTATTCTGCAACTGAATTTCGTCGCACGTTATAATTTTATGTCTTTTGCAGAACTTTACTCAATAAATCGAGCCAAATTAATTACTTGATTTCCCCTATGTTATTTTCGGTAATTTTTACATCTTAATTCAGCAATTGTCACCCACATGAATTTCCCTCAGTATTGTGTTGGTCAGGATTTTTTTATTTGCGATTTTTTTGTTCGATTGTAGTAAAGCCACAATTGTAAAAAACTTAAAATAATGAAGGTAATAAAACTCACAAAGGAAGTTTTAATGATAGACCAATAAAAATAAACCTATTTCAAAATAGCTCGTTCATTACCCGCTGGGAATACGTAAAAATAAAAAGATTTTCTTCATTACCTTTGCATACCTAATATTAAATAATTAGACAGAAGCATTTGATGTAAAAGTTTTGGTGGTATTGTAAATTTTCTATGAAGAAGTTGCGATTCCCAATCTAAGGAGTTGTGTGGTAGGTTATAAGCAACAGCTTGAAAAGCTATAGAAAGCAAAAGTAAGGTTGCTTACTTTTTTTTTAACCGGATGCATATTATATTAAGAGTATTCATCAGAAAATTTCATCGTGGAATTTTGAAGAAACTCTCCATTTAAGACCTGCTTGGATTCAAAAAACCTATACAACATTAAGAGTGTGTTTATGATCATGAAAGCTCAAAACGCAACAAGATAGAAGTATGGAATTTCATTTACGAATATTAATACCCAATTGCAAATTTCTCTCAAATTCTGTACATCCACATTGAAATGTATAGTATAACTCAAAAGCCCAATGAGCTAGATGAAGGAAATATGCCATACGATTTTAGAGCCATAATCATCAATATGTCTCAAAATTTGAGCCATTTTGCCAAAGAGTTGATTGTCTACAGTATGTAAGTAACTGAAATAACTCAGATACATGAAATTTGGTATATGGTCTTGACAATGCTATCGTAGATTTTTAATTATAGTTGGACTCTATTAGCATAAAGATTGAGATCAAAAATGCATGTTTTATATCTGTCACTATTCTACTGAGCTAAACTTAAATGTATTGCATAAAATTTTTATTGAACTATTCGAGGCTGTCAAAGAGCGAACACTTCCACTATTTTTGGCACAGGAAAATTGAAAGTAATTGAAATATTTTCTTTCTATTTAAATCGTTTACAGGTTGTAATCGTATATTTGCTTCTATGTTCAAATAACTGCTTATAACTGTTATTAAAAGGAGGAGCATTTAACTTTTCTTGGAGCGAAATATTACTGGAATTTACTGCTGAAGGGATTATTCAACCCTTTCATTAGCGTACGACCCATTTCTTTTTTATTCTTGATTTTCCTTATGTAAACCATGAATTTCCCTTTTAGCCAAATGCGAAAAAAAGTTTTTGAAACGCCTTCTAGGTGATACAACTTTGTTATTACCGGGCAACAAATATATTCCATTACTTGTTGCTTATTAGTAAATTTCATTTTGTTGCTCTTCTAAAAAACAACTCAAACAAGAAAATTAGTTCGCGTGGTCCCATAAATGGAATTCTCAGAAGAATTTTTTATTTTTATTTCGTGTAAACTTTAAGAGATGCAATCGAGGTCGAGAGTCACGGTGCTTTTCCTAGAGTTCTGCTAAAGGTTTCAGCTCAGCGGAAATCAAATTTGAAACAGAATGTGCCCTAAGCTACTGAAACTAAAAAAAGCTTTTAACCCTAGCAGGTAATGGGCTTATGGCTAATCCATTTTACTTGCTAACCTCCAAGATTTCCTGGATGCGCCTAAATTCCATCTAATCTGGGAAGGATGACGAATAATAATCTTAAAAATAAGTTTTCGATGCTGAACTTTACCAACTTCTTCGAGAGATGAAGATTTTCTTTTTACTGGTTTCATTTTTTATCTTGTGACAGTGGGCGTGAGTCTCCTGATAAGAGTCCACGTGGTCTTATCAGGTCATAGACACGTTGCTCTAAAGAGCAACATAGGACTTAGCACTTCACAGACCACTAGCGCGCTGATAGCCCAAAACGAAGTCCTCCTCACTTTCTGATCTTCTTTCGGTAACGAAAGGGTTTCGGAAGTCTTTACCCTTTGGTAAGATGTTGGGGAGAAGTGGCTACACAATTTTAAAAAGTAGAATATAATCTTTGCTTGTTCTTGCCTGCCTGCCAAGGAAATATATTACCCTTTTCAGAAATAAATCTCTGCCTTGTTCTCTCGATAGTGGCAATTCTGTGAAATTAAACGCATAATAATGAAGAGTAAGGAACTCGGTTTTCGACTCTCTGGTTAAAATTCCTTTTCTGTGATTAATTATAAAATATGATGGAAGAGTGTTTCGATGTTGTTATTGGATAGTGTGGATAGTAATGGATAGCAATCGCAGATAATGTTTCCAAAATGTTGACACCATCGATGTACTTATAATTTTTTAAACCACTTTTATTAGAATAAGAATATAATTAATAAAAACTTCTAGGTTATTAAGTACGTACATTGCATTTTTATAAAAAAGCTGATTTATTCTTATCTATAATTAGCTTATGCTTCGTTTGATAATTTTAATGAAAACGCATTTATAGGCACCCAAACCTTTTATGGCAGAAATGGGGCTGTACCCATTTTTTGTATTAAAAAAGATGAATAAGTCTTGAGAAAATGAAAGAAAAAGACTTACTACTCTACAAAGTCATTGAAAAGATGTGTCTCTAATTTTTTCTCGCCTCATATTTTAAGTTTAACTGATATATATCTATATTTCAAAAATACTTTTAGTTTCGATTAATGTATTATAAAAATAGTATGGTAATCAGTTATTATTTAACAATATGAGCCCTGACCGCCCGATATTACCCTTTCGACAGCGGCCTAACTCAGGCGCTTTAGGCGGCGGATAAATGAGATACATTAAATACAAAATATTTCTGGGCAGAAAATTCTAAAAAAAAAAAGTTTGTGTGTTTTCGTAATAATATATTTGCTTAAGTTTCATCGATAAAATGTATTGAATTTTCGATAGTTTTATAATAATCATTTTAAAAGATCAAATATTTTGGTAAATTTGCGAGTGAAATCATGATTATCATCGACTCCAGCAATCTTATCTTTTTTTCCTTTCACTCAACATCATTTATACAGGAGGAAAAAGAAAAGCTTTAACTACGTTTGTAAATACAATTAATTATATATACTGAGGAGACCAGAAGAAAACTCACTAAAAATGCAAAAACAAAGATTTCAAGTTACTCTAGTAAAAATCAGTGATAATTTAATAAAGATTCGCGTTTTATTAGAATTTGTATAAAACAGAAAATGTTTGATTTAAGACATCCACTTTTAGTCCTGTAAGTCCTTTGTCAACCGCACCAAATAATTCACACAGCTCTACGCATTATTTCAAGCTTAACTGTTAATCGGGATTAGAGCATTTTACTATTTTGAAACTAAGAAAATTAATTTTATATTCCGATAAGTTATTAGAAAGGGGAAGTAATAAGTTTGCGTTAGGGAAGTGTCTAGCTCGTCAACTCTCGTTCCCCCTCGCGGCTTAAAAAGAAAACGCGGCAATTTAGCTGAAGCAAGAAATTGACAGGGACTTAAAGACGAAGGGCGTCTTAATTCAAGTGCTTACCGTTAGACGGCTTCTGCCCTGATCCGCCTGCCTATTCAACCTTCCTTTGTGAGTGCTTTTACTTTTTGAATATAAAGTGAGCAGCAATATTCTCTAAAGTTGAAGAGCCTGTCCTGGTAGTTAAAAAAAAACTCGCCCAGGTTTCGGAAATTGTCAGAAAGAATTAATTCAAAAGGCTAGGCATAAGCGGAATTCTGTCATTAAGCTATGTCAGGGAAAGGCTAGGGCGTAATTAGTATGCAAATATCGCTCCTTAACGTCATTCGTTAATGACGTCATGCATCATTCATAAGTCTTGGTTCCCTTGAAGAAATTTCAACGCCTTACGCTCTTTCCTCTAACAATCACCGTGAGTCTTTTGCAAACTTGTCACTGAAGGTGTCAATGGGGATGTTCAGATTGAGCGAAGGTTTCAATCACTCAGTTCCGACTATGAACAAGATCAATCATTTTCCCGAAGAAATGAAAGAAAGAAGACCCTTAATACGCTATAATCTCATACCAGCCGGAGAACACTTTGTATGTCTTTAGATTGGGGTTAAGTTTTACCTCGGAAACTAAGTTGCTTTAGTTTTTTTTTTCTTTTTGCTGTTGGGGAGCTTGTAAAAAAATAAAATAAAAGTGGTGTCACTTTGTGGAAAGATATTAAATAATTTTAGTGTTAGAAACACTATCATGGGCAGTATTTTAGCGCAATATGAAGAAAATGTGTACGTTTTAATAACCTTTGATGAGCATAAATTGTTTATTACGTAATAAAGAATTTAAAAGGTGAATTTTTAATCAACCTCGTTGCTAAGCTTTCATTAATCATAGTTATTTAAAATAAGTTTTAAAACAAATTCGTTGTTCCAACATAGCTTTTTTTCTGCTTATCTAATGGATTTTAGTTTTGGGATAAACTACTGTTGCTGAAACTTGAATTGTTTACTAGTAATTCCGGGGGTGAAAAGTTAACGAAATGCTCTGCTTTTTTAATATATATATATATATATATATATATATATATATTAATGTTACATTCATTTTCTCATTTTAATGTTACATTCGGTTCGTGCTTATTCGGGACAATTCATGCTCATGCAATACAAGCAAAATGCACTCAGCAGTTTGATTAAGGAATTCATTACTCATGTGATTTAACAGTGCAGTTTAAAACCATGTAAATTTAGAAATTATTTACGATGTGCAATTATTTTCATGATTAACCTGTGACGTCGCATAAATTGACTCTATCGTAGTCTTACGCACCATAAATATAAGCAGATACCCCGATCTTGCCTTAAGATAATGGGTAATCTGAATGAATTATTGCGGCGAATATTAAAACAGAAGCTGTGCTGAATGATAATAATCTCCATTAAAACATTAATTCATATCTCGTGCGTCCATTTCTCATACAGAGGGATGTTTCATCATCGGAGTTGGAATTGTAGCCCCATCTCATTCATCTATCTGACTTGTTCCCGGTGGGATATCATTGTTTAAAGGCCGAGGTGTCCTCGTGCCTGCGTCTCGACTTCAAAACCAAGAGGTTGCAGATTCGATACCCGATTCCATTAAAGATCTACAGTACATACGAGTCACCCACTCATGGGCCTGTGCAAATGTTGATGAATGAAGATCCATGGGTGGAAGTCTGAAGAATATATGGTTGCGAAGTTTCATTCTGTAGCCCATTTTTTGATAATAAGTGTTTCTGTTTTTGCAAATTTCTGAAAGTATTTAAAAATTTAATTATTAAATCCTTAAACATTCCTTTATAAGTAAATTAGAAGGATGAAAAATACTCTTCAGAGAACATCTGATTTCTTGGAAACTACATTCTGATTACGGTTATTGACTCAATCAGTTATTATTAATAGAAAATTTGAATTCTTATTTTTAGTTTTGTTCCATTTAAAAAGAAGTTAGTAAAAACTATAAAACTGATTGCATATATTTAAGGCTAAAGCCTGTTAAATGATAATGTTGGCAATAAATAACGTTGCTTTAGATATTATGAAGTACCTTTCAAGTGGTTTTTCTTACAATGATCATGAATTTTATCTAATCATCGATGTCCATTGATAAAGTACTTGATTAAAGCATTAAGAAAATGTAATTTAATTTTTAGTTTTGCTATAATTATAAATATTTCTGATCTAATATCAGCATTTTCTTTCTCTCAGCAAATGTTGTGCCTGAAACATTCACCAATAAAGTTATTATTGGCCTGTTACACAGTTGATAGATAGATCCCTTCAATTTAATTTTTTTAAGTTATTTTTTGCTTCTTTCCATGCGGTTTCGCTGGGAAGAAGTAATAAATAATTTTAATAATTGCTGTTTATTTTAGAATAATGAATGAATTCTGAAATGGAATTGAATATTCTTTTTTTTTTAATTATGAGGTTTGTTGTAAATACTAAATCGCATGTACAGACATAACATGATAAAAAATAACAACACATAAAGAAGAAATCGGCGTATTAAACACTAAAAAGAGAATCACGATTGAATTTTTAGACAAAGCAGTAAATAATTTCATATCATTTGGATGAAAATTAATGGCATTTTGCATTCATACTTTACATAAATCAATATGATATTTGATTATAAAAAATTATTGATAGATCCATTCATTGATGAAAGAAAAAAAGTGACTTAATTTTTAATATGCTCTTAAAAGAAGAAGAAATCCTTACGGTTTTTATGAACATGCTGTACAGGGATTGCATTTATTACTTAATTAAAGAAATTAAAATATTCAGATATAATGACAAAATTAACCAAACATAAAATCTGGCTAATACAGAAGGCATGCTTAAAAAGTAAATTTTAGAATTCAAAAGGAATTTCCATATTTTACGCTATCAATGATTCTTCGAACCAGTTTATTATTTTTGAAGCTGATATTCTAATTTATATTAATCGAATGAAATCTGATATTCTCCAAAATATGATTATCCAATGCCAGCAAGTCTTTTTATAATTAGAAGATAAGTAATGTATATAATAAATTAAGACATGAAACATTTTTCTACTTTCGAACCTTCATTGTTATCGGCAAGATTAAAAATAACTATTCCATTGTGATTCCAGAAGAATTAGTAGCCCTCAATTTATTAAATTAAAACAATACGGTTAGTGTTGTCTTGAATAATAGAACGGGATTATTTCATACTAATGCAACTTGAAAATTTGTTATTACAGTAATGTATTATCTGGATGGGTACAAAGAGTATAGTATTAAAAAAATGTAGAATATTGAAAAGAAAGTGCAAATGTAATTTTGTCTTTGACAAGAGAAATAATTTAAATTGCCCTTGACATTATTCAAATAAAAGTGGGAAACAGACGCGTATTTTCTTTGATTTTTAAAACAGTGTTTGAATTTTGTTGTGATCCTACAAGAATTTGAGATTTTTTTGCGAGCATTAAACAAATAAAATATTAAAATATAAGTTCCATTAGATTATTTTTTAAGTTAAGAAATTTAATACTTGCTATCTAAAAAGTATATTCTCTGTACTGTCAAAGCATTTTAGTGTCAACTGCAAAGATTTCTTTCTTTCCATATTACATTTCAGAAATTGAAATTTTTACTCATTTAACCGAGATTTTCTAAATTCAATCGATGACTTTTTGTCAAAATAGTTCATAGATATATTTTTAGTGAAATTTCACTTAGATAATTTTTAAACAAATGAAATTTATTCTCGCAAGCAAATATGCATATGTTTGTCACTGCCAGCATATTTCAATGATAACTGCAAAAATGTCCTTCCCGTCTGTACTGCATTTCAAAAATTCAAATCTTCATTTATATGAAAACAGCTCCTAATTCCAATTGATGAATATGTCGTCAAGAGTAAGCAACAAGTGTAACATTTATTACTTACGAACATAAAATGAAAGTAGGAGGAGAGGGTGAAAGAGAAAAAAAGGAGCAAATAAAATGCATGTAAAAAGTATAATAATGTTTTTATTAGCCTGTGATTTATTAGAAACTTTTCTTGCACTATTTCCGGGGGAATATGGAAGAGAAAAAAAATTATCACCGTTAATTTTTTTCCCCTTCTGATTCTTTTTTTCTGACCTGAGTATGTCTTCGTTCGAGTAAGAACGGCGTTTAGGTACCTGTCTTTAAAAGGTCCTCTATCAACATTTTTTTACGTTGTCCCTCGGTTCATCCCCCCCTTTTTTTAGTCCTTTTTTTTCACAAGGCCGTGACCGTTTTAAAAGTGATAATAGCGTTGGGAGTGTGACGTGTATGGATGGTGGCGACTTCTGCCGCTCTGCAGGCTGTGGCGCTGCAATCGATAGTGAGCGGAGTTGAGAGGCACAGGTGCTACTCGATGCTTGACAGCGATAGTTCTTTTTTTTCCCCTCCCTCTTATATAGGGGTAATGTTCGCGTTGATAGCCTCTTAAGTGGTGCACTTCTTTCAAATGCATTTTTTTTCTTTTTTTTAACTCCTTTTCTTTTTTCTTGAGTTTTATCTCTTCCACCCTCCAATTTTTTTTGCCTCCCCCGCCTCCCTTATACACACTTTTTTATGAGGTAACTGTTGATTTGGTTGTCTTACCAGAGGATCTGATCTCTTTAAATGGAGATTAGAATAAGCAAGACGTTTTCGGCCTAATAGAGCGCTACTTTAACTGGAATTCTCTTCAATTTTCTTAAGAATTTGAGTGTGATGAACAATTCATTTCTTAATAATGCTAGTTTCCTTTTTATTATAGGGAATCATTTATTTCCTTGCCGGAAAAGCTTGTTGTTTATATTGTTGTTTTAACTAATTGTTATTTTTTCCTTTGGTAATCACCAGTGTTTTTAGGGTTGGTGAAATTAATTATGTTTGAAACTTTTGAAAATACCCTTTTTAATACAATAATAAATGATAATTATACCCCGTATTTCTTTTAAGATTTCAGAATTACCTTAGCATAATCTTTGATCAATTTTGACTTTCTAAAACTAGGTATCTTATCCGTGAATTATATGAATTTATATTTATGTTCTTGTATTTCAGATTTTTACAAATTAAATCCTTTATATTTTGCTAATGCTCTAAGATGTGAAGATTCTGCCTTGTCTCTTAAGACTTGTGTTGCGTTTTTTGTTAAAAATACTTTAATTGATTTGCTTTCCCAGTTTCGAGCTGTTACTATTTATCTAATTTTTGTTTTACAATGTATCGTAAGTTTCTATTGAAATCAAACAAACAAAAAAGTGGACAATTTTCTTTATATATATATATATATATATATATATATATATATATATTCATTTGCGCTTCTGTAACAGCCATGTAAAACTTTTCTTTCATTCTTTCTTTTTTATGCTCTTTCTTATTATATTCATGAAATAATGTTGAAAGAAAGAAAGAGAGTTTAATGCATTTAAAACACATAAAAATCTAAATAAATTGATGATCGGAAGAAGTAGATACTAAAAGTAAGAAGAAATGGTCATTCCAATAAATTACGGAATAACTTGTTAAATGACAATTAAACAATGAAATGGAATTCAACTGGCTAATGTTGCACAAAGTTTATGTTTTGAAATTTCGAATTGCCGTAAATATTTTCTCCTCTTTAAGAATTTTGAAATGATGATGTAACCAATATTTGAAAGTTTTGAAACAATTTATCTGCGTGTTATTGGTTTAAATTTATGTCTGGTTATTCAATAATGTTTTCAGCGTTCACATTTTTGAATGAAAAAAAAAAATCTACTATCTATTCTTTATGTATTACTTTGTTCAACATAAAAATATTTGAAACTGAAATTCGTAAATTGAAAACTTGTTTTTAAATTAGTAATATGTGAAATGAAGCGTTGAATAATTTGAAGAGCTTGCTTGGACTGAGACTATCTTTGTTTCATGAATATTAATTGTAAGGAATTTTAATGATGATAAATATCCCATTTCTGTTCTCCTAATTTTATTATTAATTTACTGCAGATGTATATTCATATCTCTAGAAAAAATTAAAACATTTTCAAGGTACAGTAATGGCTACATGCCAGATAAAAATTATGCAGTTTCTACTTGGCAATTGGAAATACTTCTGTAATGGACTTGATAATGAAATACCTTGACACACTTCAGTTTGAGCGATTAAGTATCGTGAATGACTTCTATATAACATCTATTTTTTTATCTGAAGTTCAACATTTTAGTTTTTGAATCGTGTGAGTCTTCATCAGAAGCTTGCTGCAACACCAGATTTTGCAAGAGCTATGGAATTTCAAATATATTCTTTTCCTACAAAGTTATAGTTTTTATTCTTCTCCTAGAATAAGAAAAAAAATCTAAACTTCATCTCACTGTATTCTATTTATGATGCCTGAATTTTATTTTATTTCATTCTTATTTTTACTCCTTTCTTGGAATTCAATAGATATATGGAAACTGAATATTATTTTAACTTAAAGAATATATTAAAAAAAAAGAACCAATTTTCTTTCTCAAATTTAAAATGGTTCTCTTTTAACAAGTCCGTCCTTTTTCTTTCTATTATCATTGAAAATATTTGTTCTTTTGCTAAAAGTGATACAAATAAAGGTAAGGCTTTTTTAACCCATCCACTCACATGTGTAAGAAGCAGTCCAACCAATGCAGAGTTTTAAATTAAGTCGAAAGGATAGTTAAAACAAAAAAAGCCGTTAAGAACTTTGTTTGTAATTTCAAGATTTTTAATATTTCTGAGCTTTTTCAAGTCACCCTCACCCTTCCCTGTGCTGTTGTGTTGCTGCTCCAGGCTTTTTGAAGTTGGGTTTTGAAACCGGAGTTGTTGATGGAATTAGTTCCCTATTGAAGTGTCGTCATTACTGGTAGCGAGACACACCTAGTCAGAAACAAACTAAAAGTCGCAGGCGTTAATTTTTCTCTAAGTATCCTCACTTCATTAACTGAATCCAATCCCCTCAGGCAAAACATCGCATTATTCGATTGGCTGTGCCGAAGACGCTGTCTCCCTAGGTGCACTCCATCCTCTTTTAAAAGCTAACTAGAGAAAGATGAATAAAAACGAAGAAATAAAGAAAAAGCCGCGAAATAGGAATAATAATAAGAAGTATTGAAACAAACTGTGCAAAAGCGGAGAAAATAATATGAGCCTTCCAAATGCTCTGCCGCTAATTTGCCTTCTTTCATTTTGAGTGCAGTGAGTCATTACGTGTCTATTGCTTGTCTGTGCCCAGGGACCAGTATCAGCAAACTGGCAAAGTCTTAATGATGCAGGCTCACTTCTCTTTTCTACGTGACCTAAAAGATTAACGTTATTAAGCCAGCTTCGCGTAGCCCGGTCCTTCTTGTAAAGGTAATTTTTCTGTCGTTTTGTCGCAGCGCAGCGGTGCCTTTAAAGCTCGCGTTTGTTTTCCCTTTTAAATGGCTTCGCCTTTTGCCGCGTATTTCTTCCCAGAGAAATTGCCTAATGGTTTTTGCTCCTAGTTTTTGAGTAGGCGCTGCGCTAAATAACGCTGATAA
Organism: Argiope trifasciata; assembly: GCA_026543055.1. Taxonomy (NCBI): domain Eukaryota; kingdom Metazoa; phylum Arthropoda; class Arachnida; order Araneae; family Araneidae; genus Argiope; species Argiope trifasciata. The sequence goes on from JAPMOQ010045994.1 coordinate 2,504,451, forward strand.
TTAAAACGAATTTCTCGCCGAAGAAAACTCCTTTATTCCCTTCTGGGCTCTACTTCCAGACTTTGAAGAATGGAACACGCTCGCGCCTCTCTTTATTCCTATAGCGGGGAACCATTTTTTATTCTTTATTTATTTTTTGGTAGAGAGCAATTTCTCCGGGAGGCCTATGCTGAGGTAGACCTATTTTAATTAGATAGGATTTTGAGACTACTACCAAAAAATATATTAATTTGGATTACGTTTCTTGACTTGCATGTACCTCTCGAACAGTTGGCGTAAACACTTTCTCGATCTGATTTACGCAGTGTTTCACAAGCCCACTTGGGAATCCCAACAAAAACACAGCGCGAGAAAAGCGTCCTACATTGCATGCATAAAAATGAGACTTTTTACTCTCAGTTAACGGACTTCGAAAACAACTCAGAAAAGACGATCAAAATCAGCCCATAGGTTTGGCAAAAAAATCGGATATCCAGTATTAATATTATTACTTTATTATTTATGAAATTTCTATACGAATTGAACTCGCGGGATTGCTATAAATCCGAAATCTTTTATCGGTCCATATTCCTTTTAAGACGGTTTAAGCTCTAACAATGTTAAGATATGAGAATGTTTTTAAAAAAGTGGTAATTATAATACGCGGAAAACTCTTGTGAAAATTTTAACCCTTTGTAATTTTTTCATTTCTCTCTTGTTTCTCATGCTCTTATGAACTTTCCCGTTCGAATTATTTTCGGTTGACTGGAATAAACTTGATTCCGGTATTTTTATAAAAATTTCAAAGGGAGATAAAAGTTCTTTCGTCATTTTTTTCTCATTTTAAATTATTCTCTAACTTATTTCTTAGCACTATTTGTAACTCCTCAAGTGTAAGAAAGATATATTTTATGGCGCCGTATTCTGTGGTTTAAAATCCCAGAGAGAAAATATCTACAGAGACAACTACTTTTATGTAACGAGCTTTCATTCAATTTTGATAGTTTTAAAATGCAGAAGCGATTGGTTTTGATGTGTAATAAAGTAAAACGTAATATTTATCAAATATTTTTTAAAAAATAATGGACGACATGTTAATTAATTAATATTTCTAATTTAGAATTAAATTTGATACAAATTATCTTATAAAGATTCTTTTTTTTAAAGTTTAAATTCCCTAGATGTGACTCTTTTTAGCAACTACTGAAAAGTACGAAATCCAAACTTCTGCTTGACATGAATCAGATTTATAAAATATTGTACATGAGTTTTCTTCTGTTTCATTGAAATTTCTTCTCTTTAAGAAAATGAAGAATAAAATAGTTTCATATCTAATCTGGACAGCTATGGAATAACGTTTTTGTGTCATGATTTCTGCCTAAACATAATTTTGAATGATACTCTGTGCACAGCCCATTCCATTACTGACTATTTATTCATTCATAAAATTTTAAACTTTTTATTCTAATTTTTTTGTTCTAAATTTAGTGCAACCTTCCATTGGGACATCTTTTTGTTGATACATGGTTTAAGAATTTCGTCGAAGGTATAAAATTTTTTATTTGTACATGAAATACATTTTAAAGCACTTGCTTTCATACACTTGATAATGTTATAACCATTGAAATGAAAAGATGCTTTTTCACTATCGTGTTATATAACAATTCTGGAATATCTTGTACCTCTTAGAATAAAGATCTATTCTACTCCTAAAGATCTATTAAGATCTATTCTACTCCTAACGTCATCTAGTCATTTGAAATTCCCGCTTCGCGAATATTAGTGTTGGCATTAGATAGAGCGGATTAATTCTTGTGAAGTATAACCTCCTTCGTAGTCTTTTCTTGCAAAAAGCATTTATTGTCATATATTGAGAAGAGCGAAAAATAATAATAAAAAGTTTCTTTAAAAAAAAAGCACGTAGTCAGCTTTAATGCTTTCAAACTATTGAAACCATGCAATTGAACTTCCATCAAAAACAAGCGTTATATATTGGCGAACTTTGATCTGTCATATTGCTATGCCTAAATTAATAAAAATTACCCTGATATGATTTCTTAATTAGAGAAAAGCATCGTTCCAGAAAAGAAAGCAGTGGCGAGGGAGGAGGGATAAGAACCCTTTCGCCAACAATGGAACTTTAATTGCCGAAGCTTTCCTTCCTATTCATTTTTGGTTTGCTGTAGAAAATCTGCTGCGCCGTTTTAAAATGATAAGAAAAAAAAGGGGCTTCTTCTTATCCACACTCCCCTCTTCTTCAGCTATCCCTTTCAGTTGGTGTATGTGCTCAAGGGGGGGGGTCATTCATCACAAGACCAGGAGCGTTTGGGGTCGTATCATGATGAACGAGCTCTTAACGTAAAAGGACTTCTTGGTCTGTAATTTGGCTAACAGCTGAAGTCTGAAAATCAATGCTCTTTGGATAAGATATGCGAATGGTGAAATCTCAGCACAAATCTTTCTTGCGGGAGTGGTCCTCCATTCCCTCCTGGCTCCTAATTCCCTCCTCCACCAACTTTTATCCGCTTTTAAATATTTGTTAATTTATTGGATTTCTTTCTCATGGTGATACATCAGGGGCGTTGGCTTTGTTGTTTTCTCCCTTCCGCTTCTTTAGTCTTTCTGTCTGATTATGGTAAAACGCGCATGGAATGTATACTGTTATCTGAATTTTAAATTTCCGCTTAATGTTTTCGGAAGCACACCTTTTTAGTTTTGCGTAATTTTATGTCGCTTAAAGAGGTCGCATTGGTGAATATTAAATAATCAAGGAATAATAATAAAGAACCATGGAAATTTTTTTACTAAGAACTTTAGGTATTTAATATTTAAACTTAAATATTGATATAGAACTCGTGTGGCAAATTTCAGTATTCTAATTAATCTATACTTTCATAATGTCCAGTATTAGGCTGTATTCATTTCTTAATAAAATCTTTTCTAACAATTTATTTAAACTATATTTCCTCACTAAAGATGGAAAAAATGTTTTTATTTATAGCCTGGTGATAGTTTTATTGTTATTTTTTCATGTCTTTAAGTTTTGGTTTAGTACCAATTTTGATTTCTATCAGATTGCAATGGGTTTTTTTTCCGCCGCTTCGAACTTATAACTTACATTTGTTGTTGTGTGTGTGAGGGGGGGGGGCTTTGAACCGATGAAATAATACTAAAATAGCTAAATAAAATATTCTCTTACACAAAATAAGACATCCTGCCATTTGAATAAAAAAATTCTTGAAGTAATTGAAAAAAAGTAATTGAGTTCGGTTACGAAAAAAAATTGATCTTTACGACAAAGTTTTGCATTGAGAGGCATCATACATTTACTTAAGAGTTCTAGATGCATTTGAATAGTTTTTGTGAAATTAATTTATTAATTAATACAATCTTATGAGTATTTAAGCATTTGAAGGATTTTTTTTCTTTGTTTTTGCTTTACGTGAAGAGGTCACTTTAGAGAAGTAAAATTTGGTCCATAAAAAAAATCTGAACTTTTTGTCACCTTCGAATATCAAAATAAGAAGATTTGATCCTCTTATACCGATTTCGAAAATCAAGATAAAAGGATTTCGGCAGAGCCAGTCTTGAATAAACTTTCAAATTAAATAAATGAAAATATATATAAATAATCCTCTAGGTACATAAAATCAATTGTGTGTTTGATTACTTCATCGAAGTATTTCGATTTATTCTTTCTTTAGTCTTCTTTCTGTCTTATTTTTTGGCGTTGTATTTTTTGCAGTCACCACTTTTAGGCCACCAGGTGGATTTCCCTAATTATTTTTCAATTTTCTGGGAAATGAATTGCCAAATCTGGAAAAACAAAATTCCAGTTGTTTTTTGAACGAATATGAACAATCAGAATTCGTAAACAAATCTCAAGTCCCTCTTTGACAGCTAAAAAAATTTTTTTGGTGTCTCCTCATTTATAAAATGCTTTTAATAATATAATGGTATTTCATTTTGAAACTGATATATATTAACACATTAAAGGCGGGAGTCGTAGTACTACGATTTGATCCGCGTTACCTAGCATACTTTCGTTAAGATCCCCCGCCTTTAAAGTGTTAATCAAATCATTTATTTTTATAACATTATCTTTCTGCTGTGTATAGCTAAATGAATAAATTTCAAAAATTTAGTTCATTTGAAATTTTATAGTCATTTAGTTATATTGCAGCAATTTAACTTTTCTGCTTAAAGCATATGTAAAAAGTAAATAGACAACCACTTTTAAGCATTTTATTGATAAAATCAAACTTAAGTCATTTTTTTTATTAAAAAGCTGTTTTAGTAAAACAAGAAAACTGAAAATTTTCCATATTTTAAAAAAATTTCATAAGCTTAAGTTTTTTTTATTCCCTGAAATTTTATATAAGTATATAAACATTTGTGGAGATGGTATTTTTTTAATATAAATAAAAATTAATTCTTTATTATAAACGAATGCATTTTCTTTTAAAACAAATATCGGGCATGTTTTCTCCCATAATTAATATTTCAACTTTATTATGTATTTCCATTTTCTAGTTGATTTTTCAAACACACAATTTAATCACAGCTTTTTTTGTTTACACTACTTAATGAAAAACTATATTGCTTTCAACTAATGTTAGAAAGCACGGAACATATATCGTAAAGAATATTAATTGTTATTAAATGTATTTATGCCCATAATTTTGAAATAATTAAATATATTGCAATGAAATTTTGCATGTTATGTTTTATAGTGTTTCTTTTTATACCCGCAGTTTTTCTGGGAGATAGGTTGAAAATTTTAAAAAAAAGTTAATTTCAGATCTCATGTCTCCACAAATGTAAAAAAAAACCTTTGCCGTCTTCTATTTTAATAATATATAACAGTTAAAAGGTAATCAAACCCATGTATTATTATATATTTTATCCTGGTGAAATAAATTTCAACTTGCAAAATACTCTGTGCATGAGATAACATTTGAAAAGTGGCCTCATAGAAAAATTCGGACCTCAATATTTGCCGAGAAGTGTATGGTAAAGAGGGAAAACTTTCTTTTCTAGCAACTAATAAATCATATTTAACAAGGAGAAAAATCGTTTGCAGACGCGAAAATTTCACTTAAAAAGCTGTTCTTGACTCTTGGACATTCTTGTGAACAGCAATCTTGGGATTGTGAAGGACTGTATTTCCATACAAAATAAACGATACTGACGAAGAAAAGTGCAATAAAAGTGATAAAGTTCGGTGGAAGGATTTATTAGACTGAGATCCCGTTATGTAACTACCCAAGGCCTATTTTGGGGCGAACCTCATATAATTACCTTTTGGCCTATTACATAGGCCTCTAATTTTGTAATGCATTGACATTAGTCTCTGATTTCGGTCGTTTAAATCTGCAAGTGGTACGCGGCTTTTGATAGAATGTGGTTATATAAAACTTATAAGTTTTACCTGAAATAATAATAATAAACTTTTTTTACCTCATCCATTATTACAAAATGATTAAGGACTATTATGATATATTGAAACAAAATAACGTGGCCTAAATCAAAAGTTTTTCTAAAGTTCTAGCTACTAATTCCATAAATATGAAATACATTTCGACTCCCGCTCTTTTTTTTTTCATATTGGGGGATAGCAGTTGACTGTTACAATTGGGAAATGATGCTTCTCCAGAAAAATGCGAAGTCGATTTCACTGGATGGATAAAAGAGTTATCTTAAAGAAAAGGCAAAAGATACTACCCTACCTGACGAAAGAATTGTATTTTTTTGAACTAGTCTATTTTGGAGTTAAACTCCCTCCCCCCCTCCCAAATTATAAGACGATCTCGTATGTGCATGAGACAATATCAAAATTATTGATCTTCATTACTCATATTCAACACTTAATCCACGCGGGAAAATAATGTGCAAATGAATCCACTGTAATTATAATCGAACGATACATCCTTCGAAAGATATTAACTGTTTTACAATAGGTGTATTCATCTTCGTGCAAAATTATACTTTCAGTGATATCTAATTCATTAGATAATAACACTGAAACTATAATTTTGCAGGAAGTATAAGAATAATTTTAATCACGGATATCACCTAAACATGAATATCCCTGAAGTTATAATAGTCAGAGATATGAACATAATTATTTATTATAAATTTTGGCTTTTTTCCTCCAAATTAGTATAGACGTTTCTCTCCATCAATCATGTACATAAAGCTGTGTGATATACTTAAATCAAATAAATGATTCCCGCTGTTGTTAAGCAACCAATTCCATACCGATTAAGCAAATTTCAATGGCAAACCATGTGGGCTAACAGTTGCTCAGCGGACCCAGTGGAAGAGTTGTGGAATGAAAGATGCTGAGGAGCAGAGAGAGAGAGATTTCCCTCCCTTATTCCCACGCCGTATCTCCGTGAGGGGGGAGAGAGGTGAAAGATTAATCATGGTGGGAGCCGCAACGCACCCATAAAATGCCGTAACTGGCGGAAATCACTTCCCCTTGATTTATGTGACCATCTGGCGTGTAGGTCAAAAGGAAAAAAGGTTTTTAAGGGTTTGCAGAAAATCACGCTCGTCATCTCATCACTCGTTTTGTTCTAGACCCTCTCTCTGACCGTCCTTTCGGTTTCACTTGGGTGAGATTTAAATGGAAGCGTATTAAAATGCGTCGGGTGTCTGTCTTGTTTTATTGGATAGATACTAAATATGCTTCAGCTGTCGTCGTCGATGGCGGGTTCGTTACAGGTGTGAGGTGACTGGTGGATCTATTATGATTAAGAATAATCAGTGCGTGTTATTTAATTTACGCAGACAAGTAATTAGGATTGATGTTTAATTTTTGTTCCTCATATTTTTCGGACCGTTGTTAAGATTATGTTTAACAATTTCGTTGCTTTTTATTTTTTTACAATAATCATACATTTGAAATTAAAATAATCTAAGATGAAAAACAAAAAAAAAAAAAAGTAAATGTTGTTTTATTTAATGGTGTGTAAAACTTTAGCTTGTGGTTTGTGTAGTCTGAGTCGCGATTTTTCTTTTTTGTTTACGGTACTCTCCAGCCCTAATTATACTTTTTTTTCTGGTGCTTTAGGGGCTTTTTTTCAAAAATGCTTGTATGATGTATAAACATCATATTTGTTATACGACTTTTTTTTTCTCTCGAAAAATAAAAAAAAAAGTTTTTAAATCTTTATTTTTTTTTTTGAAACCGTAATATAAAACTGCATAACTTGAAATTCAATTTCTAAAATTTGTTTTAAAGTCTGCAATTTAATTTGTAAGCTGAGTGTAAAAGACAAACCATATTTTTTTGCATGAATTATATTCAAATATTGATACTTTTACACAATTATTTTAGTGATATTTTGTTAGCTCGAATCCTAAAGTAATCCAATATTACTATCATATATGTTTACCCGGAATTATTGACATTAAATTTTAACTCTATCAATAAACGAAAATCTGAAAAAGTAGTAATTGTTCTGACATTAAATTTTAACTCTATCAATAAACGAAAATCTGAAAAAGTAATAATTGTACTGATATTAAATTTTAACTCTATCAATAAACGATGATCCAAAAAAGCAATAATTTTACTTATTTTTCATAATAATATTCTGACAATTTAAGATGTATCTTCATCTGTCTTTAGAAAGCGCATCTAAGCGACAAAAAAAATGAAAAATATTTTTAATACAGTTCATAGGGAAAATGTTATTTATCTATATGCTTCATTAATTAAATTTGAATCAAATAATTTGTCAAAAATAAAGTAAAGTAAGCATAGATATTAATGCAAATGAAATTTACTTATTATAGTTAAAATTGAAATGAGCATCAAATACACTATCTGCTGAACGCTTGAGATTCGCAGAATATTTATAAACTAATCATATTTATTATCTTTCTGATTATTTGTCCTCTGAATTGCTATTTATCCGCGATAACATAATTATGTTTGATAAATAATTCATCATTTGGTATTTTCTATATAATCTAATTTTAATGTATTTTTGGGCGATAATTTATTCATTTTCCAACTATCGCTCTGAAATCTTAAAGGATTTGAAAAGAATTTTTTTCCTTGAGGTTTGAAAACAAATGTCTTGTGGATTCTTATATATGCGAAAAAAGGAACAATATTGTTTAGTTTTCTTGAAAAATGTATTTATGCGTCTTTCAGTAATGCATACGTGAAATGCCTCATTTTACTTTGTATTGAGTGAAACGGATTAAATAATTTTCAGTATTCTTTTTGTTTCTTTCTGGTATTAGATCATACTCGCATAATTTAATTTCATTACATTTTCTTTCATTGCTTTTATATTTAACGGCGTCGTAATCCTTTCAAATATTTTGATCTACGATGAAAATAAATATTTCGACTAAACAACATCTGATCATTTCTGTGTTTGGATCTTAAATCGAAGTCGTTTTATTTAAATTTTATTAAAACAGCTGATTTCTCGCGTGTTTGTTAAAATATACTCTTTTATAACTCCAACGCTTAAATCACTTTAAGGTAAAATTTTCTGTTGTTGTTACTTATGGCACTTGGCAAATCCGCTGACAAATTTGTTAGCGATATAAGCTGATTGTGTGTCTCTTATTTATTTAGTAGCGCCAATGAGGGCCAACAGTACGATTTAGTTACTTCATGCGTCGCATTCACTTGCACAACCCCTTTTTATAGAGAGAAACATTCACACGCCTCATAGATAGAACAACCATGCAAGTACCGGGACGTCCAGGTCACGGTAAAAACCCACTACCTCTCTGCCAGAACATGAGCTAGTAAGATTTTCAACTGTGAAAAGTGAAAACAGTTATATTTAGTGTCAATCGAAGCGACTAAGGTAACTTGGTGGAGTATCATCAAATTAAAGTCCTCAATATAATCCCAAGTACTTAGATATGATTGATAAATGGAAAAAAAAACTTAGCATTAATCCCCCGCAATTGATTTTTGTTTTTTCAAAATTCCACATTTCCAATAAAATTATCTCCTTTCATGAAATTATTTCGATATCCGAAAGACGTGTAGAAATAATTATTATATCATTTACTTGCTATGCAAACTTCATAGATTTCTGAAACAAGAGCACTGCGGTCTTCAAAAAGCGAAAATTGTCCTTATATATATATATATATATATCTATATATATCTATATAATATTTCTGGATATATTTTTGTTTTAAAAGAGTGGTTTCTGTCTGTTTTCCTCTGTTTCCAAAACATTTGTGGTGGATCTTTAAAGCCGTGGATCCGTTTTTTTAAAGTGCAATCTGTTTTTCGCTTCACTTATGGAGAAAAAGGAACCCTCAACAATTCCTATTTTTCAACTCTACTTTCTTCTTGGTACTATAATATTTTTTTTTATCTAAACGATTTTCTGGAGATGGAAAAAAAAATAACATCGTTGACCATTTTGTGTGACCCTCTATTCCAAATGTCGTAACAGCCCGAGTTCTCACTTTGTTCCAACAGCAATCACCCAGTGCTGTTATGTCCCGAGTGAATTAAAGTCAACGGCAATGTTTCAAGAGGGGTGACATATATTACGGAGTTCTATCCTTTTAAACTTTGTAAAAATGGGTCGTATACGAAAGATAAAACATATCCACTTGGAAGAGGGTAAGTGGGGATAACTTTACTCAGCATTGCTATTCGGAATTTTTTTCCCTTCTTTTTTTTTTGACTCCCCCTCTTTTTTTTTTTTTTTTTTTTTTCGCTGTTGGGGGAGGGTGGTCATGGCCGATCAGAGTTTGATTTCCCAAAGTTCTCTTTAGCGTGAAATCTGAAAGTGGACACGGGAAGTCTGGTTTGGTGGAGAAGAAAACAAAAGCAATGCAGGGCGGAGAGAAAGAGGTTACACGCCATGGCCGGGGGAAGGCATTAAAAACTACCACACAAAACCTTTTCTACAAAAACACGAAAAACTGAGTCGTATTTGAGGAAGAAGAACAAAGTTTCGCCCGTAAACTTATTTGATCAAGAAGAAACTACAATCGACCGTGTCCTTATAGCAAAGCACGGCAGGACGGGGGCTCTTCCATCCCCCCCATACACAGCATCCTTTCTTTCTTCTCCCTATTCTTTCTTTCTAGCACCCCCTTTTTCCTTTTCCCCAAACGCTGGGAAACTTTGAAAAGCCCAGTTTTGTAATGGCACATCGCCTTGGCCACGTCTTTCCTGCACCGTTACGCCTCCACCATGCACAAAGGGGAACAAGAACTTTCGATAAAAATTTGGGCGCCCACTTCATCAATCATGTTGTCACAGCAAGGCTCCCAGCACCCTGATTGGTCGATCCTTCGACTCCCCGTGCGTGGGTTCTTGCACAGAGGCCGCCTTCAACAAAAGCCTTCATCAAGGATTCTTCCTTTTCAGCTTTGCTGGACTAAGATGGCAATAGGGTCGCCTCCCGCTGACCAGGGTGCCGAAAGGGTGCTTCCCAGGACCCCATGTACACACTGCACATGACAAATCATCAACACTCCCAAGATTGATATCCGCCGATGACCAGCAAAAAGATTATTGATAAATGTAAAAAAGTAGGCTCCTTTACGGAGCTTATTTTTCTTGGGAAATGAGCCATGTGAAAGAACAATTTGGATATGTTTTGGATAATGCGGTTGATGAGTCATAATTTGGGCATCGTTATATTCTGTGATTTTTCTTTTAAAAATCTTTTTTCTTCTTTATTTTCTTAACCTTGATTCCAAATAAGGAGTAGAAAATGTACTCATGTAACATTTTTGTTAATTTTTTTAATGTGGTGTTTATTATTTTTTGGTTCTTTTTTACATCTTGTTTCCTTTTCGTCTACACCAATATATCTTTGTACAGCCTGTATGTAGCAAAACCATAAGTTAGCATTCTAACTAAACAATTCAATTTTTTAAAACAGGAAAGTTTAATTAAAAAATACAATAGTATTTAAAATAAATCTTAACGTGGTTTTTTCTCATTTAATTGCTCCCAATTCTCCTCAGGGATGTCGGAGTTTAACTTTTATAGTTTAATACATGCAACATGATTGAAAATCCAGTAAATGTTTTAGAATCTGGTAATTAATAGGTCCTGATCGGATAATATAAAAGAACCATTTAATTGACACGTCTTAATTATTCAGTACTTTTTTGGAGCAATTATTTAAGATAGGTTTTTAGCTTATGAATTTCATAATTATAGCTAAATTATATTTTAAAGTCTATTTAGTATAGCATGTGTAATAAATTCAACATTTAATGCTGAAATAACTGATGTGGTTTAATTTTTTGTACTTAGTTTGGTTTGTTCTATTACTCGTTACTGCTTTTTCATAAAAAATAGTCTGAAAATATTAAGTTATCTTCTTCAAACCTAGAATTTTTGACTTTTAAACTCTGCACATAAAGTGTTATGCAGCGAAAATATAGGACCAAACCTGATATCCACTTTTTCATGCAAAATAACTAATTTACAAAAGATAACAAGAGTTTTATCAACCAATGTATTCATAACATATAAGCTATGTCAATAAAATGTAGAAAACTAGGTTCCAGAAATTTGAATCAAACATGTTGCAGTCCTTGAGAAGACATTTATCATTTTCCTTTTGAATATTCTTTAAAATTAACAAAAGCAATTTCGAGAACCTTATCAGTTAAAAATAAGTATTTATATTTAAAATTCTCTTATTTTGCTTTAATGATCCATTTCCATCTAAAGTCTCTTGCATCTAAAAACAATAAAATATATCTAAATGCATCTAAAAGCAATGAAATACGAAAACACTAATGAACCAACCACTGTTTTAAAAAAAATTGAACATTCGTATGCCATGCTATGTCGAGCATCTAGCCAAGATTGTAATTTTTATCCAGAAATTAAGCTAACACTGCTGCTGTCTCATTACGGCTCAAGATTCCATTTGTCTTAATGAATATTAATGAGTTATAAATCTATAAATACACCAAATAACTATGTGAAATATACGATATTAGTGACTAATTAATCCTTTATTTATATGTAACTATGCATATTTATTACCGAGGTCGATAAAAAATAAGAGAACGGGTTAAAAAAAAAAACAGAAACGAAGATTGAAATTTTGAATTCTAGCCACTGTGATAAAAAATAAATGCTCTATAACAATGAATTGAAATAATTTAAAATGTAATTTAACTATGTAGCAATCAATTATAAATAATATTGAGGGATGGTTCCGATGTTCCTTGCTAAAAAATTTTATAACTGTATTATCCAAAGTTATTTAAATTATAAAATTTTGTTTCGCTTTACTACTGTTTAAAAACTGCAAAGATAAGGAAAAAAGATGAAGATTCGGAGTTGGTCGATTTTCGATAGAATTTCAAATAGACTTGTTCGGTTTATTTATTTGTTTTTTAAATTTGTTGTAATTTATCGTTGGTAGAAAAATTTAAAAACAGATATTATTTACTTCGTCACCTGCGATGTTGTAAGGATTAATTACAAGCAGAATTAATTTAATAAAAACAGTTTTTTTTTAAATCCTTTTTATAAATGAGCTAAAAAGTAGAATTTTTTTGAATTTTAATTAATTCATTATAGAGTCCTGAAATCAGTTTTTAACAATTTGCCTTCAGATGAAATCATTCGGACTAAACCTAAAGTCAATGATTTTATAAATAAAATAATAAATAGTTTTAAAAGTATTAAAATAGTGTATTGTCATCGACAACACACAAATGTAAAATTTTTCAAAATTCTTGAATTTCAGGAAGTATATATTACGAGTGAAGAATATATTACGAAACTCTACCTTTATAAACATGAAACTAGTGAAGTCAAATAAATGTATTTATACAAAAGAAACAAAGAAAAAGTTTGGAAAAAGAAGAGCATTATGATAAAAATATGTTGTGAAATATTTTGATTCAGTTATTCCTTCTATTATTGGATTGTATTTTCTTTTAGCACATAAGTCATACTTATTAAGCATTCTGGAGTAGTAAAACATTCTGATTTTAATATATAAAGGAAATATTATAGTACTAAGGAGAACGATTTAAATAATACAATTAATTTCCACTCTACCAGTATAGCTTTAAAAGCGTTGACAAAAAAGTTCTTGGATCGGCTACATGATATGAAAATACATAAAATTTTCATTTGTTAAAAGTTTATTTTTCTTTAAATTTAAGTAGCTTCATTTTCATTCATCATTGTATCGATGAATTATAAACATTAAAAATTTAACTTTCATTAAAAAAATTGCCTTAGATGAATTTCAGTTGTAAGAAGAAAATGCTTGAAGAATGAATAACGAAAATAACTATTTGCTAAGGATATTTTTAATATTGGTCGTAAGCTCCGCTTTAACTATTATTCAATGAATGTAACGGAGGAAAAGTTACCACCACGAATGATTACCCATAATCTCATGTGGAACACACTTGCAAATTTTAAACTTTTCAACTACTAATTAAGAATGCTAATTTCCTTTGCTTGTCTATGCCGAAAAAAAGATACCTGTATTCCGTGAATTTAATCAAGACAATTTTTATTGTTAACTAGTTTATTAGTATTATATACGTATTTCTTTTTAAATGCAAACTACTTATATCATGAGGCATCGAAGCCTATTTTAAAGGTCTTCTTTATAACTAGTGATAATACATACTTGCTAGCGTTATTGGTTCTTCGACATCTCACTAATTATTTGTTTTTACAAATTAATAAACACCAACTGTAGCTACAGATAAGCAAACAAGAAATTATAAGGTAAGGGGATCATATAAAAGAATATTGTGCATTCCAAAAATATTTCGGCAAGCCACTGTTTGAAGAGGGGATGGGGGAAAGAGTAATAGCTTAAAAAAAGTGACAGACCAATCAGAGCATGGGGTAAACAGATGGCTTCAAAGCTAACGCTTGACGTAACTGAAAATGAGTAATTATTCGTTTTTGGTTCTGTCAAATGGAAGTGATGAAGGAGCAAGTAACGAAATAATTTGTGAAAAGTGCTACCAGAAGAGTTTTGAGCGAAAGGTTTTGAACTAAAGGAGCAAAAGTCGACTTTCTCAATTTTAAAATAGTTTCGTCGAGATCTTTTGTTCCTTCTGATCTGAGGAAGCCATCTCGGCTTTCTTAAAAGAATTATTTAAAAGGAAACTTCCTTCCGTTATATGAAGGGCGTGATGATTCGGGCCCTTTTAGATGGAAAGGTTTTGAGTTCAGTTCCATTTCACATTCATCATTTTGAGCGTTAAAGCAGGACTGAAGAGGATTTCATGCAATTAGACATGATAAAATCATTAGTACTTGTAAAATTTTGGATGGCTTTTTTTTTCATGCACATCTGATGATTACACAGTCAGAAATATTTTTATCTATTTATATTGTTTTAGAATATCATTCCCCTGGAGTGCGAGGCTGTATAAAAATTTTAATTGGAATACCAATGGATTTTGTTGAGGTTTGCTTTCAGTAAATTAGTTATATTGATACTAACTTTTAATTATTGGTTGATTGTCATCCAATTTTTAAAATATTTTACTGTAGGGAAGTGCATGGAATGTAAAAATCTACAAAGAATAGTGAATACTTAACCATGTGGAATGGCAAGAATTCCCATGTTCACACAACGAGGCCACACAATGTATCCAGTACTTTATCTAAACCAGCAATCTGAGAGTATATTTTAAATGATTTAATTTTCGACTTAATTCTATGTTCTTGTAAACCTTGTTCTAGCGAACAATCGCAAAAATCGTTTTTACTTTTGAGACTATTGCTTGCTGATGTGTATAGCAACATCGTTTTCTATTATATGGCAAATCTCGACATGCATGGCACGTTTATCCACCGTAAGTGGTTTACGAAATTCGGAAAAGTGTTTGTTTTAAATACTAATAATGGGATATTTTTGTTGTTGTTTCATACTTTTACTGTACGCTTTTAACTAATATAAAATGTGTGCCTTTTTAGACAATAAAAAAACTAATTTGTATATTTAAAAAAAATGTAATGATATTTTTTATCCTTCCATTACTGTTTATTTATTGTAAAGAATTTCATAAGTATTCATCGCTAACTATACCATTTAAAAAACAGCTTTTTTTTATGTCTATTGTACAATGAAGTATAGACTTTAACGATGCCATTGTGTTAACAAAGCAGAGCGTTGTTTATCAAATTTCCTGCTCGTTTTCGTTTTAACTCCATTTTCTTTTTCCTTGACTTGAGTCCGAGAATTGTAGTGATTTTTCCCTATTTTAATTCTCGCCGTGCTAGCGAAGGAAGTGAATTGTAATTTTCAGAGAAACCACTTCAGCTAAATTTTTTTCTCATTTCTCTCCCTTTTCACCCCCCCCCCCTTCGTCGTTATTATGCCCTCTCAGCTGGACCGAAAGTTTGTATTTAAACTGCGCGATGCTCCCTTTGTTTGACTTATTATTTAGAAACACTGAAAAGCGCAATATAATTCATAATTATCTTTGTTTTTGCCAAGTCCTCTCTTCATCCTTAAAGAATAAGTTAAATTTGTGTACAGTATTTCATATTGAATAAAAAGAGACCTCTTTGCTAGTGATGTTAAGCCCAGTGTTTTGTTGTGGACACGAAAAGACAGCCACATTGTTGTCTTTGTGCCTTCCTTCCCCCACACCCGGAAAGTCACCAGCGACTCATCTTCTTCAAGTCCGCGACTACAATTCTTTTAAAGAATCTTTAAAACTCTGCGACCTTTTGCGAGGAATGTTTTTCCCAAGTCCAACGCGTTCTGAAAACATTCTCGATGCTGCTGCTGCGTATGCTTTCTCCTCTTTCCAGTGTGCCCTCCTCTCTCTCTCTCGCTCTTTCTCTCCTCTTTCCATTTAAAAAAGCGCTCGGCTCTGAATTCTCTTGGTTAATTAATTTCCAGTTTACAAACAATATTTCCTTGTGAACAGTAAGACAGCTATGCTCCTTTCCTTTTCTTCGTCTCTGCACTATCTCTTTTCTGTTTCTGTGTGTGTTCATTGCGATACTTTCTATCTTTTCTCTCTCCCTCTCTCTTTTCTTTCGTTTTTCTTTAATTTTTTTCTTTCTTTTTCTTAATTTATTTTCTTCCCCTTTCTCTCCTTTAATTTTTGCATTTTTGGATTTCTACTTGGCTGTCGGCTATGATGAACGCTTTGTACAGTTTGCGACTTGAAAATTTAATACGTCGGGCAGGGTCGGCCTATATAGCTCTTCTTTGATTGTGTACTTTTGCTTTGTTTGGTTTGGTTTAGTTAACGAAGGAAAACGCCGGCAGCGTGACGAAAGAGACTCATCGGAAATTTCCGTTTACTTAAAACTGACTTCTATTATTCACCAGTTCATTTTCTAGGCCTGAAACTCAAGAATCACAGATTAAGTCGAAGTAAGAACTGTTTGGAAAAGTTACTCAAACTCATTGAATTGTTTATAAATGCGCTTTGAATTATATTAGTTAGCTATGAGGGTGGATAACTTTGTGAGGAACTTGGCACTTCAAGTCCTTCATTAAATGTGAGAAATTCCGAGAAACTGATTATACTTTACAACCGTTTTGTTTCCTGTCATTAAATATTTCTTGTGGTCAAATCTTATTTTTCACATGTTTTTTCGTCACAAAATTTTCTGATAATTATGCAAATTATTGTTATCTGCTTTTGTCAGTTCCTAAAAAGAATCAACTGTAAAAGTTGGCTGTATAGCTTTTGGGAAGGATTGTCTTATAAGATTTGGGAGGGGGAGACGCATCCACTCTCATCGCCCTAAGTTGTTTATCGGAGCACAGGACCTCGTCTTGTTTAATTCTTGTATTAAAGAAGCAAATTATAATTTTGCATTTTTCTCTTTTTTCTGAATTCTGAGTCCTGTTTCGCATGCCTTTAACAAAGTAATATTTTTCACCCATTTTCTCCTAAATCCACATTTAACTATGATCTATGTAACAATTTATATCAACATTAAAATAAAGGTACCAGGTATGAAACCTTTGCTTTGTGTATGTATTTTTAAAATCAAAATTTGCAGCATTATTTTATTTATCATTAGGCTTACTTCTCAAATATATCACGGTTAATTTTTGTATAAGTACATGTTACTGCTCATGTCTAACTTTGAAAAATGAAACAAATAATTTTAATCTTATATTTTACAAATTAGAGAAAATGTCCTTACTTAGATATCATAAGCCAAAGCATGTTATTAATAATATTTGCCGTACTCATTCCTGAAATGTAGATGACTTCCTATTCTTTTAGAAAAAAATTATAATATTTACTGAGACATATTTTTTTATGTCAAAAAAATATTATTTTCAAATTAAATAAGACAAAAGTGTATGAAATATGTTATATATGTTATAACTATGGTAAATAAAAGGGTGAATAATCAGCTATTCATATTTTTTTTTCCTTTTTCTTGGTCATTTCGGGCAATTGCGGAATCCTGACTACATCCCAGTAACTTGCTTACTGCGAAGAGACCAAAGAAAGAAGGAAAATAAATGGCAACGCGATCTAAGATTTTATACATTTCAAAGGGGATTTCTCTATTATTTGAATAATACGTCTTCAGAAAATTGCAGAATTTGCAATCATATGAGGTTTCGGATGTTTTTCTGTTTACCAGATCGATATCAGTTAAAGTTACGGTGGTCAGATTTTGGGAGACATGAGAAAGACCAAAAGCCAACATGAGTCTAAAGTTAAAATAAAAACGTTTTATGTCTTTGAATATAGGCAATGAAAAAATAAAGAATAAAATAAATATTTTTAACGGCGGGAAAAACTGAATTATTACACGCACACAGTCTCCAGATTTTATCTGTGATTTGGTTTTTAAAAATTTGGATGCAATATTTTAACTTGCAAAGAAAGCATTTTTTATATTAATGATAAAAAAATAACAAATAAAAAAATAATTTTAACAGTGCGAAAAATTGGATTATTACACGCACACTTTCTCCAGATTTTATCTCCGATTTGATTGGTTTTGGTGGTTGGTTGGTTTTAATATTTTTACTTGTAAAAAAATTTACTAATGAAAATTTTAAAAGTATTTTTTGTATTAATGTTTTTATTAATCTTCGTATACTCGGATTGATTCTTCCATGATTCTATTAATCCTCTATGTGAAATGATATCAATTATTTTCTTTGTCTACTGGTAGTACCGAGTTATATCTGTCCAGCCTATCGTTGCTCAAGACACCAAATACACTAGAACATTTATCCTCCATCTCAGCTGCAAAGCTTTGAGGATAATTCGCACAATGAAGCCTAAATTGTGAGTAATTCACTCTCAGATCGTCGGACAATGAGTGCATTGAACTTTTCCGCAAATATAGATGGAAAACATATTTAGGGAGAAGGAGAACGAGATTGAAGGGAATACTGTAAGTACTTAAGATTTATGGATGTGATAATATTCTGGTAGGTTTATATTTCTATGGGTTATATTTTTTATATTATGGGCATTCTTTTGCAATTAAAATGAAAAATAAATGACTAAGAATTAACTTTTCAGTTTGTATATATTAGATAAAATTGGAAAGACAAAGAACTTCGGACTTCAGTCAGTGCTGCACATTAAGTTGGTAATATCTTTTTATATTCGATTTGATACTTTATTTGGCTTCGACATGAAATTTTAAAATATGATCAGGAAGGCCTTTTTAAATATAAAAATAAAAATTGAAATATTCGATGTAACTGTGTTAAATTAAAATTTTGTTTTGCTTATTTTTAATTAGTACTTCATTTTTGTATATTTTCCAGTACTTGTTTGAACACTGAACCAAAAAAAAAAAAATCGACAGGAATTCAGCTGCAAATATTTAAACTTCTCCGTAGTAAAATGAAGCTATTCTAATATGCAGATATAAAATTTCTTTTTAGGTTGAAAAAGAAATTAATATTCAGCACTGAATAAAATCGTTCGCCAAGAAAATATGACAAAAGTAAAATTATGTCTATTTAGTCAAATTATGGCCTTTCCTCAGAACAAAAGTCTAATAATTTTGTGATATTTATTTAATATTAAAGTTTCATACTAATTAATATCATTTAAGACAAAATCAATTATCAACATAGCATGAATTCATTTTAAATAGAGATCAATATTTAGACATTTTCGAATAATTGGGATTGTCATAATGATGTCATATTTACAAATGAAATAAAAAGGAAGTGATAGAGCCTTTTAATATTCTTATATGGAAAACGATGTTAAGACGGAATTAAAAAATGGATGTCCTAAAAGAATAAATTCAATATTACATATCTAAAAGAATAGATTCATTGTTATATGTTTAAAAGAATCGATTCACTGTTACATTTATCTACGATGCACGACTAAGGCATCCATAAAGAAGTATTTTAATACTTCCGTATTTTTGGTTAAAAACTTTCCATCAGTAGTGCACTTAAACGAAAACATTCTGAGTGATGTTGCTGTTACAGATATTCTGGATAAAATTCCGAGCAGCGTAATTCGAGCGCAAACAGCCTTGCCAGATGTGTCACGGTGCTATCACACGACCCTGGCTTCCCGAGGCAAAAAGAATGCAGGAACAAAGCCAAAAATTTCACTTTCATCAATCCAAACTCTGTCACTGCTCTCTACTCTGCTACTTCGAAATTTGACATGAATTCCAGAAGGAAACTTTTCTCAGCAAAAATATTCATACATTGAGAAAGATTGAACGCAT
This sequence comes from Argiope trifasciata, assembly GCA_026543055.1. Taxonomy (NCBI): domain Eukaryota; kingdom Metazoa; phylum Arthropoda; class Arachnida; order Araneae; family Araneidae; genus Argiope; species Argiope trifasciata. The sequence continues at coordinate 2,524,108 of JAPMOQ010045994.1, forward strand.
TAAAAACGGACACTTCCCGCTCACTTTTTTCTTTAATGCTCTTTCCCGGTTTTTGTTCGCTGCATCACATTTCAAAGGCATCTTGGGATGAGCGAATCGAGTTGAACGATGATAAATGAGGATATATATGTGATTTCTTATGAACCTCTAAATGCTTCTTTATAATCCTATGTCCAATGAATTTTTGAACTATTATTTCCAGCCTCATGAGGTTGAGTAGAATATGAAAAGAGTTACGAAAGCTTTCATATTATCATCTTCTTTCAGATTTTTCAGTATTCTTGAAGGTAGTGTAGCTAAAGAAATAATCTTAAAATTTTAAAATGAGGTCAATAATTCGGAAAGGTTACAAAATTTATGAACAAAAAAAAAATATATAAATCCTGAGTTTTATTTTATATTAATGACATTTCTAGGTATCTTATTTCATTTACACATTGTTTGATTTTACATGCTATATTACTTACAGAGAATCTTAAACAGATATAGATATATATGGATCTATATCTGTACTGGTAAATGAATTAGAATTGCAAATTAAATGAAACACAAAATAACTTTTTGATTTCAGATTCCCTAATTTTATAATAATACGTTAATAAAATAATGTTTTGTTGATACAAACTATAAAATTATGTTAAACATTTTTTTCTTAAATTTTATTTATAAATTACATTTGCCGTCCTTTAAAAGAGTTCCAATTACACCCTTCGGTTGCCTTACCAGAACAAGGATAACTCCACCAATTCAAATAACAGAAGTATCCCCACACCAACCCATTTTACTCGGATGAAATCGCATTCCGGGCCTTATCACCCTTTAAGCATCCCAACTAAAAGTGAACGTTGCCTTCACTGAGAACGTGCGGTCATTACTAGGGTAACTGAGGTTTCCTAAGTGAATATTTAATCCCTTGTCATGCATCAGTAATCAGTGCCACGCACCCTAGTCTCGTTTGTCCCCTGCTCCCCTCCTCTTGCTTATCGGCCGTAATCGCTGACAGCCACAGATGATGGACAATTGCGGATCACTTACACTGAATTATCACTCAATCCATAGAGGGCGAATCAAAAGAGATCTATTAGTGGAAGTAAACGGGTCAGTTTTCAAGTTTTGTGTCTCTGTCGGGCAGAGATCGTTTCACATCTTTAGATTACTCGGATCCATGTAGAAGTGTATTTGATTCAGCGTTGATAGTGATCGATTCTGAATGTTGCAGCATCATTACTTCAAGTTAATTTTTTTAATGCAACATTTAAAAAAAAATAATTATTATTTTGCTTAAAGAATTAATATACCTCAAACTCTTCTTAAACAGTAAGATAAAAAAAAAAAGTCCGTCTTTAATTACTTTCCAATCTGGAATAATTTTTTCTTTAACTCTTCTGTATTAAGTAACGATCTGTATGTAATCATTATTCATATGCAACATTTCCAAATATTTCGCATCAAAGTATGCTGATTTTTTTTTAAATGTCGGATTGATTTGACTCAGTTATTAACTCATACGTTTTTGAACTAGGAATGAGTTTTCTGTGTCCCAAAACTGAAAAATGATTTTTCCCTTTTAAAAACTGTCGCATTAAGATTGTGGTTTTTTAATCACAATTTATGAGTTAATAAATCAAATTTTCAGAAATAATAATTTTTTTACTGGAATTTTTCAACATTTCCCATTTTTAGGACATTAAAAAAACAATTTAAAAAGATAAATTTAGCTTTCATTCTTTCGTCACAATATGTAAGTAAAAGCAATAAACCCTTTTTAAAGTAAAAATAATTATTATAATAATGTTAAATCCTACAAATTTATTATTATTATTATTTAATGAATTAACACCATTTCAAAGTTATTACGGAATAAGAATATGAATTGATTGTCCATTGAAATTTCTTTTATTAAATGGCAATTAAATTGTCCTGGCTACTTACCTAAATTTAATATTTTTATGCGACAGATTTATTCATTAAAAAGACACATAAGCTTTTTTTCCATTCAAATACATACCTATCATATCCATTCAAAAATTTTATTTATATTTTCTCTTTTTACAATTTATATTATTTATAAGCAATTTATATTACAGTTTGCACTGTAACATAAATATTTCTCAGTGTCCCTTGGCAGCAAAAAATAATTAATTGAAAACAAGTATTGGCTACTTTGAAAAAAAATTCTAAATATAATTTAAAAAACATAATTTAAATTGAAAGATTATTTCTATGTATGGACTTAAATACGAGTTTAAACACTGATTTAGCAAATCTTGAAGGAATTTGTTTGAATTTAAATAGTCTTATTAATATCTGATACAAATTATATTTATTAAACCTGTCTTTGAGGAATTGAAAGAAATATTTGCAATTGTGAATATATCTATACCTAATTGTGCGCCATTTTATTTAAATGCCTTCGCATTAAAAATAATTCATTTATAAAGGAACAAAACTTTTAAATACATTTGCTATTTTGAATAGCCGAATGCATGCTCCAGTTTTCATTATGACGTATGAATTGTCTCTAATCTATTGTTTCCGGAATATTAATTTCCTTTCATAAAATCTAACTTGTTTCTGATATTCGCAAGTATTTTTAAGACTTTTAAGTTTATCTTAAATCATTCCTTGAAGGAATTCGGATATTAATTTTTAATATTCATATGTATGCATATTGATAAGCAATATGCGTGTAGTAGATTAATTGTTCTCGTGCATATTTTTACAAACTTTAAAAGTTATTTAGAATTTTAAATGATGGATATGTTACATATGAGGTGTTAATTGTACATATTGATTTCCATTGTCCCATTGTTCTGTTACTTTATGATTTTGTTGGTGAATTTTGAAGATATATATTATCTGCAAACTTAGATCGAGAGATTAAGTTTAAATAAAATTATGACACCATCTATTCAAATGTCAAAATGCATATTCTGTACAGTTTTTATTTAGCTTATATATTAATTTGTTTCGCAAATTAGTTTTGCATTATTTCCGATTATTCAAATGAATTTGCTTAGTTTAAAATAGAAAAGATAGATATTAAGTCATTTTTCGTCCACTTAATTGTATGCAAGATTATTTTATTAAAGTTATGAAAATTGATATTTCTGATTTTCCAGGTTTCAAAGAGTTTAAAATTTTTAAAGTTAAATTACTTTTAAATCTTTTCAATTGCATATTTGTGCTTCCTTTGATTCTTTCACCGATGAAATGTATTACCCTTTTATTATTGCATTTAATTTATTTAATTTTTAGAATTGTTTAAAAATGACAAACGGAATTAATGACAGGTAATTAAAGAAAATAAGAAATAAATAAAGGAAGTTGCTTATTTTGAGGAAATATGGAAATGATCTTAAAATTCAACTTTTAAAGGAGTTTCATATTTTAATTTTAGCAATTTGAAAGAATGTATTAAAGGTATCTCGGCCTATTTCTCAAGTACATTAAATCTTTACGCTTGTATTTCTAGGTATATTTGAATTGATAATAGAATTTTTAGATAACGTTGTTCTTTAATAATCTGTGCCAAAAACGGTAATGTAATACATCTAAGAATCGCAAGAAAAGGCTGAAGTATTCAAAATTTAAATAATTTTGTTGAAATATTCTATTATACAATATATATATATATAGAGAGAGAGAGAGAGAAAGATTAGAGTATTAAATAAACTATTTTCCTCTGTATCTGATTATGATACAGTTGGTCTTCCAAAATGAAAAGTAGTCTAAAAATTACTAATGAATTCTTCTTTGACTGAGAAGCATGAGATATTGTTTATTCTTTTTATAAATTGTTCATATAAATCTTCATTTTATTTCTTTTATTTAATATTATTATTTATAAAAATGATAACTTTTATGTATAGTTCGTTCTGAATTTTTTAAGTAAGTGACTATGGTAGATTTTCTTAATTTATAAATTCGGTATATTATACATTTGGGTTGAAGAAGTAATGTGAGATTTCAAATCATCTACAAAATGTTTGTTCCAAGTCCAATTGTTAATGTACGTACAAAATGAAATACATTTTTTCATCTTTATACAGAAATACTCAAGAGAAATTTTATTAAACATATTTAATTATAAAAATCTAATGAACTATTTTAAGTTGCTACTGCTTTCTGAAATATTTTTGTTCTCCAGACTAAAGTACTTAATAGAAGCATTCAGTGTCATTGTTTTAAATTTCCCATTTAGGATTACGACTCCTTTGACTGTAATCTAAGCTATGAAAAGCCTTTCTGCACCTTTAAAAATTATTTTCATTATTTTTCTTTATTATGAATCTATCGCATTATTAGTGGTCGCTATTAAGAATGAAACATCATAAGCCGTATCAGTATAAGTTATGAATATTTTTATTTATTTAATTTTTTCTCTGTTTAGAATGGTAAATAACTATCGTATTCTACTGCTGAATTCTTCTAATGTTTGTACAATTTGAAGTATACAAATGAGAATTACCTTATATTTTCCTTATATTATTAAGTTTGTCTCGAAGCCTCTGTTTTTTTATAACTTTTTTTGGTCAATATTACTATCAATCTGGTTCTCCAAAACTTTTCCTTTGGCATCTAGCCAGGCCTGTCAGCTTTGAAAAAAGCAGCGGAGACTCAAACAGCCTTATAGCCCTGGATCCATAATCCACATAAGAGGCCTATTTTTTGAGCTGTGTGCTATAATCTACATACTTATAGTTTTCAGAACAGCATAAAAATTAAGTTTTCCCTTTCCATCGTTCTAATATAATTTTCTTGAAATTTTAGAGATAGGGGATAAGGAATTGAGTGGTAATTTTTTTTATTTTCTTCTGCATATTATTTTCCTATTTTGAAATCAAATCTGAAATGAGTAAAGGTTTTAAATTAAAATAATTTTGTATTTTATGTATTTTTATTCTCTATAAGTGTGGGTTGTAAATCATGACAGGGTTAATTTCATTTAATGAGTTTCTCTTAGTTAATGAACGCTTCCGTTATATATTTTCATGGGAAAAAACTCGGATTTAAAACTATATAAACATTTTTTTCTAGTACTCAGTTCTGGTAAAAAAACGAATCCTCTCTAATATAATAACCATTATAATGTATGCCTGTTGTGTGATTTTTATTATATAAATATGTTTAATATAAAATTATTTTATTCTTAATATTTTTCTTCTTAAGAATAAAAGCGTTTAATTCTTAAGAAGAAAAATATTTGGAATTTTTATCATCATCTTGATAAATGTATTGGAGAAAAATTTTGGAAAATGTAATGGTCCGCAGTTTTATTGCAATCATTTATTTTAATTTTGACATATTTCTGACTTAGTACTTTTTAAAAAAAATCCCTGTTATAACTAACGGTCGCTTTTGTCGTTCTTTGTTTGAAAAGGATTAATGTTTTCTCTACTAAATCATATCTGCAAGGGGAAAATAATACGTATATTTAACATTACATCCCGAACTATGTTTTCGCAGCTGTCGCCAAGGTTTCAAGTAAAGCAGCTTTTTTTTCTTCTTTAGATATACATGCAAAGCTGTCATAGAACGTGCGGCTTGTAAAATGAAGATACTGCCATTGTTTTTATTCTGATTGAAGTCAGATCATTGCGGTAAAAGAATAGTTTAAAATTTTGTTTTTCAATGTGTGAGTTTCTGTAAGTTTGTACTGTCAATAAATTGAATCGTGAAAAAAAAAATGTATCACAGCTGGACGGCGCTAACTAAGGGTCTTGTTCAGACTAACTGAGTTATAAATTGGAGTAATTAAATCTTGTCTTTATAAATATAGTGTTATTAAATCTTGTATTTGTAAATATAGTGTAATTAAACCTTGTCTTTATAAATATAATGTATTCAAGGTTTCCTAAAAGTTCGTTTACAAACTTTTAACGTAAATGGGGGATACAGAAGCAAGTTATTTTTACAATATAATATAAGATCGTTATCGCAGACGCTACTCTCAGTGAATTAAATAAAAGGAAAGGATGTACAAAATAAAGTCTTACACAGGTTTGAGGAAATTTTAATTGACAATAGCATATTTTAATAATCAACAGTATTACAAGTCATACATAGCATGTCAGATAAAATGTCAAACAAGATGATTATCAATAAGAAATCTTTGGCTTAGTTTTTAAAGTTAGTATTCAAATAATATCCCGACTGAAGCTATACACGCTTCGCATTTTACAGTTCATCTCGTGAATCCCTTCTACTTAATTATCTGACAAAGAATTCTATTTCTCTCCTATAACTGTACTTTTTACATCTGCGACTTCGTACTATATTCTAAAAAAAACTTGCTTCCATGCATTTAACTTAACAGTATAGTTTCCTCACTATATTTTGTAACATTTTGTGTCTTATTAATATTATGATCAGAACCATGTTACCGGCTTAGAACCAGAAATTAAAATAAAGCATGACACTTCATCTTGTTTCGTTTATAAATATAGCCAAACCTGTCATAAATTGAGTAATTTGTAAAGTAAATGTACAGGCGATTGGTTTTATTCTCATTAAAGTCAATACAGGCTGCCTGTAAAAGAATAGTTTTCATTTTTTTTTTCGCTGAGGGAGTCTCTTGATCCCAACCGGAGCACCTGCCGAAGGTCGGACAGAAAGTAATCCGTCATTGAAGTCGATATATCGGATTCCTGACCAGCCCTCTGGAATGACCAATCGATCCAGTACCAAACTTTACATTCTCTTTTAATTAAAAACTACAACGGCCGAAAATTATGCCTCCGCAATATTTGTAGGCAGATATAACATTTAGCATTATATCTGAAAGAACAGACAATGGGAAGAGTGAAAAGTTGTAAAAAAACTTTTAGGCATGAAAAAGTCAGAAAACCAAATTAACTTCCCGTCTGTTTATATCTGATAGCTTACAATGCACATTTTTTAATATTTCAAACGTTTTTGTATAAATATATATAAATAATGTTAAAAAAATAAAGAACAATGATTTTAAAGTTACATTTTATAAAACATTAACTAAAAATTCTGAATTAAATTAACAATTAAAAAGTGAAGTTGTTTGTTTAATTAGGATTTTTTGTGATAAAATTTGCTTGCTTTAAGTGAAAAATGGATTGATTTTTCCTTTGATTTATCCAAAGATTCTTATAAAAGCTCAAAAATGTAAGCGATGCAAATAATTTATGTTTCATGTTGATTGATATTTAAATGAAAAATAAGCTTAATTGTAATGCATAGAAAGCCACTGAAAATTAAATGAGATTTAGGATTAAAAATAAAAGTAATTAGCTCATATAGTAACTATTTATGATTTTGTTTGATGTTCATTTCTCATTACTGACATGTTTGAATCATTGATCGGTCCTTTTACTGTGAATACATTGTTAATAATGTGTCAATAAGAGTAACAGTGCTTTACGTCATAAATTCTGAAATATAAAGCAAATATATATTTATTATGTATATAAAATAAACATCAATACAGTGAAATTCAGATCAATTAAAAAAATGAAAACTTTGTAAAATGGTCATTTCTGAAGCATTTCAATTGCATCTACAATTTCAATTTAACTCCAAAAACTTGTAATGTGAATGAATTGCTCTTTAAATTTTAAATTATTAATAAATGAAAAATACTATGATTCTCAATTTCTTGATTTTATGATATATTTCTTCAGCACTTAATAAATACATAATAGCATAATAGGTTTTTTTAGATTTATATTTATAAAAGATTTTTTCAATTTTGATTTAGTTTTGCTTGCATTACTCCAATTTTCACCCCCCCCCCTCTCCCCACAAAAGCCAATGTGGGCAAATATATAAAATTAATTCCCTTAGCTTTCCATAATTTTTCCCCAAAAAACTTATTTAAAATTGCCTTTTTTTTTTTACTTGCCCTTTTTGTATTATTATATAAAGTTTTAATTTATTTGTAAATTAATGAATTCCAGGGTTTAAATTATACTATAAATTAATAGGCATTTCCTCAGTTATCTTTTAATCTTTTGTTTCTATACCTTCTGTCTCTTTATATATGTGCAAATGGAGAAAAATTAAGTTCGAAAATAAACAGAAAATGGAAACAGAGCTCAAAAACAACTAGCAGGGAAAGAATAATAAAAGACAAAAAAAATCCTTTGTGACGTTGTTTATAAGAAACGTTTCTGCTATCAGACTTTTTGTTTTAGTTCTTAATAAAATTACTATTTAGCAAATCTGAGTGTTTTTTGTATAAAAATTGGGACATTGTCGTATTTCTGAACTGTCAGATATGTCGATCTAAACCACAATGTTGTTCATTGGCAGAACCATAAACAGTCTAGACCTTTTCAGTTAGAAAGTTAAAATACTAAAAGATCCTATCCTATTTTGCTTCGTTAAACACTGCGCGCCACTTTTTATACTTCAAATTTAATGTCTCGCTTTCCATTTGAATTTTTTCCCCCTCCATTGTTCTAAAGATTGTTAGGTTTTATATTATGTAAATTAATTATCGGGAAAATAAGAAATGCTGGCCTGTAGGGCATAAAGATGCATAAAAGCCCAGCCTTTCTCCCCTTCCCCTTTTCCAAAGTATATTAACATTGTTTGAAAAATTTTTTTAAAAAGAGTTTTGTATGAAAACATGTCTACAGTCGCAAGAACTGTTTACCCATCGTTGTCGGTTTACAAAACAAGATTTTTGTTACCGTATGCGTTGTCGCGTTTTATTTACATCCATTGTTTTCAAAAACTGCTTTGGCATTCGCATGTTTTATTTAATTTTTTTCTACTCATTATGAAAGCCTGTTTTATTAAATAGACTGAGGTAGTGTTTCGTATTAAATACCTGATCTGCTACAATCTAAAAGATATGAAAACAATTACAGCACTTTATTGAATAATGTGTAGAATAATAAACGATTGGTCTTTTGTAAAAGCTTTCCATCTGTAGAAGCGATTTGATTATTTATTACAGACGGGGCGCTTTATGTTGCTTTTTCTTTGAAATAGGAAGATACTTAGCATTGCTGTTTATTATTATTATTTTCCATGCCTCCCCCTGTCCTTCTTTCTTTTTCAAGATGATAGGAAATCACGAAATTCCATTTCCCAGCAGTTCTTTATATTTTTCTCCCGTCGGTATCGCTTAACAATTCAGCAGCGTTTGCAATTTTTTCCCCTTAGTTATTATTCCATTTGATCCTTTTTAATTAAATTTGTTAAGTCATTTCACTAGCGGCGAAAATAATTTTTGTTTCGGCTTGCCAAAGTTTTTCAAGCCGAGATAATCAAATCGTGCAAATTCCGAGGCTTATTAATCTTTCCCTTGTCCAGCTGAGACGCAACCACCCGGCTTGTTTCGCTCAATGGATACAAATTGACTAAATGCTAATTTGGCGCGTGTGATTGTCTTCCCGGCTTCATTGCGCACGACTTTTTTCAAAAGAAACTCCTGCCACTAATAATAATAAAATGTTTTCTCTGCATTTTCCAATCCCCCCCCCTTCTTTTTTATTTACCAAAAATTTTCTTTTAGTGTTCTGTAAAAATATGAAATCCGCTTTTTCCCCCTTTCTTTTTTTAATTTGGCCATTGATGTGCACTCTATAAAATGGTAGTAGATATCGAAGTCTATTAGTTTTGATGGTCTGGTTCAATAATAAAAACAGATTGAAGAGTATACCGAATCAGATGGTATTTCTTTTAATAAATATATGTTTTTTTTTTCTTATTGTTTGCAGGCAAGTGTTTATTTGAGTGTTATGTTTTTTTATTGTTGTTCAACTGTGATTTTTCTTTCAGTTTTTTTTTCAAATGTTTGAATCAAGAAAGTTCTCTCTCTCACACATTCTCTGCCTCTTTTTTATTTATATCTTTATATAAACACAATAATATTTAAATGTGTAAATACATAGCTATCAAAAATTAAGATAAGAAGGAAAAATGTGTTTGTATGTTTCCTTTGTTTAAAATGTCATATTTTTAAATTTTTTTTCTAATTTTTTTAAACGACAAAAGTGTTTTATCACAGTGTTTTGCCATTTATTTTTTAATCGTATTTTTTGAAAAATAAATTAGATGAAAATTTCGAAGCACGATAAATAAATTCAATTACATTTTTTCCACTAACCAATTAATTTAATAATTAAAAACATGTAAAACTTTTTTTTTTTTTTGCTTAAATATAATTTTTCAGATGGATTTCTAATGAAGCTTTAGTTTAAAAACTAATTTCTGAAATATGGGTTAAAAAGTCCTTTGCCATATTTACAAAATAATGGAAATAGAAATTTTTGAAAAGAAACGAAATAAATTTAAGCTTTTGAGTATTATATAATATAAATAAGTATTGTTTGAAATATTTTTTATAATAGTCTATTGGATTTTTTTTAATATCAAGAAATTCTTAAAAGCATCCTAATTCGTATTTTACTTACTTTTTAAAAATATAAATATGCAAAATGTAAGTAAAATATTACCAGTTTTACTATTACTACCTTTTTTGATTTTTATACAGCTATAACATTTTTGTAGCCTTATAAACAGAAAATTAAACTGATAAGCTTTTCGAAACTTTTTATCTTCATTGTTCTTTTTATGTTAGCGATATTTTGTATGTTAGACTGTTTTCTTGAATTAATTAACATTAATGCAGAATTATTAGGATAATTTATGTTTGTTTTTATTCTTTCAGAATTCTTTTATTCGAAAAATGCTTCCACAGCCAACAAACGTCTCCTGACTTGTATACGTTCTCAGGTAAGTTGGATTATTTTTAATGGTAATCCCAAATGTATTTTATTATCCTGTTAGGCTTTTGAAAAATATAAGTATAATCAATACTGCGGATTTTTGAAAATAAGAAGATACTAAACCAAGCATGCACATGATTTTAAAATGAATATTGATTGATTTTTTTTCTTTAGTTCTGTTTACATATATGATCAAATGGTGCTTGTTTCCACTAGGCAGATTAAAACATGTTTTATTAAAATAACTTTTTACGTTAAAAAAGTTATTATAATTATTGGTTTAGCTATATTAACGTCCCGTTTAAAGCAACGCGAGAGCCATTTTGGGACGGACCTCGTAATTTTGAACCCCGGTCAGATGTCGAGGACGACACCTGAACTGGCATCCTCCTCTCGACACCACACCAGCGGGAGGACGTTTGACCTGACAGATTTAACGTGCAAGAAACCCCTTCACACGACGGTTCTTCGGTAGAATCGAGTCTCGAGCCTGAAACCCTCCGGTTCCGAAAGCGAGACTTTACCACCAGGCCACAGTGGCCCTCATTAGTATTATTGGAAATATGACATTGTTTATTGAGATTGTCTTATTAAAATACGCTTTGCCGAATTTTACATTATCCAGCATCTCTCTAAGGAGCTATTGAATTTCAAATAGGTTAAAATCTTCAAAAAAAAAAAAAAAAAAGATTTACATCCATGAAAGAAAACATTATCAAGCAGCATCTGTTTTATTCCACTAAATAGACCTCTATTATAAAATCCATATATTTTTATGACAACAACAGTTAAATGTATCGAACCCAGAAATCGGTTTGTTCATTTTATTCAAAGAAAATGTAATTAAAATGTACCCACATGAAAAATTCTGGTTACCGAATTCCGTCTTTCTAGTGGTTCTGTAGGGTATATAAAAACACAAGAATCTTGGTTGACTTCCCTTCACGCAAATATTTTTTAAATAGCCTCTTTTTCTTACATCTGACTGGTGTCGCGTAATGAGAAGAAATTACTCTTATTACGAAAAAAATAAACTTTCTTGCTGTAAAACTAAAAATAAATTTAATGAACTTTCCCTAATCAAAGCACTGATTACTTTTTTATTGTTAAAAAGATTTCGATTTTTTAAAAATTCTTTATTCATTTGAAAATGTATGTAAGCTAATGGATACCTACAATAAATACAAAAAAAAAATATTACTTTCTCTGAATTCGTGAAGAGACTATTACTCTTTTTATAATTATCCGTTTACTTCAATATGTTCAACTGTATTTATTTATTTGTTACTTTTTCAAATGGTTCTTTTTTATAATAAACAATGCTTTGCCAATGTCTCACGAGTGTAATTTTAGGTACTCAATTTGTAATGTTTGTAGAAATTCTTTATTCGTATCACAAGTATTGAATAAAAAATTCAATTCTTAATTTGTGGTTCTGTTAAATAAATCAAATCAAATTTATGCCTTTTTACTGTATTCTGTCAAAATCAATGTGCGAGGTATTTTATTTCTTGATCAAGCTCCTGAAATGAAAATTCTTTTAAAATGTATGATTTTGGAAATCCCTCCACCTCCTCACGAACTTTCAATAAAATTTTTCCCCAATTTTAAACTCCATAATTCGCTCAACGCCCACAATTTGCACAAAAACATCGCTACGACGTTTTAAATCTATAACCATATAATTTCTTTCACGTTTCTTTCATCTGAAATCCAGCTAGTGTTAGTAAAAGCTAAATACCATGCTGACTGCATTTCTACTTGGTCGTGATGGAACGAATCTAACTGCTTTTCTTCTGTTTCTTAATACATACCGATAACTTTATCCTGAGGCTTGGAGATGCTCATTAAAGTGTCAGACAGGCACACGCAATCTCTATAATTTATTTAATCGGCTTTGTAATTTCCGTTGCGATTTTTTGTCCAACCTCTTTGTCTTCAGAAGACTCGTCTCCAATCGGGCGCCATCAACATTGTCTTTTCTTCCTTTAATCCTCTTCTAAAATCGTAATTCTCGAACGAAGGCATCACTGCGATTCATTTGCTTGCATAATTTTACCTTCCAATTGCTTTTTGTCTCTTTGTACTACGTTGATGGGACTCCCCAAATTACGAAGTGCTCGGCACGCTGTATAATGAATGTTAATCTCTGGTACTGACCCGCTTTGTAGTAGCTTTGTTCCTTCCTCCCTGATGTTGCCAATCAGAAATAGAGAAATTAGGACTAACGGAAAGCGTTTAACGCAAATGGTGTACATGCCATCATTGCAAGCACTTACTTCATCTCAATACGAGTGGAGTCTCAAGGAGATCAACTGTTTAAGACCTTTTTTCTTTTGCTTTTTCGTTTCGCTCTATTCACAAGTGCGCTTTGTGTAAATAGAGTACGAAAAAGTATTGCACCTAAGAACTGAGATCTTCCTGTTTAATTTCTAGGCCAAATTAGATTGCAAATGTGACCTTTGTCTCTAAAAATTCGTCTAAATTATTTCTTCGCTCTTAGAATGGCTTCATTTTGGATTAATTATGGAATACAGATGCAGTAATCTTGGAATTCGATATTGGACTTTCTCATATCTACATTATGAGAAAGAAAGCTGTAGAATATGTGGACATTGTACTTTTGAAAATTATTGAGATAATTTAAGATCAAATATTTGTCTAGTTTGCATGAGACAGTTATGCTCCTTTCAAATTAATGAATCTTCTTATTCTCGTAAGCATTTAAAAAGCGGGAAACAAACCTGGTCATTTTTCAAAAAATTTCTTTCAATTAATTAAAAGAGCAATATAGCCCGAAATTAACTATTTAATATTCTCGCATCTCTTAATAAAATTTCGAAAGGGGTGTATTGATAAATATACGCTGCAAAAACCCATAATATGATGACACATATCAGAGGTGTGTTTTCAAAAATTGCTATGCTTTTCTAATGTTGAAGAAATATGTTTTAAGATCAAGCTTTTATTTATTATTCTTCCGAAATCTTTTTATCTTTAGGTTCATTTGAATAATTTCTAATTTTATTCTTTGGAAAGAATCAAGATTGCCTTTTCCTTGTTTTCAGTATGACTTAAAACAATGACTATTCCATGCAAATTTTATATGACACTGGAATTATTCACTTTGGCTTGTTAATACGTTGTTGAGTGTCAAAGTGTGAAGCCTATTCTGACACTCAAGACTTTGATTTCAAACACTTTCACGCTAGAACATAAAATAATTAAATTATAAATTAATGCAGAGACTCTTTACTATATTTGCTTGATAAATTTTTATTAAATACTTTTACATCATTGGAGGATTTTTTGACTATCAATAACTCTTAATTAATTGACGAATATAAGAATAACAGTATTTGTAATTTCAGTCTATAGAGGAAGTTTACTTTAACCTTCAAAGCACAGAAATTGTAATGTGAATGTAATTGATTTTTGTCATAAAAAATACATAAAAAAGAAAATCACGGCAATAAGTTTTTTTTTCTTCTGTTTTGGTGTATTTGAAATCAGTCGAATTGCAAATTTAATTTTTTGTAGAATTTTAATAAGAAAACATTACTTTATTATGTAAAATATTGCAGTATGCTACGATTCTTCTCTAAATAAACCTCGATCGATATTCTTTGTGAATGTTTTTCGTATTATTCTCAAATCTGAACAAAATTTAAGAAATGAAGGTTTCAACTTTATTTAATTAATTTCTTCCTTATGCTTTTCTTTTACTACTTGAAATTCGTATTTTCTTTGAACCTTCCTCAAACTTCTTGCTCTAAATGACCCTTTTTATTGTTTTTCAAATATCATGCTACACTAGTGAAAGACGGTCTGTTTTTGCATATTTGAGTCATTAAAATACCACATTTTTGACTTTAAGAAAAAAAAAACTGCTTTTAATGATTGAGTATCGCATTTGTGAAAGAACCCTGTGCCTTTTTTCCCCTTCTTTCTCCGAAGTCAAATATTCAGGTACTGACTATCCTTATGAAGTCGAGAACTGTAACTGTCAGAATTTTGAATTAAAATTTAGGAAAAAGTAAAAATTAAAAACTAAAAGAAACTATTTTCTTCTGAGTCGGATTGGAAGACCTCAGTATTCACTGCGTGAAATTAAGATCTGTTTCCAGCTTCAAGCAACCGCGGTAACTGAGGCCTATCTCGGTTTGTGATACTTCAGTTTTTTCCCCTAAATTCTTTTCAGGCTTTTTTTTCCCGCCATGAATATTAATGCTTTGCTGCTTCTAACAACGTCAACGTGTTCCGAAAGGAAGCCATTACGCTTGGTGGAAACAAAACTTTTCCTCGATTAAAGGGAAAAATTTAAATAAATAATAACAACAATAAATGAGATGTTGGAATCTAGGACTAGAAGAGAAAAGGGGAAAAAACTTAATAAAAAACATGGGGAAATGTTCAAAACTTCAGTGACGGATACAGCCTTAGTGACTATGAGTGAGTAAAATTAGATAATTCTTTCACACATTGCTCACACCTTCTAAATTTAGTCTATTAAGATTAGATGGGTTGCGATAAACCTACACGTGTTGTTTACTTCTCATTGTTATATCTATTATCACAAAGGGTCATCTTCCTGATTAATATGTTTGTGTGAGTCATTTTATGTCTGGGTAATCTCTAGCTGATTCTACGACAGTATTAAGATTTGTGAAATCTTACATCATACATACCATATGATATTGAGACGGAATTTGTATTGGAAGCCAAAGGGCTGAAAATTGAGCAATAGATTTCTCATGATCGATAAATGATGTCTAGTTGATATGTGAAACTATCGGGTGAATGTCCCAGTAAGTTGACACTACAAATTTGAAGTTCAAAATTTAAATTTATAACGAGTATTATTTACGAGACTACGGCCTTTATTATGCTTCATATGGATAATTCATGATTATCTTATTTATTCTGAGACATTATAAAAACACATTTTTGCAGAAAAGTTGCTTTGGAAAATTTAATCTTCATGCTTGGATAGTTGAAGGCAGAATTTTCTTATCCTAATAAATCATAAAAAGCACTTTTTTTCCTGAAAAATTGCCGTGGATAATTAAATGTTTCATATGGATAATGCAGAATTATCTTATTCGAATTCATAATTAAAACATTTTTTTAGGAAAGTTGCCTTGGATAGTAAAAGACTTGTTTCTTTTTTTAATTACTCTCAATTCCTGCGGTAGGCAATGGATTGAAGAATTGAATTTTTATTTGTTTTTTTAAGGATTTAATAATTTTTGTATGAAACGATTTTTTTTTTTTATCAAAAATCTAAATGGTTTAAATGTTGAGTCAGTATATAACATTTGAGCCCAGAAACAATTACGTCTAACTTAAATTATGAAATATGATTCGAAAATCGACATATCAAACCGTATTTAAACATTAATAAGCATAAAATACTCATAAATTATAGTTGAATTTAGATTATATCCAGTCTCATTTGTTGTTGAATATATCTTTTTTTCATATAATTTATCTATCTATTTAAATTTGAAACGATCTAAATGTTGAAGTATCCAAGCTCAATTAACAAAATTTATCTTTTCTAAAATTTATTTTAAATTTGATTTACTGATTGCAATTGGTGAAGGGAAAAAGAGGATCCTATGTTAAGCTTATTTTATATGCTGATGCTCAAACTTGCTAACTCATATATTTCTATTATTTGCTCTATACATATTGGATTAAACTACCAGTAAGCATCAAGTAATCATAAATGCTTGCTGAAGCGAAAATACATATTATTAATAACTAAGTGCACCGAGGAAACTCTCGATAATCTTCCAAAAGCATCAACACTGCAAATTTTCAGATTTGTTCGAATTTAAGATATTTATCTACAAATACTTTTGAAAATTGCCGATATAATTTTTTTTCTGTTCTTTGCAGAACTGCCGAATATGGAAAAATATTGATACAATGCTTTCCTAAATGAAGTAGAATGCACACTTCCTTTGTGATGTCAAGCATTCGACGTCATTTTTTTTTTCTTTTAAAAGATGCTTGCGACCTGACATACATTTCCTCTTGAACAAAAATTTCTGAAATTTCATATCGTCACTTTCTGATATCACTTGAAAAAGGGAAGAGGATGGATTGAAGAAGGGAAAAAAAAAAAGAAGTTGCATATTTTGTGCTCTTTGAGCAACATTTCGCATTCGACAAATTAACGTACCTCATAATTCGGAAATTAAAAAGGAATTCGAAAAGAATTTTTTTTCTCTTATTCGCCTCTCCTCAGGCATTCTCCCTTTCTATCTCTTGGCCTTTTCTTCTCTCTCATTTTATTTTTGTTTGTTTTTTCAGTGAAGAGTGCCGATGTCAGTAAATTGTTCCGCGCTAAAACACTCTTCATAATCACTCGAGGTCACTTTCAGCAGCAAAAGCACTTGAGCCTTTCGCTTAGCTTATTTGTTTGTTTTGCCGTCGCTCAAAATTTGTGCTGCTTTCCACTTAGTGTGCAGTCCCCCTCTTTTAGCGCACCATCTCCTTTGATCCCCGCACCACTCGACGTTTTCGTTTTCAATTGTAGATGGAGCTTCAGTCAAGCTTTTGAAGTTTTCCCTCCGACCAAAAATTTTATTTTTGTCAAGACTATTTTCTAATTATGTCGGTAGAGGCCATTCTTCTTCATCCCCCCCTTTCCTCGTCAAGAATTTCGTCTCCCTCCTTTCGCCCACCTCACCGCCAACCGTTGTATTTAAGGGATTTTTGAGCGAAAAAAAGACCATGGTGCTCCTGCAATTAAATACATACCGCAAACTAATTGAAGCAGTAAGATTAAAAACCTTTCGGTAAAGTTCCAACTATTTATGTTTCCTTATATATTGCTTGTGTTCGTGATCTGTGCTAACATATCATGAAGAACACTTGTGTGAATAACAGATGCCCGAGTGTGTGTGTGTCTCTAGATCTGTTCAAACTTTGCGTTGGGCCAAAGTGAAATGACATTCATTATGAATGAGTCTGATTCTTGTTTTTTCTCCATTTCTTTCTTTCTGAACTAGCAGAACGAAAGATTCTTTTAGTTCATATACGAAAAACTTTTGTTCATGTCTCGGACATTCGGTTTTTAAAACTATTAAACTTCGTGTGAAAAGTCAAATTTTTGACTGTTTCCTTTTAGGTTACATTATTACTTACTTGTTTCGAAGTTGTTAGTTAGAGAAGTATCTCTTGGTTTACAGATGATGTTAAAATTATCCCAAATGAATCTAGATATTGAAGAAAGTTTTACTGCAAAGTAAAGACAAATATACTTCTTTGCAAAATTATATTTTGCAAAAATAATTTCTAGATGAATAATCTTTAACTTCACAAATAAGAACTTATTGTAGAATTAAGTAATTTGCGTTGAATTGAATTTAGTAATTTGAATTTTAATTTGCAGTAAACAAGAATATTTGCTGCGCATTTTCATTTTTTTTTTCTTCTAATAGCAAAAGAAACCATGAAACTGATTAAAAACACCCGCTTATTTTGTTTTAAACCTCATTATTGAAAAAAATCAGTTTCACCTTAACAATGTTTTTTCGGGTAACGTCACAATCACATGACAAAGTTACCTATATTTTAACATATATTTGCAAATTATGACTTGTTATTTTGAAACACTTTTCTCCTTCTGTAGGATGCGAATTGGATTTGAAAATGGAATTTACCTGACTATTTATATGGCAAACGAAATTGGGATCTAAATCCTAAATTTTATTTCTCTTCAGACCTAAAAAAATAACCCATTTACCTTAAAAATTAATTCAGCTGAAAAAACACGAAATTTTTTTTATAAATCTCAATAAAATAGTTTCAAAAGAATATTCTTTCACAAAACGAATAATAAAAGCAATTATTCTTATTAAAATAAACATTTTTACACCTTTTTTATTTGGGATTTTATAATTTTATATATATATATATATATTTGGATTGATATTTCGTTTGCTAATGTAAAAATAAAATTAATTTTTATATGATTTTTTTAAAGTTTATAAGGGCACACACAGTATCCACAGCAAATTTATTTCATTGTTTTCCCCTATTTCATTTTACTCTTTTACGAAATGCAAAATCTTAACAAATATCTTCAGGTTTTCCATGTATAAAATATGTATTATTGTTTTTATTTTGCTTAAAAAGTGATAATATTGTACAGACATGTGAAAAAAAGGTGCTTATAAATTTATCGGTATATATTTTTACACATTTTGATGTTCATTTCTTTCAGTATCATAGACTGTAAACTGTAAATATATTCTTTACTGACATTCCTGCTTTATTTCGGCAATAAAAAGCAATAATTTTTAAAATTTATTATAGTTTTTTTTATCATATGTGAAATAAAATAAATGCATGTAATGGTTAAAAAAAACTAAATTAATAATTGCCCACGTTGTAAAAGATTCAATAAGATTTGAAGGGTAGGGAAGAAAAAACATTGCCTATTAATAGCAGTCTTCTCCCAACAATACGTTGAATATCCATTGGCCTTTTTCTCTGTGAACGAAGATTATTTGAAAACAAAGTTTCTGAAAGTAATTAAAGTGTCATGCGGTTGATTGACCAGTCGCGAAATTATTGTAAATGAATTTTTTCCCAGCTAATTTTCCCCTCTCCCAATCAATAACATTTAAGTTTTTTCCACCACCCTTTTTTTACTTATAGGCAAGAGCATTAACGTGTTTTTTAATGTGAAATCGTTTTTCGCTCGTAGTGTGTGGTCGCTCAATTAGCTCCTTGCTTCTGAGGATTTAATTCTTGGAATAATTCGTTTCTAATACACACACATTTTGTACCCGGACTTGTTTCATAATGGCAAATCGAAAGTCCCTTATCACTCACCCAATTGCTTCTTACCCTGCGGAAATATTTAGCCCCTGAAATGCCACTAATGATTTTGTCATCGGCCTGTCATCAAAAGTTATTTGTTAATCGTTCCTAAACGATTGGTAATTTATGCCGATCGAAATATCTAATCGTTCACCTTCATTTTCTTATAAGAATAGATATATATTGCCGTAGATTGTTTTATCTATCTTTCAACACTGTATCGTATTTTGCAGTTTTATTAAGACTGTCATGAATAGTTGGTAATAATTATTTATTGGATATAGCTGTTGATGCAGGTAAAGTGGCTACTGTCTTTGGTTTCTTAGATTTTCTTCCTAGTAAGCTCGTTTCTAGAGTGGAAAAATTTATTTTACTATCTTTCTATTCAAAATTGATTAAAACTTTATTTATTATTATTATATCCATTGATAACCTCGATAACATTTTATGTATTTTATCAACAATGATAATATTAATTTCTATACACACTAATTCGATATTTTATATGACATTTATTTTTTTACTGGTTTGAGTGTCTTTTATATGATGCAAATTGCCATCAGTAGAAGAGAAATTAAAAAGGGGAAAATTTGTCTAATAAAGAAATCCTGTTTATCCGACATAAAATGGGATTGCCAATATTGAATAATAAGGTAGTAAACTTTTATGTAACTATTTTTAATTACATAAAAATATTACAAATAATGAATTATTTTTATGTAAATATTTTTTACAATTCATTAAAATTAATATCTTGTATGAAATGCAATATTTTAAGATAAAGAAATACTTAAAATGGCAATGTCAGTTTGACTGCTCTTAATATAAAGCAACATTAAATTGAATATATATATAAGGGGCTTCTCATGAGAAGCACCTTGTCCATGATTGTTGCATTCTCTAATAGGAATATAAGTTTGCATCAGTAAACTGAGTCATTGTAATATTACTGACTTTGTTTGATTTTTTAAATTTGAAAGCGTAACCGTTGTTTGAAAGCTCAATCATTTCATCCTTGAAAAATTAATGATTATTTCTCTACCACAGCATTGTTATAGACTTCAGAAGCGATAATTATTCTTCCACCTGAGCACCATGTGTCTAAACGACCTCAGTTATCTACTAATAGCAAAATAGACTTCCACTTAACACACGGTTCACCTACAGGCAGAGAAGGATGCTTTTTTTTTCTTTTATTAAAAGATTTTTTTCAATTTATTCCAAACAGATGACAATTAAACAAAATATCAAATGATTTAATAATAGGTAAGGAGGCTTGAATTAGAAAACAAAATTCATGAAATTTATAACCCAATAAGTATTAAAGTATATTTCTTAGGATTAAAAAATCATTGTTATGAAAAATATTACTTGCCAAAAATATCCCGAACCTTTTCAGCTGAAAAAAATCAACGATTGTTTCTAATTTTAGCCACTTTAAAAAAAATCAATCTATACCCTGGTTAACTAAATGTTTTTTCATAAATTGCAGTGAGGTTTTTCTTCCCATTAGAAAGAAATTAAGTAAAGAAATATAATTTTTAGTCGAATAAGTTTAGTCTATAAAAAGAATGTTTATTTTTTGTTAATCAATGTTTTGTACCTGAGATTAGATTTACATTATCCTTAGCTCGAAGGAAATTCTTTTTTATCGATCGACCTCTTTTCTACATTTATTTTAGTCATCGTATAAACGACTTTAATTTTTTACTTTTGTTGAGACGACAATGTATTTGATGCGGGAGAAACAATTAAGTGATAGATAGTCAGTTTTCCGGTATGTCCTCTGAATAGGAATTTTTGACTTCGGAATGAAGTCTTAGTTACAAGTCATATCATAAGGGTCGCTTTAATGCAGTATACATTCATTGTGCTACAGCTACTATAATGTCAGTTTTAGGCTTCCAATTTGTGCTAGGTTGTAATTATTATACAGTATTCTAAATAATCATGCCTGAAACTTTGTAGCATTAGTATGATCTCTAACACACTACTTCAGCAACAAAAAATCCATTTGACATGGGATGTTCTTCTTTATTATGGACCTGTGTAAAATTTTTAAATAAAGTTTTTGTTTGATCCATTAAGTTAGAAAGTCTCTTTGTCATAGTACGGTTTCAGTGGTTTCTTTAAAAAATTAAGTATATATTTCTATGAATAAGTGAAAAGTATGTTAAAAAAATTCAAAGCAAGGATAAAACTTGAAATCTTTCGACAAGTGTTTTAAACTAAATATAATATTTGATTTTTTGTTCGATATCTCTGAAAACGGCCGTTCATTAATCGAATGATAAGATATGACTGATTAAAGATATGAAAAACATTCGCCTATTTTAAGCCTTATGTGTTTTTTTTGTTATCATTAGTTTGTAGTATTACGCTTATTTCATTTAATAATAGGATTTAGAGCTTTCGTGTCTAGGTGTTTGTGCAATGTTTTACAAGACATGGACTAATCATGGCTTTAGCTGTTGTAATTAAGAATAGTTTTTATCAATAGGAATATTAGTTGTTTAAAAAGTTAAATCACTTTGATTATCATTGTTATTCTTAAGAATTGATAGATTAAATCCAGAAACGTTTTATTAAACTAAATATAGCGATTATTTATTAAACCAGTTTAAAAGATAAAAACTACTGTTTTTCTTCATTTTGGACTCAAAAGAATATTTATTTTGAAAAATAAAAATAAAATATTTTTTTATGCTACAGAGTATGCACTTAAAAACACGAAAAGAATGTTACAAAATTATAATTTATGAATTTTTATAGATAATGCCATAAATACTGATCACAATTTATATTATAAACAAAAAAAAAACTGCCAAAAAATGGTTAAAAAACTCATATATACACACACAATCTTTCCAACCTCCGTTTCAATCGAATGCAAAGTAAAAAAAGAAATCATTGTAATTAAGTTCTTTAGATGTATTTTCATCTATAACTGTTTTTCGCTTAAATCATGAATCTCGAATTTCCATTGATGTTTGGAAAAGTAATTATTTGTAATTGCCTGTGTTTGAAAGTTAAATATTCCAATTGATGGGAAAAGAAGAGGGTTAGAATGAGCAAAAAACCCAAACACGAGGCTAGTAAAAAGTTATTAAAAGCTCCAAACTTCTGAAGCAGCGAAAAAGTGGAACTTTTAGCTGGATAAAAATCTCGTCCTTCTGAAGTATTTACTTGCAAGAGGGTCGTCACCTTGAAGAAGCAATTTCTTTTCCAAGTCATCATTACTTTTCAACATTTGATTAAATACGAATCCGCTACTAAATAGTTCGGAGGGGCGGAAGAGCTACGGGGGGTCGGAAAAAGCCTGGGTATTAATTTTGAAAGGTTTTCTTCCAAAGAAAAAGAACGAATTAGGAGACGAATCGATTGCTTCTCTGGCCGTATTTAAAGTGAGCTAACTGAGTTATGCAATTTGGAATATGTTCTTAAATCCCAGCTCCAAAGCATTCAGAATTAATTTCCGAAAGAGCTTAAAAGCTAAATCTCTCTTCTGTAGCAAAGACGTCCTTTCGAATGCCTCCTTAGAGAAAGAAGCCCCTAAAGAAACTCTTCCTCATAATCTCAGCTTCATCAAGCCCTTTCAAAAGCTCCGGAACTATCATAATACTAATGTAAGTGACAAATCGATGAAGCACCCTGGCTTTTTTTCTTTTTCTTTTACTTTCTTACTTTATCTTCTTTTTTTATCATCTCCCTTTCAATGTTGAAACTTTATTTCCTCTTCTAAGAAAATGAGAAGTTTCGCTTCAGCCATGAAGTTTAAGAACTTAATTAGAAACATCTGGTTGTGGTCTTTTCTTCATTTAATGAAATTTTTGGCCAGCTTCAGTGAGTGCTGTCGAGGCCCACCCGAACGATAAGCCACTTCGATTTGTGGACTAATTCTAAATTATGATCGCAACTAATGCATTCGCTGAGATTTCATGAAACTCATCTAATCGCCTTGAAGACTCGGAGATAAAGCTTCACTCTCTAATTATATCTATCGCATTAGAAAAGAAATGACACTGGGCAGATGATATCTCACCAGCCGTTGCAACAGTAAATACAATTTACTCGAATGAGATGCGTTATTCAAAAAATAAATAAGCGACTCTATGGCAATTTAGTTAGCAATTGACGCCTGAATGAGGCGTCGGCATTTAGATCTGACTTGGAAGGGCGGCTGTTATTTGTGAAAAAAAATGTGTTTTGCAATACAATCCGAAATTATCGAAGTATTTCGGCATGAAATCAAACATAATGTTTTTAATCATGCATAAGCGAAATATAAGTTAAAGTAAAAAAACTATTATATAAATTAAGCAATACTATAGGTATATGTTAGACGATATCTCGCCAGACGCACGTTAATCGAATGAAATGAGATATGCAAAGAATTAATTGGTGAGTTAATTGCTATTTAGTTAGTAATTTGCAATTATAGCTAAACAAAGTGTTGTTGACGGCATCTTACATGAAACAGGTGTTTTTAGTTTTTATTCTAAAATATTCGATTCGAAATACATTTGAACCATATCCTCAGTAGGCGAAACATTTTAAAGTATAGTTTGTGAAGGAACAGTGGACTGTGAAAAAGCTTCAAGTAGGTTAACCCAATAATGTTAATATTTTCTAAATAAATGAATCTGCTAAAATTAGGAGTTCTACGAGTCATAAATTATTACGATATTGATATTTTGTCAAGTATAATTAAATGATCAGGCCTTTATCTATATTACAATGTTCTTTTACTTATTACTATGTTTATAAATAACGTGCATCTTCTTACTTAATAGTATGTACAAATGTAGATGCGCAGCTATAAACTGTAATAAAAAATTAATTAGTATTACATATTTTTTCATAATAAAATAAAAAAAGTCCTCATACGAATAATTAAAATATTAATTAAATTAAAAATGCATTGAAATGCGAAATGAAATTGACCGTTTTACTAAAAAAATGAGATCTCATAATGGGCATTGCCTACGGTTGCAAAATGTCTGAATTCGTAACTGCGAAGGAATCGGCATTTTGTAACATCCGAATAAAACACGCTTGCCAAAATACAGTATTAATAATGTGAATTAAATAAAGGATTTAAAGCATCTTTTATTCCAAAATCAGTAAAACTGAACGATGTGCTAAATATTATTACATAAAATGATGCATTTGCAAACGAATTAGTCATTACTGAAAAGATTATTTTTCTTGGCATTCATTTTCTTGGCTTAAAAGATTGATCAATTAACTTTAAAAAAAGCTACATTCTGTTCAAATTAGACAATTGATAATTTTAAACTTATTTATAAGATTGAAAGTTGTAATTTATTACTTTAAATGTCTTATTTTAAGTAATAATTTTTTGTGCTTTTGACTCATAAATTTATTTTATATGTATTTACTTTGATACTTATACATAAAACTGGAATGCTAAATTTTTTCCTGCCTTATAGAAATTTAAATTACTGAATGTGTTTTTTTTTCAAATATTACTCATAAATATTTCGGTTCTTTAAGAAGGTTTTATGACACTTATTTTAATAGTTTTTTTTCAAAGTTTTTAAATAATATAAAACAGCAACTCATGGATGAGAACGATTTATAAATACGTTTTCTTTCATCTCAAGGACATTGAAAAGTATTTATTTTAATTGGAAGTTTTTTTTTTATTTCCTGTTACTAAAATATTGATTCAAAAAATTGATTGCTGTTTTTAATAGTCCGTGAAGATTTAAAATCACTTTTCAAAATAGTCTACCTTCGTATTCCATGCTGTAAAAGGTATTTAATTTGCCCCTCAGAATTTTTTTAAAATGTTAATGTCATTCTTTAAAAATTATTAATAACTAATGAAAAAATTAATTTTCTGTAATTTTTAAAAAATCCTTTGGAATAGTTTATAATTCGAGAAGCTGCAAGATATTAAAATTCTTTGGTACAAAAGATTTTCCCATTTTTATTAAAAATAAAGCTCCAGATAATAGAACGATTTTGTATATTGTAATAATTTATATTAACGAATCTTTTATATTAAAAATGATATGTGTGCATATTTATATATAAAATATGTTTTTAAGGGCGTGTTGGTATTCCGTCAAGTGCTACTATGAAACATATCGGTATGCGATGACTTTAATTTTTACTATGTAAAGTTTCTGTTATGTTACAAATGCTGCAAATTTTGCTCAAAAACATTGAAATGTTTACAAAGTTTTATATGTTTGGGGAAAATATTTAAATTAATTGATTTTTAGTTGTGAAAATAACTTAATTCCGAGTAACTCTAGGTGCATAAGCTAATTGTATATATAATCTTCACACTGTCAATATTCAATATTCTTATGAACCTAGGCTGTGAAATGCTTTTCCTAATTGAAAAAAAATGTCAAAAATAGAATGATTCTATAATGATAATTATATTTTAGTGTTATTCTCATTTCAAATACTTTTATCGAGAACAAATTATTGTTATTTTCTTAAAATTGAAATTCGTGCTGTATTCTAATATATTGATTTTTTAATACAAATTCCTAATCGATATTTCCTCACTTTTTTCGTAGGTAAACCTATTTACTACCTCCTATTCTTAACTAAACAATTGAATTTTCTCTCAATTTGTGATTCTCAGAGATTTAAAAAGGGTTATTCAGAAAAGTGTGATTAAATTCAGTCATTTTTACGTTAAAAAATATTCCAAGATTTAATTATTTTTATTATTTTAAGTGATTTATATTGAGTTCCCCAGTGTCAAAAGTTGAAGGTTATTAAAAAGAGCTGTGTGATAAAGAGAACACTTAACAAGTCGCACTTTCTACAGTACCATTTTTAAAAGAATAGGAAAATTCGAATAAACAAGATAATTTAATGTTTGTTAAATTTAATCACTGTCAGAAGTTATGGGCGTACCAATTTGCAAAACTACCTGAAAGAATTCGTTTTAAATAGTCTCTTCTGAATTTTTAAATGGAATTGTATTAAATAAGATATGATTCATTTTAAAGGATTACTTTATTTCAAGTAAGTAATGTGTGCTCTATTGTCTTTCTTTCTTTTGGGGTGAATATGATAGATGAAAATTTAATAGAGACAGCCATTGAAAGCTTGGTGAAAAGGAATGGAGAATATGTCAACTATTTAAATAATATTTTGCTAACAAATCTCGTTTTATTTTTATTCCATCCAATTCAAAATGGAATTCAATTTAAACCTTGAGTTAAAGAAACTGGTAAGTGAGAGAAAAATAGTTTTTTCTTTTTTTTTTATTATTGTTGCCATT
Organism: Argiope trifasciata; assembly: GCA_026543055.1. NCBI lineage: Eukaryota > Metazoa > Arthropoda > Arachnida > Araneae > Araneidae > Argiope > Argiope trifasciata. The sequence goes on from JAPMOQ010045994.1 coordinate 2,550,940, forward strand.
TAATTTAGTTAGAGAAAATTATCTCAGAATTTCTTTAAGCGAACTGAAACCAATTCCTGTGTAGTGCTCTACATTTTTTTTTTCTTTTTTGAAATTTGAATTTAATAGCCAGTAAGGTACACAGTTTTCAACTTTTTGTCTGGCAAAAATAGTGGCTTGATGTCCTTAGAGGACACTTTTTAGAAGAATATTTATTTTTAGTAATTAACGAAATTACTCCTCTTCCACTTTTTTTTTTCCTTCCGAGGACTATTTTTTGCCCCCATTTTCACAACATGCATGTCCCAGTGGTTTTTCCGATTTTTTTTACCCCTTCCAGTTGGTGCTCGCTTCTGAGATTCGTTTAGCATATGGAATCGGAAAGTGGGATTTCGGAAGATATTCTCACGGGTAAACTTCTTGCCCTCTGCTCGATCTTCGGCCGATTGTTTTTCTGGTGGCTCCAGTAAATTCCTGTGAAAACGGCGGAAAAGAACCGGATAGAGGAAAAATTTTTCTCTTTCACAAAGAAAACATCGACTTCGTACATTAACCAGAAGTCTTCTCTTTTTAGTAGTAGGAGGGAGGAACTAAAAGATTCAGGTGAAGAAACCAGAGGGGAGATGGTGGAGAGGTTAGCTGAGTTGAGTTGTGTGTTCGGATGACTGCACAACAAGTGCCACACTCTAGGTAGCAATTTGAAACAATCAGCCGGACCGTGCTGAAATGGAGACCCCTCTATCAGATATGCATGACTTCCCAAGGGAAGGTTACCGTGACGATAAACACCATCATTGCGCACACATCTTCTCAGTGGACCGTAGCGACACCTGGCTGGCTTGACACCTTAAGGATGGACCCTCCCTATAGGACCTTTTCTTGTGCAGGCCACATCCCACTCGCTGAAGCATACACGTTACGCGCTTGTTCGGTTGCAACTTGTAGAGGGAAAGCTGGTATCAAACGGGAACCTTTAAACTACCCTAATATGTTTTAGACACGGAAAATTAAACAGGATCATTAGCTGGTCAAATAGGAATGGATTAAAAGATGAAATTGATAGGTATAACCTGGCGCCCATTTCCTTTATTATCCAGTTTTAGAGGAAAGCGGCCCTACATTTGGAAATCCCACTGAACAAACACACACGATGTGCACTTTGAAAATTAGGCATTTGAAGAGTTAATCTGGTGATGAGTAGCAGTCCGTCAGTTTTAAATAGCCTTCCAGAACAAATGAGGTTACATAATGTAAAATGAATTAAGTAAGACTTAGCATTTTAATCGATGTATGCGTTCTCGTGGATTGTAGTCGGAAACTGAGAGATTTAACGATTTTGACATGTTCTCAATTTTCTTTTTTAGACAACTACTTTTAAACGTTAAAAGATAGATTAAAAATCTCGTTTTGAAAATATACGAAAGCTGTCTTGAGGCAGTTTAACGGATTAATCAGAATAGATTGAAAACTAAGGTCAAATTAGTATATATTTAGATTCTATAAAACCGTAAAGTTTTTATTCTGAAACATCGATTGTTTATCATTATCTATTATCTTCTATTATTTTAGATATCTAATATTTCCAGATGCTTCTATTTTTAGTTTTTTAAAATAGATCGGAAAAGGGATAGTTTATGAGTATTCTTACTGCATTTATCTCTCATCTCAGAATTTCTTAAAAATATTGCTGACAAAATTAGGAAATTGATTTTGTTTTGTCAAAGTGTAAACTATCACGCATTTTATTTTGTGTTATGATTTGAAAATTCGAAGAAGTATTGAAATCAACAAAAATTATATTGTATGCCTAGTGATTGGTTGAACCCTTCAAATTTTTAAGCTGTGCTAATGTTATTCCTGATATATAAAAGACAGTTTTTTAAAAGATATTTTCGATTTAATTCATTTAAGTTATATCCAGCATTTATCTCAGAACATAATAGGGAAATAATGATTATAAAAATACTTTATTGAAATTGTATTGAAAAAGAAAAATGTTTTCTTTATCTAAAATTTTGAGGTTAAAATAAAAGTTGTAAATTGTGTGGCGCAGGTAGAAAATATTTTATAAATTGGAATCGTAATCACTTTTATGATGTATCTTAACTTTTATATATGAACATTTATGTTTCTTAGCTTTTTATTATTTATAGCGCTCTCATAATGTTCTATGTGTCTCAAGTTTTCATTTTTTTGATAAACTATCGTATACTAAAGAAAGCATTTTGAAATTATATATATATATATATATATATATATATATATATATATGGCATAAAAAATCCAATATTTATCAGAGAATTAAATGCCCTACGTATAGCGGATTGACAATCTTTCATTAAATGCATATCCTAAATAGTCATACAAATAATCTAATTTTACCCGTAGATTTACCCAATTTTTGTACAATTTGTATATTTACTGTGTTACTGGAATAGAAAAAATTCTTTGCATTAATTAATATTTTATTCTAAGTATAGATTTTTATTGCTAATTTTTTTAATTATTATTGTATTACTCCAAGTAATTTTTAATAAAAAATAGAGATGTCAAAACAACCATAAAAGCGCGAAATTTGATAAAAGTATTCTATGTACATTGGAATTATAATCAGGTTCGGGATATATTTTCATCTTCAATGAGCATCCAAAGATTTCTTTGTTATGATTACATTGTCTCTTAGTTTTTTGATAATGCTGCCTAGTTTTCGATAAAAAATATTATTTCCTACTTTTCGCTATTCTAATAAAATGAGGTTTAAAAACTTTTTGTTTTTATTTTTTTAAATATGTTTCTTAATTTAGTGTTACAAATAGTAAGGAATCTAAAAATTTATATTTCTCAAAGTGATTTTAGAAAAGCGTCACCTCTGTGAAATTAATTTATAGATAAATTAGTATATTAATTGATAATTTGAAGCTCTAAACTAATTGAAATGCTCTATTGCCATTGGGAATAAATAATTGCAAAATATTTTAGAATTCTAGTACTTAAGGAAGTAAGAGAAGAATCTGTTTGAAAATTTCATTCTTTACAAGTATGAAGCAAGCGAAGTTAATTAGACCTTTTAAAAAGATTAAACAACAAAAAAAGTTTTTAATTATTATTTGATAAGGTAAAAAAAGCATAACAGTATAGAAATTTTATAAAGCATGATCTCTTCAATAAATTTATTTAAAATTGATGGAATATTTTAAAGGAACTTTATCCTACAAATGTTATACTATAGAAAAATTTAAGTTTAAATTAAATGTAACTGGAGGAGAATTCGTGAAATTTTCTTTTACATTTTGTGCAAAAAAAGTTTCAGCTGATGTTTCTGATTTATTTTTCTTTGTGTGAAGTCGTGTTTTAATACTACATTTATTCTACATACCATAAGACTCAGATTTTCTTTTTTCGTGCTTATTTTTTCTTTTATCATTAATTTGGAGCCTTATTAAAAATGTTTTAGCAAATCTTTCTCACTTTAAAATAAAACATTCATAAAGGCATCTACTTTTCTACAACTTTTGTGCTTTAAAAGTATATTTGCAGTGTTAAATACATGTATACTAAAATTTACCAAAAACTATTGTGTCTTCCTGGTAAGAACATCAACTTCATTAAAGAAGTTAGTTTAAATATTTAATTTTTAAATTTAATGACATATAATTTGTATGAGAATTATTTTCAATATTTTCTAGGATAACCGATTGCTTTCATTTTTCTTAAGACGACATAAAACACTTAAAAATGGCCATTCAAATTATTTTAAAAACATTTGCCACTATATTTAGTTCAAATGAATTGTCAGCTGTATATTTATACTGTAAAGAAAATAAGATTTTTTAAAATCTTCTTTCAAATGAATGGTGATCTTATGAACTATTTATCGATCTTTCTCAACTGAGCAAAAATTTCATCTTTGCGCATTCACAAATTGCTCACTTTGTCCTCAACTTTCACCAGCACTAGGCCGCTGATTAACATCTAAAGATTAAACGTCCTAAATGAAGGCAGAGCAAAAACTGATTTATGAGAGGCGTCCTGTAGTACAACAATGTCGCCCGCATCCTTGTAGACCTCTAATGAATGCTCTCGATAAAATAAAATCCGAGTCAAGGCACGGTTCTGACTGAATGCGTTTCTGCAATCGCTTTGATTAACTGCTCTCCGATGATGAGCATTTTTTATCCCCCCCCCCCCTCCTCCATTGCGAAACAAACATCCCTGATCATTCTTGGCTTCATTGACAAGCAGACTCGGGGGTCATTGATGGCGCAAAGCTTGAAGAAGAAGATGAAGAACACGCTTGGGTTAAGTGGTGGAAGAGCAGGTTTTCTTGCAGGCATTTCGTCCGAGGTTTTCTCCATCCTCTTGCTCTTTCTCTCTCTGACTTAATGCATGCAATCCACTCACTCCCTGCCCTGTCCTGCCTGCTCTTCCCCCTGCGGCTCTGCCTATATTAGCGCTCTCTCCGTAACGACGGTAGTAATTAAAAATTCTGCATTAGGGGCTTGCTGAAAAGAGAATGCCCGGAATTCTATCGCATTCGGAATGAAGAAGTGTTGATGGAAGGCCCTGCTTTGCCAGAAAAGGAAAGAGATGGGGGAAGAAGACTTATTAAACTTTTAAGTTTGTGAAAATACCATATAGACTATATTAGTAGTACAAGAAACTGATGATCCTTTTGGTGCATTTCCATCGAGTAAAAGAAGTAAAAGGAAAGGCAGCAGCAATTAGGTGGTAGAGCTCTCTCTCAATAAAAAGTGATCCTTGTTTTAAAAGGAAAGAGTAGATGAGGGTTCTAAAATAGGTTTTCTGCCTAAAGGCGCGATGGTATTTACTCTATGTCACGAGATGTATTTTTTAATAATTTACTTGGTGGGCATGTGCGTGGTAGCGACTGAGCACATACGCGTGCATGCAAGAGCAGCAGGCTTACTTGCCGAGAAAACTTCAACTAGATAAGTGTTTATGGAGCTTTCTCCCCCTTCCTCTTGCAGGTGCTCGAAAAATGCTCCTCATGAAATCTTCCGGTATTCTAAGTACGATGATTAATATCTTAGTTTTTGTGTGTGCTGCGTGTAATTTATCGACGCGTAGTTTTGGAGCCTCACTGTTACGGCCGAAATTATGTTCCACGATATTTTTACACAGATGTTCAACGAGGGGTGAAAAGGGCTATTTAATTTCTGTCTGTTATTATTAGAAGGTTGGGTATTTATGAAGAATGTAACGAATGAAAAAGGAACGCATCTTCTTTTTCTTCTTCCTTTGAATTTGAATACTTCCAACGAAAAGTCTAAAATTTCTTGGTAATTTGTGCGCTGGTGCTTAAAAAGATATCCCGATAAAAATACTGCCAGATTTGATGTGGTATTTCTGATTTTCGTTAAGAGAGATGTTACCGAAATATTTATAAGGAAAGATATGACTGTAAAACTTTTCGAGGTATTCAGTAGGCATCATGTTTGAATAAATATCACGTGATGCTTGGTACGTTTACGAGAACTTCTGAAGATTTTTTAAAAAATTCAAAAATGTAAATCTTTGATGCATTGCAAATACTTTTGGATTCTGCAGTTATATCGGCTTTCATAACTGCTGTTTCTGCATTACGCTAATGCTGGTTTTATATTTTTAAAATTAATTTTGTAGAATCTTTGCCCTTAAAGTTTTCATTTTTGCCATATTACTTTTCAATGAACAAAAAAAGCGAGTGAAGTTTGTAAGATGTTATTCATGATTTTTGAATTAATGTTTTGATTTTGATTTTTGTTGATGTCAAGAACTATTTCACATCTTACGATGTGATAGTTCTTTTTAATTTATTCTTATTTTTTTATACTCCCATTATTAAAGCTTCAGTTTTCCATTAATAGTTCAAGACTATTGCCCCCTCTGTTCTATTAAGTTAAAATTGTTTGTCTTTTTTTTTTTTTGCACTTTAATTATTTTGAAATAATATAAATGGAGTTTTAACTCGATGAAAATGTATATCAAAGGCCGTAATGGCACTTTTAGTGAGTAAAGTCAGATTAGATTCAGATTTTTTTTCCCCTCTTAGTATTGAATTTTTCTTTTATAATCACAGAGTGCAACGCATCGATGCATAAAATGGCGAATTACGAGGTACCATTTAGTTTGATAAATTGACTTTCAAAGAAGTTGATAACTTCATATTGTTAATTAACCTTAAAAGGCGAACTATAGAGTGAAATTAATATTAAGAAAGGACTTTTCGATAAATAATTAATTATGTTATAAAAGTAACTAACTCCATAGATATTTTTGGCTTTGATTTGTGTTTCGCTTATAACTAGATCATCGCGAAAGAATTCGTTTTTTTTTTTTTTTAATGTTCAGTATTTTTATTACTATTATTTTGCTTTTCCCGTTGATGGCATCTGCGACAAAAGTATAATAATTAAACGTGTGGGAGTCGTCATTCTCCCAGAATAGTATTTTTATAAGTGCTCATAATTCTATATGTAAATATTAAAAATACTAAAATAAATATTTTTCTTAAATTATTTATTAATTCATTAAAAAATATTTTTTTAATTGATCGAATCTCTTTTTAACAGGCCTAGTTAGCTTCAACTATAAATTTTTTTTTCAGTGAATGATTAATTTTTATTAATGGAATTTTCATTATTTCCTTTACTTTTCAAAACTGGTTATTATTGCATTTCTTCTTACTGTATCTGTCGAATCATTCTCCGCTATGCATTCATAAAAAAAATTATGACTTATTCCTAGGTATAATAAATCTTTTTAGTAATCCTTTCCACTATACCGAACCTTAAGAAAGTGACGTATTTTTATTTTATCTCCATGAAGCTATAATTACGTTCAGATCATTTTCCAAAAAAGTCACTATTTTGATTAGCTTTCAGGTCTTCTTTCCAACAAATTCATAGTTTAGGTGGGAGCAATTATTCTCTCATCTCATTGTGAGATGTTAGGTTCAGCCTTTGCTCATAATCATCTCGACACCATTGTATTGCGAAGTGCATATCTACCTGCTATTTCCTGCCATCTTTCAGTCAAGGCCAAAAAGTGTTGAGCTCTGACAGGAAGCGCAGTGGAAGGCCATCAACCGCAGGAGGCCAAGCTGCCTTCAAGGTCGCTGCAACTCATAAACAATAACAATTCGCCAAATGGAATGGTGGGAACATGTAGGCATTATTTTTAATTCCTTTCTGTATGTCCAAGTTGATATTCTCTAAATGGCAATTCTATACTACGCTTCAATTATGGTAAAAATAAAGCGTTTTATATTTTTTTTAATTTGATTTAATGATTACATAGGGTATCGACGTACTAATCGTACCAATCGTTTTCCTCTCTTTCTCTGCGTAATATATATAGAACAACTATTATCAAACTAGCTCCTAATATTTTATAATTAGCGAACGTTTTTCAAACGGAAAACGTTTTCGTGTCACCCTGCCTACTTCAAAATGTCTCTGCCCCAAAATAAGAAACTAATTTTTTTAAAGTCTTTCATCAGTGAAAATTAAAAAGAATGGAATGTATTTTCTTAATTTTAAGTTCATGTTTGTTTTCAATAATAAAAAAATAGACGATTTATGATTTATTTAGTGATTGGGTAGAATTGTCGCCTCTCAATTGCGTGTAATTCATGTTGGACAAGGTTAATAAAAAAAGTTTAAACTAAAGACCTCTTTTCAGGTGGAAAATAATTTGACCACCCAAAATAATTTGTTGTTATCGCATAGTTGGGGGAAAAATAACCACAAAGCATTCTTTGATGGGAATTAATAGGAATTCTGTTGAAATGAATATTTAAGAATTTTGAGGAAATCTTTTAAGACTAGATTATTTCTGTAATTATTTTATCGTACAAATTATGAGGAAATTCGAAGAATTTTTCGAAAATGTTTCGACGACCTCATTATTTTTATTCGCCACTGCACGTGGATTAGTGGCTTCTAATTTAATAAGCAATGAGGTTGAGCATTAGTATTCACAAATTATTTTTGTAACAGTCTGTAACCGGTCACTTTTAATAATTATCCCTCCGATATTCGGAAATGATATTTTATAAATTGTAAATCTGTGTTGCGTTTCAATCTTAATTTTTAAAAAAATACCGTATTTCCTGATTTATTTATTGATTATAAAAGACGATTTGATATTTTAAAATGTACTAAATGTTTGCTTTCTATCTTAGATAATTTATAAAGAGTCTCAACATTTAAAGGAACATAGTTTTCGGAACGTACTTTTTGGATTCTCATGTTTGAACTCATCCTCAAAACATCTCGTACAGTCGTTCATTTTGAAAGTCATTTTTTTCTCCTCTTGAAACACAATATCTATTTACAACAGGATTTTATACAGTTATTTTAGAATTTGATCACCAAAATTCAGGGTTTTCTTGAATTGAAAAGATTTGATTTTGTTTAGTAAGTTTCTTTTTCTTTATGTGTGTGTGAAATTTGTATGTTCATTGTTCGGTATTAAAACAATGTCATACTTATCTTGTCCATGATATAACATAGTTTATTTATGTATTCATTAAATTTGATTACGATATTAAATGAAGAATTTAGACTCTATAAATGCAATAATTTTTTTACTGATACTGTGAGAAAATCTTAATTGTAGTTAAACCTTTTTTTATATTCATTTATGATTGAAATGCATCTTTTTTTAATTATTTAAATTTTTTTAACAATACTTCATACTTACATTTATTAAATGTATAGTTCATACTTTTTATAAAAATAGTTCTGAATGTCATGATGTATTTTTAAAGTTTCTTAAATAGAAATTTAATTGCATTTTCGTTTTCTTTTATTAGGAAAATAATGTCATAGTTTATTTTTATACTTTTTGACTGTAGTTTAACTTTTAAAAATTTGTAATTTTCTATGTTGCTTTTCTACGATGTAATTCGATCCATCAAACAATAACAACAGCAATAAGTAACATTTTGTAATTGTCACACCTTCGGTGATTTAAGCAGTGAATTGTCATTGAATCCCATAACCGATTCGCAAACTGAGTTTAAACATCTATCCTAATTCAAATATTTTTATTTATTAGTAAAATGTTTAAATGGAAATCGAGTCATGCTTTTTCAGCATTATTTTAATAAATTCTACCTAAAAAAAGCAATTAACGATTTTTTTTATTTGAAAAAAAAAATCTTTATGTTCTGAAATTCGTAAAAAATTGTGTCTCTATTTCATTAATCAAATATTTCTTTGACCTTCGAAATGACTGTTTTCCGTTCTATTTGTAGTTAGAAAATTGAATCGATAAAATAGATAACTTTGATAAGCATACAGAATATTTATTTTATTCTATATTATGGCTATTATGATCTTAAAAAGCTCGCTTTTTACACTTAAGAAAAAAATAAGCGAGCTAATTCCCTTCATGTGAGCCAATTTCTTTCATTTTTGTTTTACATTTTAAAAGTTTGTTAAAAATGGAAATTTAAAATCGAAATTATTATTTGAAATTTCATTATCAATTAACTTGAGAATTTGTTTCGCTTCATATACATAAAGCGTTTAAAAAGGGTTTAAATTAAAGTTGTGATTGGTCTCTCGGCTGCAAAATGAATATATATTATTTAAAGATCTTACTGCAAACATAAACCCTCTTTAACTTTCATGAGATTGATCATCCTACCTTTCCACTTTGTCATTTAGCGTTTCATGACCATGGACTCGTATTTCACAACATGCAGTTCGACTAGTTTACCTTTAGAGCCACGTATCGTAACTCCAGCTTTATGTCACATTTGGCGTCGCTTGCTTATCGTGGGAACAGTATTTTAATGAGATAGACCAGCTGTTGACTCTTTCGAGTTTCGAACAGGAAAAGTCAGTTCACTTACTGTGTCTAGTTTCTGAAAGAAAATACAACAACGAATTGTATCAATAGAAATATAATTGCCAGATTTTTCCTTAATACTTTTACTGATTTTTTTAACTATTATTTAGACTTATTGTAACCAACTTAGACTTATTAACTATTATTAGACTTATTGTTGTTTTTACAAATACTTCTATATCGAAATGATTTGCCAAATGATTTTACAAATTTATTATTTTTACTCAAGGATTTCATAGAAGATTTTAACAAATTTTATTTTATGTTGGTCAGGTCAGAATTGTGAACATGGATTTTCATTGTTGAGTATGAAATATATATATTATCATTCAAATTTCTTTTAGCATAATAAAAATGTCCATAAAATTGTAGGATATAAACAGGTTGATATTTATTAATATAACGTGCATGAAACTGTGGATAAGTTTGTCACTGCAATGGCAATGACTTTTTAATGTAAATAAAAATTGAAGAATTACTGTTAATTTTTATTGTAAATCATTTTAAAATATTCAGTTTTTAAAATTCGGTGTAAAACTGTCCCTAAGAATGCTAAATTGTAGATATTCGTTTAGAACGGTCTCATAATTTCTTTCTTTCTTATTTTTGTCTTTTGCTATATTTTCTGTATTATTTTCTGTTATTATTGGTTATCTGGTCGGTTAATGCATTTATTAGCAACATGCAACGTAAATCTTAATCAAAATTACTGCTTTTTTGTGCCATTTGTAACAAAATTGGATTAGCATTTGGTTTAAAATAAGGAAAAAGATAAATTAGCCAAATAAGATTATCTTTAAAAGCAGAAAAGCTTCAATTTCGGAAGAGTTTAATACTAATGAAACGCATTCCACCATATGCTTTATTACTCTAAGAGTAGAAGAAAAAAGAAGAGTGGGGAGGGAGAGTATGCAAAAAAATTAATTTGAAAATTCCAATGTGTTTTATTTTTGTTATGCCTTTTGTATGTGTTTAAAAGGCAGTTATATTCTTGAATAATGTAACTAATTGAATGAATGAGATGTACTAACCTTGCAATCATTGTTGCTTTATATACTCCTTTGTACTACTGCGTTTTTATGAGATAAGTATAGAATTTAAATAAAATAATTTCCGTAGTTTATTGCGGTATCAAGCAGAAGTATCCATGTTCGATTAATTTAATCTCTCATTTATGTATGGTAATAAGATTCTGCTTTGAATATTTTCTTCATTGCAGCGTCTTCTGAAAAACAAAACGCTTTTTTTTTATTTGTGTCTAACATCTGAACATTTTATTACAAAAATTTCGTGCTTTTGCCCATATTACTGCTGGGAATTTTTTATCGTTTGGGAGGAGAACTTCCAGATAAAAACATGTATTACTTATAAATCACTTTTTCTCAAAAGTTTAAAAAACGAGTTGAATTATTGCTAACCTTGTCTCTATCTTCGCACGTACTTTACTCTCCCTCCAAGTACCCCTGAAAGATTCTAGAAAACATCAACACGCTGGGGGAGGGAAACAACAAAAGAGAACAGAACTTCACTCAAACTTCAATTTTATTTAAAAGAAACTTCGTAAAGAACACAGAGATGTGTTATAATAAAAAAAGCGACCCAACCGACGTGATCAAAAGGAACTCGGGGAGTTCTAAAGTTTGTAGTTGAAGCTACCGAAAGTCCTACCAGTACACCAAAGCGCAACAAAAAGCTATCCCCCTAATAATAGAAAGTAAGTAACGAGTCGAAAGTTGGGTGAAGATATTGCTGTAGTTTATATATATATTGCAACAAGGCAAATGAGAGTCGTGGCGATTTCGGCAAGCATCATCATTGAAGTCAGGTCATCAGATCCCTTAACCTCTATAGTGTCGATAATTTGAGTTTGTTAACATATGACTTTGTGACTTAGGGATTATCTGCATATTTTAGTAAATTTACAGTTTATTCTCATTTCTTCTAGAAGTTAATTTTCAATGAGCATATTTATTTAGAGAATTTTGTGTGATTACTGATGATCCATATAATTTTCATAAAAATTTCAAATTACCTGGAAAAATTTATATGTATAAAGAACCAGCTTGATTGTTTATTTCTGAAGCAGTAATATATAAACAGGAATTAATGAAGTTTTAGAGAAAATTAGATTTACAATTGGGAATCAAAAACTTGATTTACTATCTTTTTCATCCTCTCACTTAATTAAAATATGGGAATTAAGTTCATATAACAATATGTTTTAAGGAACATTAATTGTATGAATTCGTTTTTGAATCATGTAAGTAAACATTAAAAGGTAATTCAATCAATGAAAACTCTTCTTCTTCTGTTTCATTTAATAAGTATACTTGTTGTTATAAGCTATTCTGTTCATATTTATCTAATATATAGATAGTGAATTAATAATTAATAATTATTATTCAGAGTTTGAATAATTTTATATAAATATTTTCAGTTTTTGATAATTTAATTGAAATTATCTTTCTTTTTTATGAATGCTATTCTCAAAGATCTTTTAACATATTTAGCTCAATAGCAATTTAGTCTTATATAAGATTTACGTTACAGAAACAAAGGAACGTATTTTAAGGAATAAAAAATTAAATAAAACTAAAATTAAAAGATATATGTTGTCAGTAAAGTTGAAACAAGCGTTTATTATTTTCTTCATGCTTGTCGTAAAAGGAAATATCAATTTATTTGCATATCCTGAGGGAGAAAAATTACTGTCAAAATGTTTTTTTATTTTTTATTTCAAATGCACCTTGCCAAAATTTTCTTTATGTCGAAGTTAAAAAACGTAATTAAATTTGAATTTAATTAGAATTTTTAATCGTGCTAAGTACATTAAATTAATTGTCTACAGTATTCAAATTAAAATGGTTATGTCAAAATGTTATGATTTGTAGCTTGGTCCTTTCATAGAATATAAATTATATTTCTACATTTTTGATCCTATAAATAATATAATAATTAACATTAATTTAAAAAAAAAGCCTCATCTCATCTCAATCTCATTACATATTAAATTTCTCCATTATACGCAATCTCTTTTTATGTAAGTGAATCTTTAAATTAGTTAAGAATTGTTGCATTTGAATCACTGATATATTTTGCCAGTTTCGCATGGATATAAAATTTTAAAGTTTTTGTTTTTCTTATTTATTGTAAGTTACCAACATATCTCGTTTTTATCAGTATTTTTCTATTTTACAATTTTTTAAAAAAATTAGCTTTTTTATATAAAAAAAATCAACCTCCGTATTCATTTGCAATGAATTTTGCCATATTCAAATGTGACGGTTTATATCAAATTTTTCCATAATTTCTAGTAAAACCAGGGTAAGCCTAAAAGCTTCTTCCATAATAACAACAGTACATACAAAAAAAACATTGTTTACTCTAGTCCATAATGTAGTCCTTTAAAATTAATTTCCCACCTGTGACGTCACCACATAAAATTTACCTTTACTTTTTACATATCCTGATTTTCTACGCGATCCGAGACTTTTTTTTAAAGAACTTCCTATACCCTTTTTTTCCCCTCACCTCCATCTCGCTTTTTCTGAAAGTTTTTTTTAACCCTACTTATATTTTCTTTCCTTTTTTGTTGCTTTAACCAACACTAGAAGTAGTTGAACGTACATGCCGAAGATAAGTGTATCTAAATGTGCAACCTATACTCTTCAACTGCTTGATGCGTGCATAATAGAATTTAGTTGCCTCTTTGTCGGATATATTAGAAGATAAGCTGCTTAACGGGAGGGAGACTAAAAGAGAGAGTGAGGGAACTACATGAAAAAAAAAGTATATATTAATCGATAAAAGCTCATCTCCGTCGCCTTCTAAACGCTAGGTGATGCGAAGAGTAATTTTTTAACCGATTCCCCTCCCCTGGCATTATTTAACTTACTTTTTATTATTTAGGGCGAGGTGGCATTGTAGTTGAAAACATTGGAGTTCAGCAAGAGGCTTGATAGATAATTACGTACTTGCCGAACTGATATATAAAAAAATGGAGTTTCGTCAGAAAGTAAAAGCTCTAATTGATAATATGTATTTCTGCAAACATTTCATGCTATCAATTACAACGCGAGAATTGTTTGGTTCAGAAAGAAATTATATTGCAATGTAGCTTTTTATTGTCCCTATCAATTTAAAATTGACAATTGTTGAAAATAGCTGTATTTGTTTTCTAAGCAAACATGTGAAATGAGATCTGTCGCTTTAATCAATATCGTTGCGTGTGTTTGTTTTTTTTCCTTGATTGTCCATTGTAATGAGATTTTGTTCCGACAATAGAAGAGGCATGATTAAGTTTTTGCTGTCCAAACGCATGGACGACACGCAAACTTGCAAATGTATTTCTAGACATTAACCTTACAAAATAATCTCAGATAAAATGTCGTGGCGTCATTAATATCTTTTGAAATGAAAACGTATTTGATTCTGAAAGCAGGCCAAGGTTATTAAAACCCGAAAGCTCGATTTCCTGATGTTTTTAAAAATAATTAAAGGAAATTGTGACTCCTTCATTTCCAGAGACTTCCGGTTGTTTTAAATTTTATATTAATTTCAATCATATATTACTTTCTAAATTTTATGCGGAGTATTATGTATTTTTTAACATAAGAACGTTTCAATAAGTGAAAATAGATGAAATTGTTTTTTTTTTTCACGTTGAGTAATGAAGTGATTATTTATTTAAGTTTAAAAAAACTAAAATTAATAATGAAACTAACTTCTTATCATAAATACATTTAAAATATGTACTTGAAATAGTCTTAAAATGCAAATACTTTCCATTGATTTGACACATTTTATACCTTTAACATATAATTGTTTTTTTTTATTTCAATTTTCTATGCTATTAAAAATGCACCCACAAATCTTCAAATTAAGGAATGCCAAACACATTTTATAAGCGTCTACTTTTTAGAGGGGGTTAAAATTAACTTAGATTCATATAACAACGTAATTCGGCCATATTCTGTAGACCTTTGATATTCACAAGGCGGAATTTCAACTAGAAGCCTTTCGAAAGCTACATGATGCAGTCGAGATTGACATTTGTGGGATTTTACTTTCTTTTAAATCCGTACTTATTTAGATACAATCATTTATGAACTTATGAGCAAAATTTCATTAACACTTTCAACGCTACCGACGATATATCACGACTTTTAGATACTTCCAGTTACATGTTTCTGTGGCTTAAAATTTGTCTCTTATGCTAGCTTGAAAAAAGTAAAGGTATTCTTCAGATATGTATTAAAAAGTTCAACCTATCTAAACTGGCATAAAAGGCATATTTTTGCCCTAAGAAATCTGTAACTGGAAGTATCTGAAAGACGAGATATCCCGTTGGCAGCTTTCAAAGTGCTAAATATTCCTTGTTTACTATGTTATAAGAGAACCAAATAAAATGAATTTATATAATATTATTATTTTATCTAAAAAGAACATTGCCTGAATGAAATACGATAGTTTGATAAGAATATTTTTTCCTAGACGAATATTTTCTTTACGTAACACGGATCTGTTACTAACATATACATTGAGAAAGAGTTTAGTTGTCTTTTCACTTCAGCTCTGTACAAGACATTGGAATGCGTGGATGAAGAATGGCTATTTCTCCGATTTTTGACACTTGCATATTCGTATAAATGGACAAAAGATATTCGAAACAAGTTAAGGGAATTTACTTTGGAACCATGACATGTGTTTCGAAACAGGACGCTTAAATAGTGATTGGCCGTGTGATTGAAGATGATGCTTCTGGAACTTGACGGGTAATTGGAAACTATTCAATTTACCCTTATTGCTGATTTGTTTTCAAAGTCGCAAAAATAAAATTTCAATATGATAATTTCCTTGTGTGGTGACTTCTTTACTTATTGAGCCAGAGAATATAATTACATTGGAAGCTGTTTGATTTTTTTTAAAAAGGAAATTTTAATGTGAATAGTGTAACTACTTTCAAATAAAAAACTACATTTTATGATTAGTTACGTTCTCATTTCATAATTTAATTTAATTTTAATATTCTTACAATATATATGTTGAATTATTAATAATATATAAAATATTTTTTAAATGTCCTCTTTTTAACAAGTTTTTTTCTCCATTTCTTCCGTGTTAAAACCTGACCTCTAAAGAGAGTGAAAAGGAATTCTATCATTTTATATGGATTATATTTATATATTATTATATAGATTATATTTATTTTTCTTATTTAAAGATAGTAACAAAATGATAGATCAAAGATATTTAATTTCGTATTAAATCATGTTTAATGTTTATTGTTTAATCTTTATGCATTTTAACAGCTACATAATTTGTAATTGTCGCTAATCATTCTATTTGATGTTAACACCACATTAGCATCCAGGTTTCAGTTGCAATTTTTTGTCCATATTAGAGTCCTACTTGTGCCTAATATTAAAAATCTTATTTGAAGCTGAAAATTTAGTACCAATTCGAATTTAACCTGTAAGGTTTTCAACATGATTGCATTGGATCATAGGTTTCCCATTTTCTTATGTTTAAATTACTGAATGTGTAAAAATACGAAAGAGTTTTAAAAAAAGTTAGAAATTTTTATGCACTTAAGACATCATGAAAATATAACTTTCTGGTGTCTGAAATGTTAACAATTGTCACCTGAAATCCTGAAAAATGAAATTTTTCATATATGGTGTCGACCTGACTATGGCCTAGAATATTGAATCTTGGCCTAATGTTAATTCTTTTCAGTCAGATACACCTTGATGTTATAAACCATTAATCAATTAATTAATGCCTATCTATCAAACAGCATATAGGGTGTATGAACATTTAGAAATATGATCGAAATTTTAATTTCAGATTAGTTGACATATTCGACATTGCTCAGAATTTAAATGCTTTTGTGTATGATATTTTTGATGTAAGAAAACTAACTGTTTGAAAATTTTATTCTGTTTATTATACCACTTATTATTATTATTACTGTAAAATTGTTTTTTCCGATGTTTCTGGGAAAAAAAGGGCATTTTTAATTTAATGAAAATTTAATAAACTTCTGTACGCTGAAATGTTGACGGTATTGATTCTGGTGAAAACTGAGTTGGAAAGAACTTGTCTTTTAGGAGCTATGGAACATGCATGCGTAGTAGCTACAATTCTTCCTTTTATATTAAGATAATTTATCATAAGAAGTTTTGATGTTGCCGTTTCTATGTATATGATTTCATTTTAAATTATTAAACATTTAACTCATATACAGATTATGCTTAATTAATGACAAAATATTTTTAGTTCAGATTAATAAAATGACAATTTTCCTTAATTAAAATCTTATATTCTAATATGTGCAAATGCTCCGATTAGCGATAGACGTGTTATAATTAGATATGCGAATGAATTGTTTTGGAAGAAAACATAATTTAGCTGTCTCTTTTGAATAAAATAAAAAATAAGTTTATTTAAAGTTCATGGAATGATTAAATTTTAGAGAAAATGCGTTTTTAATTTCTATTTGCTTGCGAAATCCGATATGTAAATGCGAGTAAATCAGGTTATATTGCAAAAGATATAAATGAAATATTTATGCGATGAAAATCACCAAGGCCGAACTTTGATAGTGCCACTCCCAGTCAATTGAGTTTCTCGTTTTAAAAGTCTCTCCCCCCCCATGCTCTTCTTCTCAATATTTACTTTAACTCAGAAGTTAAGGCTAATGCCTTAGCTACAGTTTCTGCAAAAATTAAAAAATTATTTTGTAAAAAATTCTTTTGTAACGAAATATTTCTATGAGAATATAGAGATTTATTACCTGTATATTTAAAACAATTGAAAAACAATTTAATGCTACATTTTTGCGGCAATTACAAATCGATACTGTACACGTTTTTCATACAGATTATTCTCTTTAAAGCTCTCATCTTGCGCTTTTGAGTAATGCGTTAGAAATGGTAGATAATGCAAATCTTTTTAATAGAAAAACTTACGCCTATTAGATGAATTATTTGATTAGGAATTATCAGGTAATTCAATTTAATTGCCACATCGATGCATTTGGGCGGAGAAAAAAAATCATACGAATCCTCTGTTGAATAAGATGTTTTATTGAGTCTTAGGTGAAATTTTTTTCAAATAATGTGGTTTTTTACTGATATTTTTAAGTATTAGACGATGAGCTACATTATTATTCTTTTTCTTCAATTTTATCAAATGTTACTATTTTTGAGTTTCATTTTTTTTTCAGTTTCTTGAATTTCAGTAATCACTCATAATTTTTTGAATTTATGATGGCTGTTTTCGGATTATTGTTTTTTACTTAATTAAATGAATGTAAATAATCCATTAGAAAACGGAGTTGATTTAAAATGTGTATATTTATTTCTCTTGAATCTCCCATTTCATTTATAGATGTTTTGATAGAAGACTGTATATTAGTATAAGATGTAATTCCCCTTCCAATTCAAAAGTTCTTTATATAAAAATTGCTTTCATTTTAATGGAATTAAATGGAAATATATGTGCATGATAAACATAACTGCTTGTGCCATTTGACTCAAAGCTGTTTTATGTTGCTATGCAACATTTTTCATCCTGTAAGATGTAAAATTGAATTGTCCTGGTACATCTGATGCGTATTACATATGCTCACATACTGTATACTGTACATTCTCCTTCCATTTCCTAAGTTCCTGATACAATAATTCCTTTCATTTAGTGGAATCAAATAGAAGTATATGAACTTGAAAGAAATAAGATATTGGGATTTGTAGCATCAACGGCTGTTATCCTCTGTTTCGATATGTAGAGAACAAAAAAAAGTTTTATCAATAAATACAAGAGAGTACGTACATACAGAATCAAATTGAAGTTTCAGTCAAATAGAAGTATATGCACATTGTAAATGAAACTGTAACAGACCGTTTAACTCAGCTGTTTTATGCTGTTATGTCACATCTTTCTTCCTGTAAGATATAAAAGTGATCTGTCTAGGTACATCTGATGCGTATTACATATGCAAGCATTGATTCCTATGCCTCTCAATTACCTATTTTAAAACGCTTTCTATCCTACAGAATTTTTTTTCACATTACTTGTAGGAAAAATTCCGACAAATCTAAAAAGAATATTTTACGCCATTGGCAACCAATGCGTATGTTATATAAGATATGCAGTAGATTGCAAAATTAAATATACTTGATGCGTTTAATCTCGTTTGCATAAATGGGTTCTGTTAACTATCTGTTCCTTAACCAAAAGACCTTTCCATCTTGTAGATGATTTCTCGACATTATTTGTTGGAAATAATTTCAACCACAAAGAATATTCTGCGCCATTGGCAACCAATTCGTGAGTGGGTACTTAATGTCCCAGATTTGAAAATGCCTTGCAGCTGTTGTTATGTAAGTTATCTGTTTCCGAGCAACAGGTAAACAAGCTTTACCTTGATGAGATTGGATGTGAGGTGGAAAAAATGAAAGCGAGTTTCCATCCGGAAATTTAATAATGAACGATAAACGATACGTTGTGCCTGCTCTTTGACCTATAAAACTTACTTTTCTGTCAAGTTGTTGAAGGTTCCTGTTTCTTATTTATTCTAGTCTTTTTGGTGCGTGTGTCTCTTCAAAATTCTCAGTGAGAGAAAATAAGAAATAATAGCATTAGTGTGCATGAAAATAAGAAATAATTTGACTTCAAGTGCTGCGAAGAAAAAAAATATAAAGATACCTAGAATCAATGAGTCGCCCTTCCATTTTATAAAGAGAAGAGAATGAATTCATGCTTACTTGAAACATATTTCCTCCCTGTGGCAATTAAACTTTGGAATCTATGGCAAATATTTATGATGTCCAAGATAAAGCGTAGTTTAAGTTTTATATTCGCTGGCTTGTGCATTTGTATTAATCATGTATATGTGACGTTACATAAACTTAACTTTGTTATTTATAAGCAAGTTTCACACGAATCTAATAAAAAAAGGACAGAATACCATAGATATTTAGAGGTAATAATGCCAAAATTTATATACTCCGATACTGTCAAAATGTAAATTATATTTAAAATCTTCTCTGTTAAAATTTTTTTTAAACATTTTATTACTTAATTTCTAGTGTTTTGTGAATTTTCGTTTAAAATATTTGTTTGAAAGCTTCTAAAATTTATGGCATTGTCAAATCCCAGTTTAATTTAAAGGATTAAATACAATTATGACACTGTATCGTTATCTTTATTCTTAATACTCTCAAAATGTTACTTTTAGCTTTTTGATTAAATCATATGGATTCTTTTTATAGTTTTCTATTAAAATAATTATCTGCATTCATTTGAGAAAAAATAATTCTTTTTGAATTTCTAATCTAATATTTATCAGTTTATTATTATTTAAAATTTTATTTTTGAATTTTCTATATCCGCTGCAGAGGAATTCTTTCACATTTCAGTCTTCGCATTGTTCAAAGAAAGGGATAAAGCAGTGGCGGCATATTATGGTGCCGTCTTGTATGTGAACCCCGTATACATTGTATATAACATCAGGTGCCAAACGTCCTCACCTTTGTGTGGTGTGGAAATATGAAGAATGATGTATCATCTCAGATGTCATCATCGCCACCTGACTGGTTAAAAATCCCGAGGTCCGTTCCAAAACAAGCTTTAAAACTGGGCATACATGTAACAAAATTAAACCAGACTGAATTCAGGGCATGTTGAATGTAAGCATGATTTAAAATCAATTATTGCTTTTGCAGAATCTGTCACAAACTACTTAAAGTGTGTTTTCATATTTGATAAAAAATATATTTTAGAAAGTGCGACCGAAAATTGAATAAAATTATGTATTTTTTATTCTGACAAAGCTCTCCCTATTTAAAATATTCATTGATTCTTTTTTTTTAAATTTTATTTCAATATGAAATAAGGAATTTGTCTCAAAATGTATTAACTACTATGTATTTTTATGTGTATATATAATGTGGGAACTGCTGACAGATTTCATATCCTGTATGGCGCTATGTTGCGTCACATGCTTTTTTTGAAATTGGTTTATTGGTTATTTTGAAATACAAACACATCTAGCTTTCCGTATGCACTGAAGTACGTAAATCCCATTGTTGGTCTCTTCTCAAATATCTCATCCAACGCGTGGTTCAACAAAAAATGTTGGAAAATTATTTATTTTGTATTAAATTATTTGTACGGGTAGCTACGATTGGAATTTTAATCTTTTTTTTTGAGTCCGACATAATATATCTAATAATAAGCAAATCTAGCTTCATAGATGTCTTTTTTATTTTTACTTGAATATATGAGGGGGAGGGAGTAAATTTTAAAGTAATATCATTCCTTTCTCAATTTTTTTCCTTGTTGAATTCCTTTTATTCTGTAGCATTCTTCATTTTGTGTAATAGTTTTACCCTTAGCTACTTTTTTTCTGTGAATTTCGTTAAATTTGAATCAAGGCCGAGAGCTTGTTTACGTATGGTTTCAATTTTAAAATGAACAAAATCTCCTTTTATTTTGCGAATATTTATCACCCTTCACAGCGAGGACTACTCTGGGGGAATTTATAGCAAAATGACACATTTTAAAACGTTCGCAGTGCTGCTTGGGCAATAAATTGTAGTGGAAAGGTGTGAGGAAGGCCAGAGGTGAGCGAAAATGATTAAAGAGCTAAAAAGAAGAAGGAAAAAAAAAAAAATTCCGGCGGCAAATCGGCTAGTAAGCAACTCCTACCACCCGATTCTTGGCACACTGTTGACGTTATCTCGTGTGCCAGGAATTATTATTCTTGGCACATTAGGCCTAAGCGGCCGGTTAGATAAAGCTGTGTTTCCCTAAACTCTGAGAGCACGATCATTAATTAACAACCACCCCTCTTCTAACCTAGGGCACGCCCGAGAGAGGGGGTATCAGGGCCAGCCAGTGTGATTGAGGGCCCCGCTTGATTTGTGGCCCCACCGGACAGGTCGCGCGCCGTAATTGATGAGGGCCCCAACTTCCATCCACCTACTTCTTACCTTCTGTTTTTACACCACAATTGAGGAATAGAAGAAGAAAAAAAGAAGAAAAAGTATTGACTCCCCCCCCTTTTTTTTTTATTCTTTTCTCCTTTTTCCTCGAGACCTTACATAGAAAGTCTGTTTTATTGCAAGTATTCAAACGGTAACTTTGGTCTTTGCGTTTCGTTTGGGCACATTACAACAATAAACCGTGTTTTGATCTTTTTAGTTGAAAAAACAAATCCGACCAAGTACTTAAAGATATTATTTTTATAAAGAATCGTTACTTCTTGGGCAACAATGAAAGTAATTCTGCCGTATGGAAAAAATATCTTGGCTTAGGCAGATGAGAGTCAAATAAATATATTGAAGTTACCATGTTATAGATTGAAATGCAAAGTAGACTTTTTTTATGTGGTAATTTCTATTTATTGAGAGATAAACTGCTATTTCCATAAAAGCAACTGACGCGCCTTTCTGATGATTTTCGTTGACATCATTATTCAATATAATAAAATTTTCTGAGCATTTTGTTTTGTTGTCAACCATTCAACTGAATTGAGGATGTAAGACCTAACAAAAACTAGGCTCTTCCGAAGGCCTTCCCACCCCCTACATTTCCTCCCTCATATAAACATTGACATTATTTAGTCGATGGTAAATCTGTAAATAAGTTGGAGCTAAGTTTTGGGGCAAACCAAAAATTGCCATTGTCAAATAGGTAATTATTTTGCTCTTATAATTCATAACGAAGAAATTAATTGATAATCCCCATATAAAGAATTTTTTCAGTTGTTATTTGCAGTGATATTTTAGAGCAGTTGTTTAAAATACTGACTCTGAGAAGATAAATTTAATGGAGAGAACCATAGATTTGATATTAAAAAAATTCTATAGAATTTTGTATTATTCATTTCTTCTTACAAAAAGGCAAAGAGAAGTTTATACCTATCTTTACTACATACTCAAAGTTAAATTTTATAGAAAACGAAATACAATTTTAGTTCAAAAGCATATTTACATTATTTAATGTCGACCAAAAATCATCAAGATCTTATTTGTGCATGTTTCTACCTATTTTTAAAGTAACAGCTTTGTATTTTGCACTGAACTGTGAAAAATTACTATTCTATTGCAATTTAAATTTTTAGATTTACTAAAAATTTAAAGGGATGGCTGTTTGTTGAAGTTAGACTTTCAAAGATTGTAAGGGCTTTAAGTAGAGTTTCGAACCGTAGGAGCATTTCGCACCGATACCGACTTGTGAAGACATTAAATGAGTATTACTTTCGCTTCTAGTAATGCTCTGAGCTTCAGGGAAGGGGGAAACTGGTGCTTCAATGTAAATGCCATAGGGCCAATTTTATCGAAATCCTTTACAAACCCCGAGGAAGAATATAAATTCATCGAAGATACATTTTTAAAGACATGTCAGCATTATTTCATAATGTAGAAATTAGAAAATTTTTATTTGGAGGAAAACTTTATTCTCCTTGGAAGGGAATGCTTCCTTTATTCTTTTGGATGCTCGGCGCACTACGTTGCTTCTTGCAAAACTCCAATGGATAAAGTTTAGAATTATTTAGGATGTGATTATCGTTTTCATAAGGATTCATGAATGAAAAAATTAAACATCTTGGTTACAAATTTTATTCTTTTTATTATGGCCTGTCTGACTATCTACTTCTTTCATACATAGTTGTCGTGAAGTATTCGAAATTAAATATCATTTGTTATCAGAGGACACCATTTTTATATTAATATCACGAAACTTTTTTTCGTAGATCTTATTTTTTTACGATACCTTTTTTAAAAAAAATTTCTTTCTAATCATGATTGTCCGTAATCTAAGTTTTTGGCAGCGAAACTAATTCTTGAAAAGTCGGTGATATCAATCACTTATTGGAATTATTTAGAATATGATAAACATTTTTTATAATAATATAAATAAACAAACAAAATATTTTGTTGATTTCTTTGTTAGGGCCCAAAATATTGCGGACAGCATATCCTGTGTTTGGGTGCAAGAGTTTCTTTAGCGGAAGAACATAAAATTGTTAGACATCGGATGTTATCTGGCACCATTTTCCCAATGATATGGCTAAGGTTAAAATTCTGGTGCAATCTCCTCGTTAAGCGCATTCTTTTTGCGTATGTTCCCCACATGGTGGCTCGCGTACCCCTTGTTGTTAGGAGCTTAGAAAAGACAGTGCTCTCGAAAAGTCAGTGAATTTAAAAGCGTTATCTGGCATCAAATCAGCACGGTTGGGAAGCTGTGCGTTGTTTTCGCGTTGTTTTGGAGGTAAAGAAAATGAAATAAACTAAAAAAGAGACGCGTTTCTTTTTTCGGCACACACTTATTCCGGTCTCTGAAACACTTCTTATAATCAGCTGGTCCTAAGTACCGAACTGGATTCCACATCCAGCATATGACAGCGAGAGCGAAAAAAATCCTATTAACTTTTGGTTATACTTAGGCTAATTTTATTACTTTTGGGAGGCTTTCGGGGCAGATTAACGAAAGCTTATTTCTCATCATAACGTAATTAATAAGTGACTTAATTGCTGTTAACGAATTTTTTTCGCCGTCATTAGGACTTTCAACGTGTAATTAATGTTCAGTTTCTGGCATGCTAAAAGGAATGACGTTCATTAAGAGAAGATAGATTTCGAATTTGATTTTGGGATTTTCTATCAAGTTTGCCTCTGAAACAGGAAAAATTTTCCCCTTCTTTTAAGGACCATTTCCTCCCCTCCCACTGATATTTATCAGCCAATAAATAAACATCGTTTGTTGGAGGAAGAAATGGGACATTTTTCGGTTACGGATCAGATCCAGTTGAATTAACAGCAACAACAAAAAAGCGACAAATGCAATGGTTTCCTGTTTAGAAAAAAGCAATAAAAATCATTAAAAACATTTATGACTTTTGAATATACTGTTAGATTCCGATTTAGAATGTGTCTCCCGAATGGAGCGCGGCGATTATGTCCAGAGTCATGTTTTATGTTACGCCTGAAATAAAATTTGGTAGGAACACATAATTTTCGTCTTTTTGACGGTAGACATGAACAAATAACTTTATTGTGTATGACATATCTTAAATTTGTTGCTATTCATCTGACATTCATGTGCAATTCATCTAATATTCATTTGCAATTCATCTAACGTTCATTTACATATGCATACTGGATTATAAGAAAATACAACGCATGATTTTAATAAAATTTTATTTAATCGGTTGCAATAATGCTGAGGATCTGTCTTATGTTTTCCATGACATAAACGCGTATTAAAATTATAGTTTTGGATTAATATAAATTATGGATTTATATAAATGTATAGATTTAAGTATTTATTGTTGATTTAATGATATTCTTAATAAATAGTAATCGTTATGTTTAAAAGCATTTTTTATTTTAAATAACCTTTCCTTTTTTTTCTTTCTTCGAATACCGTTTACTTTTTTGGGAAGTTTGTATTTGCCAATTTCTTTTATGTAATTCCACTATTGCAATCATGATAATGATATGAATTGCAATAAATCTAACATGCATAATTTTGCTAACAAATGCTTAAAGAAACATGCATTTGTAAACTATCATATAATGATATATCGAATAACATATGGATACTAATAATCTGTTTGTGCTATCTGGTTTTATGAAACACAAGAATATACGTCCTCCAAAAAGGATGTGTCATATCAAGAAAGAAATTTCGGTTTAACTACCTTAATATTAAAAAAAGCGTATAATTGGGATAGCAAAAATTCAGCATCCTTATTGATTCCTTTATCTTCCCTTGTATTTCCCTTACAGTAAATATGAATTACTGTTTGAAAAACAGACTTTTTAAAATGTAGTTATATATTGAATATATTTATATTTAAGACTGCATTCAAATAAGTTGTTAAATAAATTCTCATTTCAGCATTTTTCTATTGAACTAGTAAATTTTAATTATTAAATTGGGTGAGTAGAATCATTCCTATTTGATCACTTCGTAAATTTAAACGACAATATAATGTAATAAATTCTAAACATTTCTTTGTTAAAAAACCTAATGGAAAAGTGTTGAAAGCGATTTTTTAATGAATTAATTTAAATCAGTCTGCATTCATTAAACCCGTTTTAATTAAATTAAAGAAATTCTTGTTCGGAATCTGCTTATCAAATGATATCAGAAAAGCTTCGATGCACAAATGCTTGAGAGTAAATTTTCCGAAGTTCGGAGCTTTCGATCAAATTGGTTATAATTCACCTTTTCCGTTAGTATCAATCATAGTAACAAAATACTGAAAAACCCAGAGTTTCAAAATTTTCAAGATCAACTCATGATAATTGAATTTATATGCAACCGAACTAAGACCTATATCTTCCATCCTGCGTTCACTTCTTGAAGAGTCTTCTGGTAGGGGAAGGCCAATCCTTCATTGCTAAGATTAAGTACTAGTGTGTTGGCACGACAGTTTCTTCCAAAGCTAGAAACTTTATCGCGAGTGTTGAATAGTTATAATTTATTTAATTCTCATTAACTTTTCGTGTTTCCTTCGTCTTAATTTTTTTTTTCGTCGACTGAGGTGTTCCGACCCTACTCGCCTACACCTACCACGGAACCTGTCGAGTCGCTGGTTAATAACTTAACCGCTCCTTGAAACGAGTTCTGAAATCGCAAGCGGCGTTTCGAAGCTTTCCTCTCAAGATTTTAATACGTATTAATTGCAATCTCTTTTTGATGGGTCGGGAGGCTGCGTTCTTTACCCAGTCGTGAAAAATTACTAGACCTCGAAGTGTCAGATTTCGGGTGGTAGGGCCCAGGATCATTATTAATGATCCATCAGCATAAAGCTTCTAATGAGTCTAGGGGGATGGCAGAATTCTACAAGGGTGCCCTCCGAATTTCTAGGCGGAATATTAATTTCTGGGATTCATTCTGGTTCTCCACTTTTTCTGCCTAGAATCGTCTTGAGGAGCGCGCTCAATAACACAATTATCCATTACTTGGAGGGTCTCATTTCCTTTGTTAAGAGGAATTTTGCGAATGCATTCAATGGGATTTTTTTACTGACTTTAATACTTTTTAAATGATCCTCCGCGTGTGCTCTTCAATGAACAAAATTAAACCTTACCTCCCCATACGACTGGGAACAAGTTTCGAGAGCTTTTCAGTTTCCTTTGCTGTGATTGAGTCCCGTTCCCATGCCATTGGAAAGGTTTCTTCTAATTTTTCTTATAACCACAGCATCTTTTCGGGGTGTAATTGAATTGCGGGGCGGTTTTAAGCTATACATATTGAATAGGATTGAAAAAGATTGCCAATATTTTAAAATGATTTTTATAATGTTAAGATTTGTAGAGAACTATTTTTTGGTAAGTTAAATTTTTCTGAATGGAGATTAAGAATAAGATCAAGTCCATATTTATGAACTGGTTAAATATCTCTGTTCAATGTTTGATTCAGGTAATGTGTAAGCAGCGGACTAGGAGGTTGTTAGCTTGAAACATAGCAAGTGGGCCTCTTTGTACTTAAGACATTATTGCCTCCCAGAGGGCGTATATTAGATTAAAAATACTCAAACTTGAACTATTAGAAATGAAGATTGCGGCAGAGTGAACAATGGTGAATGGGGGGAAACTACAAATCTTCGCAGATAGTTTATGTTCTACTTGAATTTGAAATAGTGCTACAATCAAAATCTGAAATTTGTATGAAATGAAAATTTAGATGGTATTAGATTATTTTTATAACGCTTCAAATTCTAAGTCTTGTTAGTTTCAATTGCACGAAGTAGATTGTAAAAAGAAAGAGCCGACAGATCATTTTATTGAGACTGCCACGAATGTGATCAAATTTGAAAAATTCCACTCTTTATTCCTTCATATATCTAAAAATTATATTCGTCAAAAATTCAAAGAATATTGGTTGGATTCCCCCCCCACATGTTTAGAGATTGTACACCCAATGATTCTGATAGTAGCAGGTAGGTAGGTAGGTAGTTTGGGGGATTATGATAGTAGCAAATTAATTACTAAAAAAATTTAATTATTACGATAAGGATAAAAGACATTTTTCATATTTACTGACATTTGATTTATCTAACTGTTCTAATTACATTTAAGATACTTTCTCTCTAATGAAAACAATTATACTGATTTTTGTTTTAATTCTCGAAATTTTAAATTTTCTGTTTCTATGCATCCTAATAATACTTGGGCCAAGTGAAAATATCAAAATAAAATCTTTGACATAAAAAATACAATACATTTTTGAGATATAACTATTGTATGAATAAATTTTTTGAAAACAAATTACGACATATTGTCGATTGTTGAATTTCTTATTCTTTCTGTTCGTACTCTGTTATTTTGTGCTTTTTATATAATTTAGTATTTGTTTCTTTATGCATTATACATTATGTTTTGATAACAAGTACCTACTTTGAATTCTATATACTTTTTAAAAGGCAGAATAAAAATGTACTATACATCTATTTATTCCATCAGATTCCCGAATAAGATGAAATAGTTCATTAATTTGTGTTATTTAATAGTGAAATTTAATTTTGTTTCGCTCTGAAATTATAATTTTGAATTTTTAAAAAATCGGTCATTACGGGTTTGTTTTTGTTCTTAAAAA
The DNA here is from genome assembly GCA_026543055.1 of Argiope trifasciata. Classification (NCBI taxonomy): domain Eukaryota; kingdom Metazoa; phylum Arthropoda; class Arachnida; order Araneae; family Araneidae; genus Argiope; species Argiope trifasciata. The sequence continues at coordinate 2,579,401 of JAPMOQ010045994.1, forward strand.
ATGCCCAGTGTGCGTGAGCCCATTAATAGTTAAAACGCAACAATGCATACTGAATAGGTTCTTTGTCTCTTTCAGAATTCTTAAATACCTAAAAGAAAACCGAATTTCAAATCAAATTGCATTACAAAAGCGCATTGAGAATAAATCGAAGCTGGAAAAAAATAACAGATAATTAGTTATTATGGTGAGCATAAATTATGTAAATTTATCTAATTTTCACACTTCAAGATATAAAATATATATTCAACAAATAGATTTAACTGATTATCTTTATCATTTTATTTATCTTCTTCATTAGCGATTCTTTAAAATTAAGAGGTCTATCTCTATTAATCTGCAAAATACGACCTAAATAAATTTTAGTTGTTTTTTGCTACCATTATAATAAACAATAAATGATATACACAGACAATGAAAAAATGGAATATATAAACTACCCATTTACTTAAACATAGTCGTTTAAAGTATATTTCACAACTCATGAATGAAAATTTTCTTGGATGATTTAAAATATCATAACCCCAAATATGTTATTTCAATGTCAAAAAGAAAATTCCTGTTAATGTTTCTGCTCACAGTTTTCGAATCTCAACTTTTGATCTATGCCATACCATTGCATTTTATTAAGAAACATGGTATGGCGTTGGTTTTCTTTTTGGACCAAGCAGACGAACGAGTGAAAGCTCAATGATTGCCATCCGTCTGAGGCTCCGTAAGTGACGGTGATTGAAACTCAGGATGCATTCCCCTAATTCCCCTTCTCCAGGACTGCGAAACACTCGAGCATCTGAGATTGAGATGGTATCGGGCAAGCTCCAGGAACTGTTCCTGTAATCCCGAGCCATCTTGACACTTGAGAGATCGTTCCCAAATACCACCGATCTTTCCTCTTAAGACCTTTTACCCGGAAATGGGCCTTCTTGCTCTGACCCTTTTCTTTCCTGACCATGGATCAGGTCTGGGACTCTGGGGAAGTTGGACTTTGAGTGGCGTGTATCTTCAGAATCAGCTGTTATGGATTTATTTCCTGCCCGTTTCCCTATCCCTGCTAATGCTCGATTCGTTAGAAAGCCTAATCTGTGGGCCGCGTAATTCGGACCCTGTTTGCTTTGGTGATTTTTCTCAGCAGGCCCTGAGCTTCGGACTTTAATGCTCTCCTCTAGTTATCAATCTTTAGAGGAGTATTGAATATGGCTGGTTTTTTTTAATGCAAAAGAAAAAAGTTCTTATTTTCTGTGCTGCTCAAGGGCGGTTAGATCTAAAAACACATGCAGACGAAATTATCAACACACAATTTATTTATTTGTCATTTTTAGTTTAATCTGTTTTTTTTTTTGTTAGTTTGTTTAAGTGTTAAACGTAAAAAAATTAAAGATAAATATTTATTATTTTTTCAGTGAAAAAAGTTTACAAACTGCATAGATACATACAGAGACTTTTTCAGAAAATCAAACCTATTTTAAATGTCTTTTTTAGAATGACTATTTGAAATGAGCAAAAAAGATATAAATAATCCAGATATTTTTGAAATAGCTCATAGGAGGATTTTATGGAACCCTTTAGTGGTGAAAATGTAAAAGTAATGTCTTGGAAGATATATTGGACGTTTCTGTGCTTATTTTAGGTCCTTATTTTGGTTTCTTGCAGCTCCTTCATTTCTTCATGAAAGACAGAAAGCAAATCCGTCAAACCAGTCGTTTCAGTTTGACAATATAATAAGACACATTGTTGCATTATAATACAAGCTGGTAAAATGTATGTATGGATTCTTTAATTCATGTGAGTATAAATAGCTTATTTACATAAAACAAGAGTTATCTCTTGTCAAAAGTGCGCGATCACTTATTTATTCCTACAAGTATGACATGATCGATCGATTTCTAAAAGCTGTACATTTATTTCATCAGGATGTTGGATTCGACTTCTTTTGGGAGTTTCTATTAGCTTCCCTGAGGTGTTTGCAAGTTTTTAGGCGCGAAACTTTCTTTCATCTCAATTAATGAACCACCTGAATTAAATTAACGATGTGCAATGATTTTATTACTCTGTTTTTAAAAGAGATCTCATCAATTTTAATTAGAAATCTAGGCTGTCTTCGATTGATGTCACAAGAGACAATGTTAATCAATTTCGCACCGACGACCGCAGTGTTTTCTTAAAACGCCTAGTCTGTACATATTGGATCATTAAGTTATTTTGTCATTAAAATGTCGCCATAAAAGCGCTCTTGATTAATCCAAAATCGGCTGAAGGTCTTGTTTTTGCCCTTTGTGTCAAAATCAAACTTCGTATTTTTGCAAAGATCGAAATTTAAATGCTGAATTGAATTAATAGATTTAGTAGCAATTCGTTCAGAATTTTAATACTTTAGATTTCATTAAAAAATCTCGTGGTGAAACAGCTAAACAAAGAATGATATGTTTCGTATATACTTTAATTATCCCAAAAATTCGTTTAGTTTCAATTTAACTGAGAATATATATACATCTGTGTTGAGTTTATTCGCACTCCGACTTGATTTTGTTCATTTTTTAGTTTATTAAAAACATAACTTTCTTGGAGTAATATTCGAAATAATATAATTTTAATGTTTACTACAAATGTATATATTTATCTACCTCTTAATTTTAGGTTTAAAAATAATTAACTGCTCATTATGATGAAGGTTTTAAATTAGCACTTCATTAATCATTCTATGAATACGTATAAATTAATTCGCGTTTCATTCCTGAATGAGTTTTAAATTCATATTAATTCAGCACTTACAAAGACTACTTCATTGATATAAAAGTAAATGTTTTTTTTATGCTCATCACGTGTTTTAAACGCAAGTAGCAAATAACGTGTGGATTTTAAGCATAAATTTAGTTATTTAACGTTTTATAATAAATTGGACAATATTTAAACTACCCTCGGTAAAAGATGTAAAATATTTAATTTTGAATTAATGTAGTTTCCTTGCAATTGTAAATATAAAATTTCAAGGATAGATAAATGGATATCTTCATCCTTTATTATGCTTAATTATGACTCCTGCTTAGATATTTCTTGTCTTGAAATTCTGTCTTCATTTAAAATTGCTGAAAAAATTGTAAGCCATTTTATGAATAATCTGATTTTTAGATCTAAAATTTGATAAGATATTAAAATTAAACGAATTTGCATAATTCAGAAGTAGGCAAAAATTGAAAATTTTTAAATTTCTTGTTCTGTTTCTAAATACTGATTTGTGTGATTGTGTGAAGAAATGTATTTTGCCATAAATTAGAGATGTGAGATTGATATATGACAGGATTCTAAATCAGACACAAAACATCTGCTTTCAGGATATTATCGAAAATTAAATTTAAAGTTTGCCTTCTCCTCGCTTATTGTGAAAATTGACAGTTTTTTGTTCATTTATAAAATAAACAGATTTACTTTCTATTATTTACAAAATAATTGCGAAAATATTTATTTTCTGGCTCTTTATAATTTTTGAAAAATGTCTTTATTTATTTATAATATACGTGCAGTGTATTGTTTTACTAACAAATACTAAGCACAATGAAAAGTTCTTGAATGATTTTAAAAGTTTTACCTTTTATATTCGTAATGATTCATAAGTCATTTGCGTTCTCTCCAACTTTTAAAACTATTTTAGTGCAATTTTTAGTTTACAATTGTGTGAAAATAAAGTTTTGACAAGATTGTTTGGAATCAAATCGAGTAGGAAGCAATCTTGAATGCGAAGATTATTTTTGCTTTAAATTTAGCCTTTAATTAAGAGGCATTAGTACTTGGTTCTCATTTTTTTTTTTTTTTCATTTTTTTTCGCCCCTGATTTTATGGCGTTTTAAATTTGTTTTCCCCATTGGTGCAGGTTGGATATCATCACCAATTACAATTCTAAATTTCCTTCCCTCGATTTTTTTTCTTTTTTTCATGTCACTCCTTCCCCGCAACATAGAAAAGTAGCCGAAATAAATCACATCCCAAACATCCCGCAGCATGTTCAAAGGTGCAACAAGAAGTGGGAGAGGGATGGACAACGAGAGGGGGCACCATCCCCGAAGGGGTCTGAAGATGATGAAGGTCTAACGAAAGAGTGCGTGGAAGCGAAGAGGTTAGGGATAGTAGATATTTGTGTCGGGGTTGTTAGAGAAAAGAACAGGAAAGGAAAAAGAATACGGAGTGTGTGTGTGCGTGAGGAGGGTAGGGGAGTTGCGTACCGCGATCGCAATACGAGTATCGATTAAGTAATCAAGCGAAGTATTTGGGAGACCCAGAGTACTGCCCCAGTTGAAAAGTGAGCAGAAATCAATGGAAGGAAATGACACTGGGGTTTCATCTATATTACCCAAATTCTCCCCTGCACCCCCGAAAATTGGAGAAGGGTGCAAAAACGAGTTTGATGACTGTTAAGATCCTGTGGATTGGGTTAGGAAAGACTACATTAATTCAAGAGCCTACACGCAGGTTGACATGCACTACTGCCACTACCGGAAAGGTTGGCAAAGGGCTTTCCATCTTTTTAGGGGGAAAGGATATTTTTCAACTTCTTCTACTTTTTATTTTTATTTTATTTTTTCTTTCTTTCTTACTCTTATTTTTTGGTATTTTCTTTCTCTAGGCTATTTTATCTCGCTCCACGGAAAATGGTCCCCCTTACCTTTAAGGAAAAAGGGGAGAAAATCTGCTCGACGTTCGATCATGTTTTGAACTCACGACACCTGGAAGATGGGGGGAGTGCTCTCTGGCTGCTTCTATGCTTTTTCTTCACATTTTCTGATCCGTAAAATAACTAAGAAGGCAGTCGGGAGGATTCGGTACGTGGGGGAGTGGAGAGTTATGGTCTTTAAGCTATGGGAGTTTGCTCTCACGGGTGTCAATACTGATGGAGCCAAAGGCCGGGTCTGTGATTTGAAAGCAACGCGTTGAATGCCTTGTGTGGAAGAGATCGGCTCTACAGATCCCAAAAGAGAATGCGTAACAATAGCACAATGCGACAAATATTTGTGCAAATAAAAGGGGACTTCTAGAAGCAACATTTATTAGACCCTCTGTCCTCTTAGTTTAGGTTCATAGAAGTCTTGATTTTTACGAATGCAAAAAATTGAATTAACGGATCTGATTTTGAGGAACTTTTCTTTTTCGTTTCAAGAGCTGGAGAATTTGTGATTTATTTGAAGCGAATAAAAATTATTAATTGTAGTACTTTTTAAAACTTCACCTTGAAGGGGGGGAACCATTTTCTCCGGCCGGCCAACTTTGAACTCGCAACACGACAACTTATTATATTATAACGTCTGCTGTTTGTTCTTTTGACGTTAAGTTTGTTGAATTTTTTTAAACGAAAATTGTTGTTAATTTTTAATGTTAATGCTTTATATAATTTTTTCATGTCATTTGATCAATCAATAATCGTGTAATTATGCGAGAAGTTAAGACGCTGGATTCTAGCAATACCCGTTTATTGAGAACATTCTTTCCTTACATGTGATACAAAACCCGAAGTTTTCTTCGCAATATTTTAAAACTCGTAGCGATTTGGCTTCGTTTTATACTTAACCGGACAAAGAAAAAAATCACATGATGGCAGATAATGCAAGAAACTCTTGCTGGCCTCTTTTTATTTTATATTTTTTGGTAACGCTTTTTGTTTTAGATTTTTTGGATGTACATAGATAAATATATAAAATATTTGAAAAAAATTCAAAGATTTGGTTAAAAATGCTATCACTTGAGGCTCTTTTTAGTCAATGTTAGTTAAAAAATACTTTTTGAGAAGTTGAGTCGAAAATTGTCCAACTGAAAGAAGGAGAACGACTATCGCTTTAAAGTTAGCAAATCACCTGTTCTTCAAGACGGGAAAAAAAGATCCGTCCTCTTTCTCAACAACTGCTGTAAAGTATTTTAAATTGGAGTTATTCATTTTCCATACTCGCCGTTTGACAAAAGCATGATGATTTCTAGCGACAAACGAAATATCAGGCATTCTTGGACCCAATCGTGGGACATCCATAGATTATGTGTGAGAAGTGTTCTGTTCAAAAATGGCTATGCTCTTAATCTAGCTTGTCACCTATAACGTAATAAATTGTGGGCAAAACCGTAAAAAGCGAATACTTTCGGAGAGAAGTTGTCAACCACTGAAATCTTTCACAAAAATTCTTGCCCTCCCCAAGAAGCGAAAAAACTCTCGATTGGATCGCTCGTTAAGTTGACTCGCCTCTTACTTACCTAAGCTATCACTCAGGTAAGACATCAGCGGAATCTGAGGCTTGCGCTTTATCAAAGCGCGAGCTTTGTTTTCCATATTAATCATAAAGGTGAAGTGTACTTTTTCTAGCGAAGGCAAAGCTTGGAATAGCGCCCAGGAAAAAGGAGAAAAAGCAGAATGGGGTAAAAAGCTCGGAAAATTGTGTCACCGGAGAAATGCGGCGCTCTCTGGAATGATGTGTCGTGCTTTATTCAGATTTGCATATTTAGTTCTAGGATTCTTCTAAATTAAAGGAAAACAACGCGTCAGGGGTTTCTGGTATTCGGGCGCGATTTCTCAAAATGTCAGATCCCTGTCCTGGATTAGTGCGTTCGCCTCGTCTTGCGCGGGGGGAACTTTTTGTCCGGGAACACATCCTCGGAGATTGATTCACTCATCATCTAGGGGCGGTTGCGGATTCCTTACTCTGGCCTGCATATCTGAAATTTTAATCTAGGCAGCGTTCATCATTTTTTGTTGCACGGGCGATGAGATTTGCGCAAGTACACTTACCGGGGAAAAGAATGCCTTAACTATTCCGCTCCAATGAAAGCCCGCCTCCTAAAAACAAAGGAACTCCTCCCGCTAGCAAATAATTACCTGAGTCGGATAGTATTTAGCACCCGAAATTCGGCTGCTGGAAATCCTAAAAATGTTTAATTTGTGCTCCAACTATGCTCCTTTAGCCGATTATTAGGACTCACCACCTTGAAAAGTTACATTCAAAATAAGCCAATTTTTTTATCTTCCCAATTACATCTTATGCTATGACAATTAAAATTAATTGTTGCTGCGCTGTTAACTCGGAGCAATCAAATGTGGGTAGAGTTTCAAAACAGAATTGTGGGCATTCGTTACTTTCTACTTCATTTAAACGTTTCGGTCGGAATTTTCAAAAGCAAAACGGTTTCAAATAAGAATGTGCCAACAGTTGGAAGATTCGGTGCGGTTGATTTGGGTTGGAGGTGTTTTGCGATTATTTTATGACTTCCGTGTCAAGGGTTGTTACAGCCATCAGAATAATTGGATTAAAGTTTTAATATTTTTTGAAATATGGACGTTAGAGTAATTTTCATGATTAAAATATTAGATTGGGAGAATGTTTATATTTTTTACCCTCTACTTTGTGCCTTGCCCACCTTTCAAAGCCGGAAACAGGATACACGTGCTTCACAATGTAATTTCTTTGAAATGTTTGTAACTTTATTTATTATTATTTTTAAATTTTTCAGTAAGTATGTGAATGTTTAATAAAAGCAAGTTATTGCTTCCGTCCTTCGGGGATCTGTTTTAAATAATATTTTTAAAAATTACTTCTGTCTAGTGTTACAGTTTGTTATCTTTGGAGTATCGTTAACTGGGATTATTTTTTATAGTCTAAGGATCTTGGATAATTGGGAATCTGTTTTATGTTATATTTTCTATCTCTGTCAGTATGTTATCATTGGACTATTGTTGTGTTAGACTCTTTTTCGTACTATTTGGATGTCGTATTTCAGTAATATATATTACTTACATTAAGTAATTAACCTCCATCTAAGATGATTTGAAACAGATTCAGACTTCCGTACTAACTTACAGTTGTTGAGGTGAAACATTGAGAGAGAAGTACCAGTGCAAGTTTCTTTATTGTTTTCTGATTGCCGTATGAAGTCAAGAAATTCATACCCTATTACCCATTCATCTTCTACCGTGAAACTGGAACTTTATTTATAAAATTAAATTTTATTGTAGTTTTCCCGCTTTTCTAAAACTTTAAAAATATTAGTGTTATTTTGAATATCTACATTTAATATGAATGTCTTAACCAGTTATGAAAACTTATGTGCTTGAGGACTAAAAGTTAGAATTACAATCAATATCAAAAGAATGATTCAATAAATTAGAGAAAGGAGGGAGAAAACACAAGAGGAATTTACCTTGTTTGGTTACGTTGGTAGATATAATTGATAACTTATTTAATTCAAGATTAACTCTATTTAAATGAGAGCTTCTTTTTCTTCCGACTCCTATTTAAAAATAATAATATTCTTCTGAGAACATTTTACGACATCGTGAGTATCTTTAAGTAGAAATATATTATGGAAGAAATATGCATTAATAAATGAATTTAAAAGAAATTAAATTGAACACGTTTAATTATAAAATTGCATAGATGATTTTTTTTCCAGAATTGATTTTTTTGTAGTATTTTTGTTTAATAATATTGAAAAAGCGCTTGTTTTTTATAAAAATCCAAAATTCGTGTCAGGGGCTTTATCTGGATCAGTACCTTATGTTGGAGAAACACTAATAAAACGACAATTCTTGTATTTAAAATGAACTAAGACAATAATTTCACAGTTTAGTTGAAAGCTTTACTTTCAAATATAATAATTGGCCTCTTTTGGCTTCAGTTTAATAATTTAAATTGTCTGCGTATGCTTGATAAAAACAAATACAGATTAGTTATTAAATTTTATTTCTGATATAAATTTTTTTTGTGTGCCAATTGTCTTAAAAGCACTGTGAATACTACGAGTAGGAGATTTACTTGTTGACTGTAAACAGTTTTTAAACAGTGTTTTATGCTCTTGGTAAACAGTGTTTTATACTCTTGGTAAACAGTGTTTTATACTCTTGGTAAACAGTGTTTTATACTCTTCATTATTCTTCATTCATTTTTTTTCTTTCCATTTTTAAGCATTTTTGCTTTCAGAACGTTTGATTACAATTTCACTCAACGAATTTCAGTCGAATAATTTCATTTTTATTATTCCTGCATTACTTTCCATTTATTAATTAAAATAACTCCTCACTATTTTTTCTGTATTGAATAACCGAAAAAGACATTGATTCATCATTTGTAGACTCCCACATGATTCACTTATAATAAGAGTCTTTGTTAATCTATATTTATAAGTTTGAACTATTAAAGAAACGTTTTTAAACTTATTAGCAATGATTCACATTTTAATTCAAATGGAATAAAAACTAAATAAATTTCTGTCAGCTTTAAAACACAAACAATGTTGTAATTGCATTACTTTCATCATTATATGAAGTAGTTATATTATTATTCAATGACATCTTGAGTATGAATACTTTTTTCATTTGAGAAAATAAAATTAAAAAAAAAAAAAACTAGCCTGACAATTCGAATTAAAACTTTAACGGAAACAAGCCGCTCTCTAAATTGTCACTGGACTTTAATGATTTTTGGTTCCGTCACCAGTTTTTTTTTTTAAAAACAATATGACGCGAGACTTGTTTGACTTCTCGCTCTCATCTTTTTAATCAAGCTTTTGCCCAAAGCTAGGTCTGAAATGACCTATCGTATGGGATCTTAATGACCGGCCCCATGAGGTTCTAACGAAAGATTCTAATTAAAACTAGTTTAATGAAAATCACTTTCTGTTCCTCATTTGAGCTGCGAATACAAATTCCTTAACAATTTTTTTTCTTCTTGTCTTTCTTTCTATGTCTATTCCAGTGTTTTAATTTTGAGAGTTTTAATCACATTTTTTATCCCGGCATTTTCTCGCCGTGCATTTTAAAATACTTTTCTGTGCTTATTCCTAATGAAGAAAACGTAGATCTCCAAAGGGGGAGTGCCAAAGTTGTTACCAGAATGCGCTTCAATAAATGCACTTACTCAATAGTATTTATTTCTAAACGAAGATCTCTCGTTCCGCGCTGACACACACCGGAAAAACAACGCTCTAAAACAAATAAAAGCCGATTAAAAAACAGGAATAAAAAATAAATAAAAGTACCCTCTTGGAATCGCCTAATTCCGTGGAAACATTAGAAGTCGGGGAAAGGATTCTTTTTTCTTTTTCTTTCCCGTATCCACGTGTTCTGCTGTTTGTTCTGTGTACTCTTTCACCAAGAAGTTTGCCGAATCAATTGATAGATCCTCCTAGGTTCGTGTTTATTATATTCCGCCTTAGTAGCCAATTAATTGCATCGAAGGACTACTAGTCTTTCGAGTGGAATTTTACAGAAGTTCATCAGAGTTTTCTAGTCCCTGCCATGTTTACTATTCATGGACTTCTGCCGGAAAGAAAAACTCTTATCCCCCGAACTACTGCTTGCATGCCTCTGTCGGCTTCCGAGGGTAGTCTTTGACTAAATAGGTTGGACTTTAATGAGAAAGTATCTTCCCTTAATCTAAAGGCATTCGTCGAAAGCTTTTGGATGCAAAAACGGAAATAAACTGTCCGGCGAATTGATTCAGCCTGACCTTCTAGCAGAAGCTTAGTTCTCCATTATTTTTTGAAAAACGTTAATGGATTTCTATTTGTCTTTAGCTCTATGCTAATTTAAGAAAAATAAAGAGATTGTTTGTAGTGCGAGAGAAAAAAGATAAGGGTTTTATTTAACGAAATTTGCTTATATTCTTTTGTTCATTCTTTTTTTGATGAAATAGGTCATTTTTGCGAATAACAAAATATTTGTATTTAATTATGTCCTTTATTGTCATTCTTTCTGAAATTTCTTTTCAATGAAATTGATTATTTTTCTGCTTGCCCATTAAGTAAGGTTTTTCTGTTTTAGGTACATAATATTTAGTTGTTTTCTTAATGATCTTTATAATTTTTTTTAGTTCCGATTGTTATTGAATGTCTAAATTTACAACCGTTGGAGGATAGATAATATTCTACATTGAATATAATTTAATGACTTTGAAATATAATAATGCAACTTAATAAAATGAAAATATTTCCTCGAAATAGTCCATCATCAAATGTTATAATTCTTTTATTTTATTTAAAAAATAATCGTTGTGCCTTTAGTTTATAGGGGCATCGAATTATCACTTTTAAAATTTATAAATTGAAATAAAATTATTCGAGGATTGTTATGATTCGTAATAAATATCATGCATAGTTTCCATAACCTGAAGTGTTACATGGATTTTTAATTGAAAAAGTAAGATAACACATTCCAGGAAAAGAAGGTGTCATCTAACTGGATAATTACAAAAAAGTAAAATAAGTAAGGGGTTAGAATTGAATGAACTCATTCTTTTATCTTTTAATTTTAGTTCTTCTCCTGATTTGTGAATGCGATAAAATTATTTTCAAAAGTTTATCAATAGTTTTCGTATAGTTGTTGATTTTTAGCAGTCTTGTGTGATTGTAATATAATTCTTCTATGCAAATATTTCATGTGGAAAAATTCTTAGATTAATTATTTTTATTTTTTTTACAATAGCAACACAACACCGATAAATCCATAAATCTATTTATGAAATATTTCAGATACAAATAATGATTAGTTATTAAATTATAAATCTTTTTAACTACTCCATTTGAAACATATTTCCACATATCCCTGAAATCAGTTTTTTCCAATGCCTTTATTCCCTGTGTAATATGGAATAATATCAGAACGTTACGTGATTTTATCGAATTGGATACTTTTGTTGGTAGTAAAAGTGAAACAACTACAAGTTTTTCCAAAATCGAACGAAAAATAAGAGAGTAGGTAGAATTCTCCTTATCTTAAATATCCTTTTCCTGATCTTTCCGCTTAGCTTGATTATGTGCATGTGTTAATCGATGCCTCATAATTTGATCTACTTGCCGATGAATCGATTATCTATAAAATAGGGATGTACATTGTTCTTGAAGGTTTGCCGATAAAAAATCGATTGATTCTGTGTTCTTCACTAGTTTGTTTTCACCATTACACTGCCTTTCCTATCAAATTATGGATACCTAAATTTATTCTAATGCAGTTTTCTTTAGAGAATTTTAAAATGTAACATGTATTGATAGGGATATGAGGATTTCTCGGTCGTGTGATATTTTGTTTTTGTTAATTGTGTAACATCAGCTGAAATTACTTGGTATTGCAGAGTTGGCGTTTATTTAATGACTTATGGCTGTGTTTAAAAGTATTAGTTTCATTCCATTCTATTAGGCTGTAATAAAATACATACTTTACAAAATCTAATACTTCCTTTTCTTAAAAACTTTGTTTATCCAAGATCTTTCTTTATTTAATACAGCGTAACATTCTTGAACTTTGTTTGGGCTTATTAGCTTATTTAACACTATAATTCTTTTATTTTCTCTATTATGTAATTAGATGGCACCTTTCATTTCGGAAATAGTTTGTCGTTTGGTTCAAATGAGAATCCATCGAAATATTTGAACATCCATACTTGAAATATTTCCATATTTTTCAGAATTTTTGAGTTGAATGATAATATTTATAAATGACTTGGTTATTATTTAACTCGTAGGAGCTAGGTGGATTAAAAACTGTTATGAGTGACTACATTGTTTTATAATAAAAACACACGTTATTTGATACTTTATACTATTTTTGAAGCTGTGAAGTAGAGGGATTATATATATCTCACCATGTAAAAAAGGTTTATTGAAATGCTATTATTTTTTTTTCTTATTCTGAATAATATTTTTTATGAAATAATGGAAATGAATGCTGTTGTTTTTTTAATTACCTATATTAAAAAAAATCTGTGCAACTAGGGTTTTTATTTTTATTTTTTAAACTGTGTGCCTCAAAATACAAAAAAACTTCATAAAACAAAACAAAAAAAAATTCATCATATGAGCAAACTAGTAAAAATGTTAATCCTCCAGAAGGTTAATTATTTATTTTGAGCAATGAGCTTTTCTTTACAAGTGTTGCAGACTTATTGGTAGAATTATTTTCCTGTGCAGATGCTGTATCATTTATTCAGCTAGGTTTTCTCTCACCTCGGAACTATTGTATGTATCCTCTAATCGCCCTATATTAATTAATGAATTTACTGATGATTTTGAAAGATAGAAATGGATACACCTTTGGGCGCCGAAAGAAACCGTATGTTTCCTTTGAATTCCTTGAAATAGGGGCAGGGCGGACATTTCTCTTTCACTATCTAAATTTCCGCTTGAACATACAATTTTTGAGTTTCTATCATTAATCTAAAGATTGAATAACAATTTTAATGTGCAACAGATCCATTGTAATCAGAAAAACGTTATAAATGGAAATTTTCAAGAAACGCTATGAACTTATTCCGTTTAATGGAATGGGCGAAAAAGAAAATTATGGTCCAGCCTCTTTGACAATTTCTTTGAGTCAGCGAAAACTATCTGCCTTTTGTATTAAATGTTTATTTCATTCGTTTATATATATATATATATATATATATATATATATATATATATTCTTTTATGTATTTTTTGTAAATTATATTTTATTAAGTTGTTAGCTTTCACTTATAAAGAGTTTATATAAAAAGCATTAGTGAATACTAAAATATGTGTCACTGATCTTTTGTAATTAAATTATTTTACTATATTATCCTATTTATTATTTATTTATATTACTTTGTAACTTTATTATTTTAAAGCGTAGACATATCATCTATAAAAAAAAATTATGCTTGCATTTTTATCTGAAAAGAGTGTCGAGAAAAGCTGTTAGATGGAGGATATTTGTTGGCATTAAAAAAAAATTTCTAACTAATATCATGGGTGTTATAAAAAATATCTTGATATTTATAATGATAAAGACATTATTATTATTTACTGCTATTTTCTATCCTTTATACGGCAATGATTTTTTTCTTTCTAGAATATATCTCATACCCGTAAACTAAAGAAATGTTAAACAATTTACAATTATTTTAACTAAAAAGATAAGTCCTACTTGCATCTAGACTTGAGCCTAACGCGATATATAGAAATTTTAGGGTCTACTGGTCATTTCGCCTTCACAAACAATTTTCCTCTAAAGTCGAAGAGGGAAGAATTAAATGTACATTGAGAATCCCAATGGGACTCGTGGTTTCTCAGTAGCTTTCGTGAGGAGATCAAGTTTGAGATATAGAAGACCTATATAATATTTTTTTAAATGATGATGGATAAGCAATTATAAACGCTAGGTGAAAGGTTGCATTTTGCAGCACGGTTGAAAAACACGATATTCCAGGTTTCTGTGCGGCTACTTTCATAAACGAACATTTCTACTTTCATAACGAAAAACTACTTTTTCGTTAAACTGGTGGTCATCAAATTAGTTGGCTTTTGCGGTTGAATATTAAATGGTTTAAAGTTTAGACGCTTATCTATCTGCAAATTTTATGTTATTTTGTTAGATTATTGCTTGTTATGTTCTGGGTATTCAGTTAAAATGTTTGTTAGTTTAAGTATTATAAAAACTATTCCCTTGAATAAAAAAATCAAAATACAAATTTGTAAATTATGTAATAAAATGGCCTTTAATTCATTATGACATTTCGGGTGGCGCATGGTTGTTAGAATTTGCTGATCTCTATATCATCTAATTCATGTCAATAACGCTGTTGATATATCGGGAATAAGAAGGGGAAAAAAAGATGATACTTAATTTTAAAAATAAATTAATAAAATTGAAAGTCATTTTTTTATTTGGCAGAATTTTCTGCCTTTATATATAATTAAACATTTTGCTAAAAACTTCAGAATTCTTACTACTGCAATATGGTAACTATGTTGACACTTCCTTTGATATCACAATCTCATGATAAATGATTTGCGCATGTTATCGGACATCTAATTTATTTTGCCATACATAGAGATATAACGTCATGTCTATTTTTTAATTGTAAGATGAATCAAATCCAAATCAAATCTGAGGGACGAATTTGATGTGCATCATAGTACTAATTATGAATGTCAATGATGCTTATTTAATAAAAAAAAAAGGTTTTGACAGGTTTCAAAATTCGGTATTATAGAATGAGCCAAAACTTCTGAAGCCTTGAAATATTTGAATTATTATCTCCAGAAAATACCCCAAAAAAGTAAATTTCTAAAATTACCAAAAATTTGTGTTTATATTTTGCAAGTTTACATTTGAATCATTTTTATACATATTTCAGCTGGCTCTTTGATCTCAGTCTTATCTAAACAATATGTATTTGATTGGAAATTGCATAGAAAAATTAGCAGAACCAAATACTTCTTTTACGTTTTATTCCACAGTAAGCAAATTCAATTTCCTCCACTCGAATCCATTTTGAAGTAGATAAAAAGATAGAACTTTATCGTGTTTAAGTTTTCATGCAGTCATTTAAATCTTTTAGATATCCTAGATTACACTTTTAGCTTGGTTTGTATTTTTCCAAAAAACAGAACTCTAAGGAAATAATTGACTGGAGGAGAGCTAGGGGAGGGACTAAAATTATTTCCCGGGGAAATAAGGGAAAGGAAATAGAGATTTCCTCAGGATTTTCTGTTTGCTTTTGCTTTTTCTTTCGAAAAGAAAAGAGGGGGATTCCTGGAAGAGAACAATGTCGAAATGTGGATCAAATAATCGTTGTCGCCGTATTTCGGGACTTTAATCCCAATCGCTGCTTCAGCTATATGGAATGGACCCTTTTCTCTCATTTTGAATCAGCTTCGGATTTTCTGTCGCTCTTTTTCTATTTTTAAAATCAAATGAATATACTTGTTTTGTTATTTGCTTTTATGTTTTTCTTTCTGCATATTGTCTCTTTAAAGTAATCATTTGTCACGGCACTATCCGATGCTCTCTTTCCTTTTATTTGCTGTCTTTTTATCTAAAGTCATGGCGAATTAAATATTGCAAAAGGGGATATCTGGACTTCGTTTTTAAAAGTACTTATTGTACTGGCAATTACGGGAGATTGAAACTTTTTTCGCTTCTCAAAACACTCTTTTTTATTTCTATGCGTGTTGAATAAAGTAATTATTTTCTAAAGGTTATAAAAGTTTTTCTTTATTTATTATTGGTTTAGAATACAGTAGGCATTTGAAGTGTGTATAAGGGTACTAATATGGTTCGCATGGGATTTCAAATCGCAATGAGATCTTATCCCCGCTCGGTTTAGAATTTTATCTATTATCTTTAAATTTATCTCTGGAATTTTTGTGGAGAATCCAAACATAAAAACTTTATTAATCGTTTAAAACCATGCTTCCTAAATAAAAATTTTATTTGTTATTGTTTAGGAATTGGAAATGAATTATTTAGTACAAAAAAACTTGAAGAAAAAATTTAAAAAACCCTCATATGTAACATATTTAGAGATTACTTTGAAGTATGATATTTTTGTAGAATCATAAAGAGAGAAAAATTGTAATGTTTGCATATAAATAAAATATTCTTTGCTGTAGATAATTTCATTGAAGAATATTCATGTTTTTCCATTTGTTGATTTGTTCAAATTGTATCACATGTGCATCAAATTAAATAATGCTGTCCAATTTCAGTCAATAAGGTTCAAACTTCCACCTAAGAATCAAATTTAGTTATCTTGGGACAACACTCTTATCTGAGTATACAAGTTTAGTAGATAATTATGTTTTTAAAAAAATACCGGCATAAATTTATTGAAAATTGCCAGTTGATTAGATAGGTTGTTTTCATTATAAAACATATTAAACTTAATTTTAAAATCACCTTAGGCGCGTTGACAAAAAATAAGGGAGCAGTAATAAATATTGCTGAAAACAAGGGGGGGGGATAACTCTGTTTTCTTGAGCGAATATTTTTTTTTTTCGATTACTTCATATCAGTTTTTAAGGTCTTCAATTTCCAAATTGCTTTGTTTATTCAAGTACAAAGCACATATAAATAAAATCCACTTTTTCCACACCTTTGAATTTCCATTTAATATTTATATCAAAATAAAACTACAAAGTTCTTTCAGTTTGTTTAAAACGCTTTTTACATTTGAACTCTTTCAATATTTTTAATAGCATCTGTCATATATGTGTATACGTAGCACAAAAACAGTATAAAATATTCAGAAAACCGAGCTTGTTTCTGTGTATCTAAACTATATATAAAATTTAAGACAGCAAATAAAACGCTTGCCAAATATTTACTGTCTGGTACTTGGAATGTTTCGATTGAAATTAACTAGGCTGTAGTAATTTGTCAAAAAGTATTTGAATGTTTTGAAGTTCTGGTAGAATTCACAGTCAAAATTTTAATTTGACAGAGATGTGTTGAAACTTCTTCATACTTATTCATATGGATACAGCCATCGCTGTATCCATATGAATAAAATGTAACGTTGCTTCTATGTGCGTTGAAAGAAAAAAAAAAAAGAAAAAAACACCATCTAAACATCCAGCAAATAAATCTTTATTTGTTATTCTGTAGCAGAAAAAATATCTGTAGTTTTTGTCAAAGAACTTTTATATTTTTATTATTTTTAGGTAGTGCAAGTTAGAGGAATTAATTTTGTTAGTACTTATAAATACTTATTTTATTTCTGTAGATTGATGTAAATATTATTTTTTCCCTTTTCTTGGAATATTAGAAAAATATAATTTCAATTAACATCAATATAAATATGATTTCAATTAACATCAATACGTGTTTACTTGGATTATTGCGTTAGTCATATTTTTAGCATTCTTCATAGACTCTTGATCATATTTATTTTCATGATGATTCTATCGAGAATTTTTGAATTTTATTTGACTTAAATTGCCACATGTTCCAAGTTTTGTGCTCATCTATGTTTGCTGGTTTTTATTTGTCTGATATTTATAACAAAATCAAATGGGATTTCTTATTGAGTTTTCGAAAGCATTCTTTCATGTAAATCGTGCATTTCTGTTACATTCTTAAGATTATGCATTAATTGATTTATTTGTAAAGTGGTAATTTTTACTTAGTGGGACATGACTTTGAAAAAAAAAACTAAAAATCCACTTTAAAGAATTTAATTAAAGTCTTTAAAGCTTGTTAATTTTTTTAAATTTATAATTAATATAATTATTTTTTAAATTTATAATTAATATATTTTTAATTTATATTAAAAATTACATTATATAAAATTTATTAGATTTTTTAAAGAAAATTATAGGAAAAATGCTTTTATATATATATATTTTATTATTCGTGATTCAATAATGCTTTATTATTTATTTTAGCATAAAGTGTTTTTTTTATTGTGCTTTAGAAGTATGGAAAAAATTTCTATCAAAATTAATGTCATACATGCGGAAAAAAAACATTTAAAAACCCTATTATAGGCATATTTATGTATTTTTAATTCTTATTTGAATAATTATTAATTGATATATAATTATATTTATGTCTTTATAGGAGTATTCGCTGCCTTAGGCAAAAACGACGTTCTTGTTTTTTAAAGAATATTTTATATTTTTATCATCATGGTTCGACAGCAACAGGAACGTACAGGTAAGCTAGTTATCTCACTTTACTTTTGAAACTTAGGTGTGTAAGATAATTAAAATTTTCTACTGAGCAAACGCGCTTTATCGAATTGTTGGATGATAAGGATAAAGATAAGACTATTCAGATAAAAAGACATCTCTATACACTTGCAAAATGCATGAGCTGCTTTCATAATGCAATCGTGCATTCAACTTCAATATCAAGATTACTTTGCGGCCGTATTTTAAAGCTAATTTTTGAACTTCTATGTAAATAAAGTTTTATGAAATAATTTTTAGTTTATTGTATGCAAAATATTTTTGTCTATCCTGTAAGGCCTCTCCTACACAGACATTTCTGTTATGCGAGTAAATTTTCAATTCTGAAACTGTAGGTAAAGTGACTGTTAAAAAATTATTCGTATTTGAAATTCATAGATTAATAAATATTTAGTTTGAGAAAAATTCTAGAAATAATTATCTAAATTCTATGAAAATAATATTTTAATATACGGTCTGAATTTCTTAAATGATAATTTAATCATCATATTGAAATTTTCAAAATGTAATTCTAGCAAATTCGGAATGGGTAAGGCAATGATTAAAAGCACATTTTACTTAGATCTTTAAAAAAATTGATCATTTCTTCAATTTATTTCGATTTTTGCAGACATTCCAGTCATTTAATTTAATCAATAGCGGAAGTCATTTAATCCTTTAAATATTTTATCTGAGAAAATTGCTTCTGTTTATTTATCAAATTATTAAAGTTATTTACAAATTTTAAAATAATAAAACTATTCATTGTAATTGTAGCTTACTTTTAAAAATTAACTTGCAAAGAATGTTTTAGTTTGAACAAAAGGGAATTTTTTCTATTTACTAACTATCACAAGTAATTGATCCAATCTTTATTCAAATTTTGAAACTATTTCACCTAATGAAACTGAATACTTGTATATCCATTTAAAATACAAAACAATGTGAACAAATTTTAGGTTTCAATTTAAAAATTCCTTATTAATGTATCATTAAAGAATTCACTCTCCCAAATTGGTATTAATTTTTTTAATTGTTAAAACTAGTATTACAATTATATAAAAAGCAATTAGGTGAATAAAAAATTTTGCACTAATAATGCAGCTATTTCGGTTTTAAAATACAACATTAAAAAAATTAGTTTATATTTTATTTTGCTTTACTTACGATTAAAAATGTTAAATAAAAAAGCTACTTTTATTTATCAGTTTTAAAGTTTGGAATAAATAAAGTCACAATAGGATCTAGTTTGAAATTTGAACAATCATTTATTAATAATTCTTTAACATTCGTTTGCCTTTATTTATTACTCTTATTATTATTATTATTTACTATTTACTCAATATTGGAAAATATTTAACCAACTCAAAATTAAAAACATTAATATATATATCAAATTTTTGAATAAATAATTTAAAGCTTTGAGAAATCTTAATTCATGCTTCATGGAACATCCCTATCTTGCAGACTTCAATCTTTGTCCACCATTTGAAGCTGTTTAACTGAAACAAAATCAAAAGTTATTGCATCCGTCCCTAGTTAATTCTATGTTTTTTTAATCATGGGATTTTCCTAGTTTCTGTAATGGCATTTATAGAAGAAAGCGAAAAGGGGAAAAAAGTTCTTTTTTTATTTTAAATATCCCCATCCCCGTAGTTATTTTGCGCTAGCTGATTATTAGTGATGTGAGCAAAGCACTCTCAAGTGCACCTCCTAATTCGAGCTGGAATTTGTAATTTCAGGCATCGAGTGTTGTCTCTGTTCTTAAGACTGTGGAATAATAAAAGGTTTTCAAGTCCTTTGGCAACAAACGGGCATCGTCAAAACAAATCACTTTCTCGCCGCTCATTTTTATCACCTAAATGGCATAATCAATGCCAAAGACATACAATATCCCAGTTTTTGAGAAGGAAATTGAGAAAATGGCCTTATGAAAGGTAGCACGCTATTTGAAGATGACCGACAATTGCTGGGTTTCATCTAATGACATGAACAAAACTGTGAAGAATAGGTAGATTAATTACATTTTTAAATATGGATTTTATTTGTTTCGAGAGAAATATGCATTTCTTTTTTTCTTTCAAGCTGGTTGATGACCATCAGGAATTAGTGAAGAAAGTTTTATTTATTTTTTAAAAAGTTTCTTTAGTATATGTGGTGCCCCAAGGAAAAAAACAAAAATTAATAAAAACAGACTTTTTTGCTTGTATCAAATTCTATGTTGGAATAGTCGGTTTCTTTTTTCTGTTTCTTTTGCTTTTCATTTTAACACTATTTTTTTTTTATCGTTCTCACGTTTTTTTAACCAAGAATGGCATTTCATTTTTAATTAGAACCTTTTTCAGATGGCAATCAATTTTTCCTTGTTAGATGCATATAGTTTTTTTAATCATACCTTGAAATTTTGTTACTAGCTTTAGTTTTATGATTTTAAAACTTCTTTTATTCATTTGATGATTCATAATTACGATGAAGTGTTACAATTTTTAAATATTTTTTATAATGCTCTCTTTTACGTTCTTTGTACATTAAATGTAAATTAAGCGAATAACCGGTATGAAATCTTAAATTATTACGCCATAAACTTCATTATTTTCTCATACAATTTTTTGACCTCCCGTGTCGAGCTAACTTAAATGTCTTTTTAATATTTTATATTCTAAGACAATAAAATATTTTGTGAGTAAACTTTCATATAGTTTAAATTTTTTTAAAAAAAATTTAACTTTAAAAAATTACATTTAGTGAAAATATGCATTCTAGAATCAAAATAACATATCAATAAACAAAATTATTAGAATTTTGAAAAGTATTGTATATAATTTTGTAAATATTTTTTAATGTTATGAATAGTTTAGATAATATGCTTTTTTAAACGCTAAATTCAAATCATTATGTAATCAGTATTCATTACGTATTTCGTTAGACATTGCCTTTATGATTCTCTAAAATTCGCTTATTTTTTATGTTTAAATGATTTTTGAGAATTACAAAATGCATATTTTAATAATTAAAAATATTTATTATTTTATTTAATAGTTAAAATTACATATTTTTATATAAAATAATAAAAATTCGTGAAATACCAGAATGGTTAGTATATATAATTTGTATTTTAATCAATTTTGATTTATTAACTTTTAAATAAAACGTAATTTATTCACTTTCAAGTAATTTATCTCACAAAAAAAAACATGCTTATCAAATTCAAACCATAGAAACAAATATTCAACTTTTTTTTTTTTCTTTTTAAATTGAAAGTTACAAACCCTACTTTACCAAGTAGATTCATGGGAATATTTTGATCATTTAATATTTGTAAACTTTCATTCTGGATCATTTATTAGTTATGTAAGGTCTTCGGGCATTGTATAAATCATGTAACTTACTTCTACATCACTAATGAATAATAATGAATCGATGAACTTTTTATTACATTTTGTTTTTAAAAGTAATCAGTGTTTAGGGTTTTGTTTGTTTTTTGAAATTAAAATGAATACATTGCAGAATGGAATATCGGCATCAAGGCATCTACATGTCCATATTTTTTTAATTTGCTACAAAATCCAAATTGTTATATATTGTTCATTAGATATCATCTCTTCATTTTACAAATTCATTTCTTTAGATCATCTTCTAGTTTTAAAATTTAACTTGAACGCAGAATAGCAAAATATGACTGTTGAGTGAAGAATACATTCAACCAACTAATCTGTTGTGCATTATGATTACATTGATTGATGTGTAGCTTCCTTTTTAAATATTTTCTGCAACTGTAAATAAGCTGCAAATACTTCCAAATATAACTTATATCTTTTAATTACCAAATGTTTTACACGGCAGTCTATATATTGTTCCTCCACCTTTAAACTCTAAAAACCGTATTCCAGTGACGCAAATTTTTTTTAAAAAAAAGTAAAAGAAAATAAAAGAAAACTCACTGATGGAATAAAAGTTTTTATCTATTAATTTAATGAAATGACTTTCTTACTGTTCTTTTCGACTATTTCTGCATCGCCATTAAATGGTGGTACAAAGAATATGGGAATGGAAACTCTTAAATAGGTTGCCCCATAGATTTTTAATTTTTATTTCAGCAAACTAAGCTTCCTTATCTAAGTATATATTAATTTCTTTGTGCATTTTATTTCTGAAAAAGAAATGAAACAAAACAGATTTATTGATTTGGTGATATTGATTGATTGATCAAATCAACAACTGTCAGATTTTGCTACCTATTCTCGCAAAAGCATAACTTATTTTTGATAATTTTGAATGTTCGATTGCTTTATAAAAATACGTCTAAGTCTTTATTTTTCTTCTTATCCCTGTGTTTTCAGTTAAGATTGGTGTAATGCAGTGAAGGAAAAAGTATAACTACATTAGACTGTAGTTGTTTGCTTAAATTTTAGTTGATTAGCATATTGCTTTATTTATTCCTTCCTTCTTGGACTTTCTAAAAATGAATGGAGAAGATGCCGTATCTTGCCTAAGTCTTAATTTAGAAAGAGCCTGTTGAATCTGGGGAATCCAGAAGATGTTCAATCATTCCTTCGTTTGGTTCTGAATCAGTATCAATTAGTAAATCAAATTAAAAAATTAAAAAAATAGTCGGTTATATTTTTATGTTTTATTGCTAATTTCACAAGACATTTATGTCGTAGCATTTTCCATCTTAGTTACTGTTGTCAATAGAGACTGTCGGAGTATAGAATTAGGAACCTATATCTACATCAGTTCATGCACTTCAGATTTAAATTTCGGTTGACTAGAACTATTTATTCATATTTATTATTATACTCTCTTTCATTATTTCTGAAACTGAACCAAAGATTTAACGTTTTTGCCACATGTCATAATTTAGAACTTGATGAGCCATAAGATATATCCACAACGTCCCAATTCGATGCTAAATTCGTATCAGCTGGTAGATCACATCAATAAATTCAGAAAGTTCAATTAAATTTTTTATGTTTGATTATCAATTTGACAAGACTTCTCAGCCGTTGCAATTCCCGCCATTTCTGTGTTGTCAATACGGGCGGGTGGGCCATGGAAAGCGAAAACCTGCGAGCACGTCGACCCATGGATTCTAGGTCATTGCCTTTGTAGGAGCGACGGGGCCCTGCTGCTATTTTGGGTTTTCGTTTCTTTTCTCAGAAAGGGTCGGGCGGAAGATTCTCGGTTATTTTTTGTCACGACAAAACGCTCGTCTCCCTTTCGTCCTCTGGGGCCCAAAAAATAAAGCTCAACGGAAACAAAAAAATATTTAGAAAAAGACCCGATATAGAAAAATAAAAAAAGAAGGCAAAAAAAAAAAAAAAAGGCAGTTAAAAAAGTATACGGTGTCTCTGCGAGCACTTCAAACGGTTTTGTCAAGGCAGGATTATTTTTTTACAGTTTTATTTTTTACAAGTTTTCAAATAAATTTTAACACTCAAATCGTCTCGACACTCTTTAGCCGTACAAATATATAAAAAGGTTTGGGTTATGATTTTTTTTCTTGTTGTCGCGTTTATGTTCTCCCTCCTCCCCACATTTTTTTCCCCGTTTGCGGTTAATTTTTTTTTTTTTTTTTTTTCATTTTTTGCCTTCATTACATATAAATGATTTCGAGACAGTTATTTCTATTATTCGCGAATTTTTTCTCTTTTACTTTTAATTTAAATAATTTCTCCTTCGTTGAACTAAACCTTAAGTGAGAGAAAACATAAAGGAATGATTTTCTCGTTTAACGTTTAAACGTTTGTAATGGAAGAAAAAAGACGAAAAAAAAAAATAAAGCTAAGGGGGGAAAATTTGAGAGGGAAAGAGACACAGAAGCGCAGGGGGATGAAAGAATATATATACATTTTACAGCTATAACTAAAAGGTACTCTAATTGTGTTTATCTTTTTTTTAATGGAGCAGAAAAGAAAGTATTCATTGTAAATTTAGTCTTTAAAAGTGTGTTTCGGTCTTTTTATTGCGATAATTGAATAATTTTCTACGTTTTTATGATTTTTTTTCTGTTTATTTGAAGCGGATTATTTTAATATGCATTTCTTAATTTCAGCAGTAGTACGGGATAAATTTTTCAAAGAAAGTCTGTATTTTACGTGGGACATATTAATATATGATTTCAAGAATTTATAAAAATGAACTAACATGAAAAAAAAAATGGTTATAATTGAAATATCACTTAAGATCCAGGATTCCAAACAAATTTCCTAATGAACTACTTAATTGAACACAAAGAAATTTTTGATGATAAAAAGGTTTTTAACGCCAAACGTTAACGTTAAAATGATTTAATAGATTATTATCGATACTATTTACAAAAGAGAAATCTTAAAATTCAAAAAGGAAGTGCTTCGAATGATTATAGTTTTTGTTCAAGCAATTTTTAATTTGCATTGCAATAATCTGTTAAATTAAATGACAATAAATGATAAATAATTACCTTCATTTAACGAAGTCGACTGTGAAAACTTTCTAGAATAATTGTTTGTTTAAAAATAAACTGGTATTGAATTTAAACTTGATAAAATCAAAAAAACATATGAGAGGGAAATATTTGCATTATTTTCGAATTAAATTGAAAATTAATGCTTTATTAAAAATTAATGCTTAAAAGTTGTTACACTAGCCAAACGATAATATTTTGTGGTCATTTTATTACATTATTTTGACAATCATTATGAAAATATTTAATTGGGGAAAAATAGAAAAACTGTAGGAATCCTTAAGATTTTGCTTTTTAGCTATGGAATCAAGTTACATAAATATTGTACTAGCTTTGCAAAATAATAAACTCTTGTATAATTAAAAGTTACAACTTTCTTTTTTTTTTTAGAGTGTTCACAAATTTCAGATTTTTTAGAAAGATGTGGGTGCTTCATATTTGTGGAAAGGAATTAGGTTCTTAATGTAATTTAAAACTTAGAAGGGGGGGTTTTTTTTTGAAATGTAAGTTTTGCAGGTAAAAAATTGAAGTTTTTTTTTAATTTGAAATTTATTAACACAGGATTTATGTGACAATTAAGGATGTTTTTTTTTAAAAAAATAAGTGGGTATTTTAATTAATGTGTAAATTTTTAGCATAATTCTAATTTAATTTTATTTATTTATTTTTAAAAATAATCTCATATTTCTCACATTTATTTCGTCAGCTTTCGTATAAAAAATTTATGATTAATGAATTATGAAACATAAACAGTCTTCCAACACTAAAACAAATATTGCAATCAGATATAAAATGTTATTTATCATATTTTTAAAGCCCCATTATATCAAATAACAGCCTTTATGATGCTTAATAATTCCAAAATTGAAATTGCTATTATAAAAATATTGTGCTAACTTTTTCGTAAACGAAAATTCCATAATCTTTAATAATTATTATTATATTATATTATTTTTTATTAATAATGATTTTTTTTGCTAGGAAAGAAAAATGTATACTTTTTTATTCATTTATGTTTATATATATATATATGTGTGTGTGTGTATTTTTTACTTTTTGTATGCTTTATTTTATATTAAATTCTTTATACATTTTAAATATTCATTAGAAGTCATGTTTAAACTCTTATACGTAATTTTGAAATTTCTTTCACATTTTTAACGAAATCTATTCATACGAAGTTTGTTAGTCGGATTGTTCGAGTATAAGTCTACTCAATAACTACAAAACAGAAAAATCTAGATAGAAAGCATTTGATACATAAATTTAACATCTATAATATCGATTCACATCAAATTTTGAAGCAAATTTATCAAACTGATGATCAGTTGGTCTATATTTTCGCATGCGTGTAAAGGCAATAATTCATTAACGCTATGACTTAATTCAATGAAATTACCATTTCTACTGTTCCAGTTCCGTGTTAAATTTTAGTATCAATCGGTCGGCAAAAATGCTTTCAAAATTCGATAGATTCAGTAAAAATGATAGATTCACGCCAAAGATCTATGTTTCGTAACTATCGTTCACCAATATCATTTATGATATTCACGGTCTTACCCAATTTCCAAAATTTTATATTGAGAAGGGGGCGATAAAACTTTATTAGAGAATACATGAGAAAATTTCGGTAAGACCATACCTCTAATTTAAAAAAAAAAATATTGAGTACTTTTGTATATTTTAGGCTTTCGCAGATTTTAAGATCTGAATAATGTTTATTTCACAATTCATATTTTTCACTTTACATTATAAACAATTATTATTATTATTATCGTATTTATCCGTACAGCCTTTTGACAATGAGTTTTACTTCCAAATGCCATCCGTTAAATCATTGGATTTATGCATATAAGAACGTCGAACGTCGTAATTCATGTTTGGAGGCTTAAAACTAGATGGTATAAAATTAATTTTCTTTATAATCCATAAAACTAAATATTCTTTCCTTTTTTATGAATCTGGCCAGCATCAAATGTAAACAAACCCATTCTTGACTGCCACGGCTGTTGTTGAATAGAAAATAATTGCTGAAATTTATTCTTCCAACCGTTAGCAATTTTCTTAACATAGATAGAATAAAACACTTTGTGCGAAGAAAGAATTGTATTCCTGT
The DNA here is from genome assembly GCA_026543055.1 of Argiope trifasciata. Lineage (NCBI taxonomy): Eukaryota > Metazoa > Arthropoda > Arachnida > Araneae > Araneidae > Argiope > Argiope trifasciata. The sequence continues at coordinate 2,606,388 of JAPMOQ010045994.1, forward strand.
ATGAAATTTTGAGTCCAAGTTTATGGAAAGACTTAATGATGTCGCCAAATTAATGTGAAAAATATGCCAGTTATTTAAGTGAAAAATAATGTCGTTAATTTTTGACGGACTAATGGATTGAAAGTAAAGCTTTCAGAAATTACCGACCAAGCAGAATATTGATGATGACAGAATAATCAGAAATCACCGATTATTTAGAAGATGTCTTGAATTACAAACCGTTTAATAATTTTTGATGAAAAAAATTATGTTCAGTAATTATTTAAAATAATATTAATTTAAATAAATAAATTAAATTAGATAAAAACGTGGGTTCGGAATTATATTTTAAAAATATTATTGATGATTTTGTGTTAATATTTATAACAAAAACATGCTCGCATTTACTATTAGTTTCGCTGAGTTTGCAACAGACGGAAAGAAAACAAACAAAAAAAAAGATATAAAAAAAATTGTGAAAACAGATAAACTACGAAAAGTGTCACAATAGAGAAAAAATGCGGAGTAGATAAAAATCATATCAATGCGACTACCACTAGACAAGAGGGGAGAACGATAAAAAATGTTAAACTACCCCAAGAAGATGAAATAATTACAGTTTATTAACATCACCTCTTAAGAGTGATGAAAGAGTCGAAATTGCTAGCCATGTCGCGCAATGTGTGTTTTTTAACCTACTTTTTTTTCTCCTTTTCTTACCCATAATGGAAGAAGTTTCCATTTTTTTTTTTAAATCTCCCCTCCTCTGTACCGCACACCCGCTCGATTTGCATTTCTAAATATGTTTCAGCCTAATCCTAACTTTTCCACCTTTACTTTTTCGGCCTTTTTAAAGTGACTGATAAGTAAATTAATTTCTCTTTGATACGCTATTAAAAATAAGAGAATACACCTCAAATAATAAGGACAAAATTAGAGGCTGCTAAATAAAAAAAATCGCCTTTTTTTTATTCCAAATTTTTTTTCTAGAGGTGGTTATAACGTTTTCTCCTTTTTTTTTCTAACTTCGCTTTTATAGTGTGATTCAGTTTTTGTGAATGGGAGGACTTTTTTTTTCTATTTATTATTTGCTGGGGTCGGGGGGAGAAAAGAGGTACGTTCTGAGACAATGAATTTTGTCTCAATAGTTATGAGAAGAATGACAGTAAGTTTCGTCTGAGAAGAAAACATTTTTTTTTTTTTTAATTCTCAGATTTTTGAGTGTTTGCGTGCTTCAATTACGGTAAAAAAAATAATCGCTCTTTTAGTTTATGAGCTGTTGAAATTAGCTTTTTTTTATTTATACAAATTTTTTAATCATGTATTTATTGTTTTTTTTTTAATTTGGCGATAAAGGTTTTATAACGGTAGTGTTTTCACTTAGTACACTAAAGATTAATGAATAAATTATATGAATGAATTAGCATTGATAGATAGTGTGAAACGCAATTATGTAATAATTTTTCGAGGAAATGAAATTATTTGACAAAATATGTGTAATAATCTTTTACGTTTTGTTGCGCAGTCATGTAAGCGAAAAATTTATTTTCTTTATTAATAATGTTCTCTTTTTTTCCCCCTTCAATGGGGAGATTAAAAAAATTGATCTTCTAATTAGTTTATTAAATGAATTGTATGGAAAATTATAATTTTCATGCCATTAATCGGCACCGTAACTTGAACAAGTTCTGAATATTGATGTTTTATTAATTGTTTATAAATAAGATTGTAACTTCTTCAATGTTATTTTAAATGCTTTTTGTCAGATTGTTTTAAACACCGTTGTTTCTTATTTATTATTATTTCTCAACTTGAATGAGTGCTATTAATCCTGTAATAAATTCTTCAAAGATGTTTTATGATAATTAAATCAGTGAAGCTAAAAACATTTTTTTAATGAAAAGTAGTAATATTGATTTTTTAAATTCTTTTATAAAAATACAAATTGTGAATTTGATTTTAATTATAATGCTTCATTCTGTAAATCCTCTTAATCTGTTATTCATTTGCGGTAAGTTCATGGCTTCTTTCATCTGCTTTTTTTTTCTGTTTGCGTTTTAGCGACAAAGTTGCAAATGATTAGTCAGTGAACAGGTAGTAGTCAAATCGAAGAACTGAAACCTCATCAAATAAATTCAATTATTTATCGTTGCTTTTTTTTTAATCATAATATTTGTGCGAAAAGATTAAGTTTGAAGTGTAGGCGTACTGTTAGACTATTTTTATCGGTCCCCACTTTTTTTTCCATTCCATTTTGTTTCTTATATTTTATCGAATTCTAAATCAGTGTATTCATCCGTTGTCAAGACCTGTAATTTACTAGTATTATTGAAATATATGTCCAGACACTCCAACATACAATATTTGAATTTCTCACAATTTGTACATTATTGTGTTAATTCGAAGTTTCTATAACTTTTAAATTTTGTTACTTTTTTATTTGTTTATTTATTTTGGCGAAATGAATTTTGATCTGAAACTGTATTCAATAGCTAATAATATTCATTTTCTGTCCTTTTTATTGTTTATTTAAATCAAATTTATGCCTGTGGAATTCTCCCCCCATTTACATTTGGGTCCTGCTCTTCTGTTTTCTTTGTTTTAGTTTATACTCTTTTTTTCTCTTTGTTTTTGGTCTGTTATGACCATCTTTACTATAAACATTCTCTCCCAAACAACGTACACATATACACGTGTATAGCAGCATATAATGCGGTAAAATTTTGTAAAACAGTGGCAATATTATTTGGTGTGACCAGATATCAAATTTATATTTCTAATCTTGAACTCAAAATGAAATGATTCACACTTTATCATGCGGTTGAAACTAATTTTGTCTTTAAGCTGATGAATAACGTATTTCATCACAAACATGAATAGTCTGGTTAAAAAAATAGGCGGAATAATTTTTCTGTATTTATTTTGTAAATTGCTTTCATATTAGTTGTCATTTATTCCTGCATTAATGTAACATTGTCAAAAGCATTTTACTTTAATTAATTCTATGCGTCATTTAATTTCCTATTATTTTTCTTTGCAAGATAATGACGTATGAAAATTTCTCTTGATGCTTTAAAAGGTACTCGTTTCTTGAATTTTAAAAGAAATAACAAAAGATGGGAGTTTGTGATTCTTCATAACTGAGGTTTAAATTTTTTTTTTAATGAGGCTTTGCATTTTATAAGTCTCTTAATGAATATAATGTTTTGAATTGTGTTTCTTCTGTAAAGGTAAGAGAAATTTCGAGTCAGTTAGAGCAATTATTATATAATAATACTTAATAATGGAATCCTTGTAGCCCTTACTATAATGTAGCGGATTTTCATAGTTTTTATCAGAATGTTCAATTTTTAACATCTAACAATTTTGCTGCTCCCTCCCTCAGATCGTTATATCTTTATTTTTTTTAAAAAAAGCTTTTTTTTTTCTTTTTGGCGCAAAGTATTAAAGTTTTTGTGGAAAATATCTGTTCGTGTCGAATCTGTCTGGATATCGTATTATGCTTCTCAGTGATTTTTATCAAATTAAATTGTTATGGAGTTTAGTTTTTTATTAAATTATTCTTTTTTGATTACTCGAAATAAATACAAAAATGATCAAAAACAAAATAAAAAAAAGTGTTATTCCTGCTATCATTTTTTCTTCCCTTTCCTTTAAAACGCATTTTTTTAATTCTTTAAATATGTTTATACTTTCTTAATAGAGCATTAAAAAATGATCGCAGTTTAACAAATGCTCGATTGAAAAGATTTATTGAACTCTTTTACGATTTTCTTTTGCCACTTTTAAATAGCTTGCAACTTTTTTTTTCTCCTTGGCTCCGAGGAGCCCCTTTTCTGACTTGCGTGTGGAATTGTAGCCTATATTTTTCAAATAGCGGACGAATTAATTTCACTTTAACGAAGTGAAAAAGGGGAAGGGAGGAGAATGAAAAAATATTTCATTTATTTATTTTTTTCTAATCACAGTATATAAAAGCCCTTGAAGTTATTCTGCCGTTATGTACATGAGTATAAATTGTTTCGATTTTTTCCTCCTGCTTTTTTTCCCCTATCCCCTCTAACGACAAGTTAAGGGCAGGGGGAAAAGAAAATGAGAGGGGACGAAAAAAAGGTCCCTCCCTCCCCCAATCACCCAGCTTGAAGAGGGTTGCTAATTTCAGCTTGGTTTACACCTTCTCCACTAAGCACGCTGTGACGTCGAATTAACTGACAATGCTCTTACTCTTCGTTCACCATTACGCATTAATTATGAACGGCTTCATTACGTATTCCCAGTATCGAGCGGCCAGCTAGCCCTGACTGGCGGGGAGCTCTTAAAAAGGGGCGGATTCTTCATCAGACGCATACACACATACACGCACGCACATACATACACACACACACACACACACGTCACTGATGGCACGCGCCGCTCCCTCCCACTCCTTCCCTCCTGCCCAGTTTTTCCCCTTTAGCATCCTTCATGATAAAGAGCGCCTCTAGTCGCTGATCCGGCTGCACGATCTAATTGGCTGCCTAAAATCTGTTTTCTCGCCAAGTCACCTTCGCCAAAGTTTTTCATTTTTTTCCCCCCTACACGACCGGAAATTTCCAACGTGAAAATCGACTCGGATTCCATCCACACAATCGCACTCGTAAAAAGAGAATCTCTCCCGTAAAACTGCGCTGTTCTCGCTCGCGAAGGGGGGTTTCCTCTGGTATTAACATATTTGTGTATAGATGATTTTTATTTATTTATTTCATATTTGGCACGCGTGATCTTGGTTTTTAAAAATTTTGTGATATTATTTGAAAAATCATCAAATTAATCTGATGCCAATGGTGTATGCAAATGAATAAGTGAACAGCACATTTTGGCTATATTATTGGTCTGGCAAAAACAAACTGTACAGAAAAGTTTTTTTTTTTGATGGAGTTTTTGTTTTAGGGCCTTAAATTTTGCTTTTTCGTTCCAGACATCTAATTCATTGAGCTATAGTTTAAATATGTTTTTCTTTTATTTTTTTTCTTCTTCCTCTTTTCCTTTTTTTTTTTTTTTTTTTTTTTTTTGCCTCTATCTTCCCCATTGTTTTTTGATAACTTCCAAATTCTTTCGAGTGTTGTGACTGTAAGATCATTTAAAATTTAAGATTTAGGTATCAAATATTGCATCTATCCTGTCATATAATAATCTAAATTTCAAATATGCTGTGAGTACAAATATTTTATAAAATAGCGAAAACGAAAAATATCAATAATCAAGAAATTTTTCCAAAATATTTGGAAAAATGTATATAATTAATTATGTGAATATAAATTTTTGATAAAAACTCTCTATCAAATGAAAATGTATCTGAAGATAAAACATGAATTCGACTTATTCTTAATAACGATACTTACTGTAGTTCACAGAATTTGTAATTCACCCACCCCCTCCTTCTTTTTATCTATAATTTTTGTCTTTTTTACGGGAACTCATTCTTGGAATTTTTGTTTATTTTTTATTGCTTTTTTAAGTTAAAATGACTATAGATTAAATTATTTTAACAAACTGAAATTGGCATTAACTAGAAATGAAATAAATAATAGTAGACTGGAATTTATGTATATATATATATATATATATATATATATATATATATATAACACTGAAGTAGCTTTCACCCCATTTCAAAACAGTATATTTTATTTATAACTAAACTTATACATTTTAATGAAATTATAAATAGTTACTTAATATTATAACTGAATTAAACTTTTTTTTCCATCTCAATCTCTATTTTTTTAATGTCTGTTTATATGAATATAATTTCCTTTTTTTTATTTATTTGTCATTTTAATAATACTTTTGACAGATAGTATCCTTGCCTGATTTTAGCAATAATAGTCCGTATTTTTACTGTTTTATTTTTTTTTTCTCTTTTTGTTTAAAAAAATATGTAAGAGCAAATTTAACTAAAACACGTTTTCTCGTTTACGACAAGATTGCTTGCGAGTCTCATGATAAATCATCTTTGAATTCGCAAGTCTCGAATCGTGCATCAAAACGATTCATAGCACTCATCATCTTTCCCATTCAGAATCCCTTTTCCAAAATTGTTTTTACTTTCCATATGCTCGGCAAGCATTTCTCATGAACATTTCCACCATTGCCTCAATTTTCCGCAATCTGCCCACCCGAAACAAAAACAACTAGTTTATTTTTCCAACTGACAGAGTATGTTTAGAGTCGACCCTTTTTAGGAATTTAAATCTACACAGCAGATTACTTATCTCTCCCCTCCCCCTCCCCTTCGGAAGTTCTTATGGATCTTTTAAAGAGGGGGGAAGAGTGAGCAGGCAGCCAATGAGACGCGGAAGCCTGCTCAGCGGCTTTGGAATGAAAGGGGGTTTTGAAAGGAGGAGAAGAGGCAAAAAGGAGAAAGGGGTGGGGGTCGTGTCTTCTTTGTGCTAATGAGTGGTCGGCGAGGAAAGAAAGAAATGGCTTCTTCCTTCTGAAGTCAAACTCTTCCTCTCGCTCTGGTTGAGAGGACCCCTCTTTAACAGGGACTTAGCTTTCGCTCGAGGTTTAATGGGAGGGTAAAGGGCTACGTTTTAAAACAAGACGCTAGATCCAATTTTGCATTTAATAAGTTGACGCCTTTTGTTTTGCGTTGCTTCGTTAGATGGATGAATAGGCACTCCTTCATATGTTTGAGTCTTTTTCAACATATGACTGACTGGCTTTGCGGAGTAGATAGGTTATCAATTGAATTCTAAGAGGCTTCAGTAATATAGAAATATTAATTGCTTTACATTATCTTTTTACTAAATAAATCACGGAATGGGTTGCCTAATCATTTTGGAAATGGACTAGACTATAATAAATTTGGTAGTAAAAATTAAACAACCCATCTAGGGTGCATTTTAGAGGAAAATAAAAACTGATAGCATTAAAGGGTTAAATCTTGATGGTATACTTTTCAGTTAACGGTAAATGAATGACGATCCAAAATAATAATAATAAAAAAGGAAATAAATTTAAAAAAAAAATGCTGTTTTTTTTATTCTTAAACTAACTTATACAATAATATTCTTATATCAATATTCTTATACTATAATTAAATATTTTTGTGTCTATGACAGCTGCCTGAATCTATTGCCCTGTTATAACTGTTGAAGTATTCATATGACGAAATAGTCTATACTACGAATTTTTTTTTACTGTGCATTTTAATTTTGTTATATAATTCTTTAATAGCTTAAAAATATTAAAATAAAATAAAACTCTTAGTTTTTTACGTCATTCATTTCCCTATGCTTTGAAATGTATACCAATGACTTTCCAATTTTTCAGTACATTTGTCTGAGTATGAATTCTTTAATTCTAACCACCTTGTATATTCAGTTTCACATCTAATAAAGAATTGAATTTTTAAAACTCATCCTTTGATTTTTTCCGCTGATTATTTCTTAGAAATTGCATGATTTGTGATTGCCTCATATTGTGATTGTGTGCCCACGTGTATGCGTGCGTGTGCGTATATGTGCTTGTGTGTGTGTATGAAAGGAAAATGACACACAAAATAGTTTTCAGATACCCCTGGATTTTTTCTTTAACAAAGGTTGTAATTTTCTTCTCCTAAGTTGAATGTCATATGGAAAGAAAAAAAAAAAGATATATATTTTGAAGTTTATTTCAAAATTTCGTGCATATATTTGGAATGATACTACTGAACGATGACAGCTACTAGCATCTTGGATTGGTTGACAGTTAGTCTGTGACCAATAAGAAAAATCTGTTTATCTGTGACCAATAAGTAAGACTATCATTTTCAAATCACCTTTAAATTGATTTGAAAATGATAGTCTTTAAAAATGCCTTACAGATTTTCAAGTTTCAGCTTTAACGTGTAGATATTGTATTAAAAAAAGCATCATTTAATTTTTTTATTTAATTCAAGAAAAGATACTTCTTTTTCCAGATGATTGTTATGCTTCAATTGATTTGACATCATCTGTTGAATTTCCAGTTAACATAAAATAAAAAGAGTTTTTTTTATGAAAGGTAGTATTTATTCAGTTGGAACAATTTTAAATATTTTCTCAGCAAACTTTTATATATTCCTTGTTATCAAAGCTCTTAATTTTCAAAAGATTCGAAACCTTATTCCTTCTATATAAACCAAAATAAAATCATAATCATGAAGAGTGGAAAATCATCTTTAAACAAATTTTCTTGATAATCATTGTAAAAATATCATTTTCTGTAAGAAGATATAATCTTTGAAAAAACTTAATAACTTTTAAAATATTAATTATAAACATCACGTAGCGTAATTGTAATTTACATTCATTTTAAAAAATGAATTTGAAAGGACGGTGTCAGTTTAAAAATTTGAGGAGTACGTATCTTATTCTTAAGGAGATGTAGCTCTGGTAGACGTAAAATTCGCCGTCGTGGGTGGTGGTTAGTGTTGCTTGGAAGCTTGTACATTTAAATTTTGTTTCTTGTGTAGTCCTCGATATTTGACTAACGCTCGAAATTACAAGTTTATTTTCCAAAAATATTTTTTATATTGCTTAAAATGAGAACTTTAATCTTATAAATTAAATTTAAGGCACCTCTCTTTAAATGATATTTTAGCCTGTACTCTTGTTATTGAAAATGTTGGTGCAATAATAACTTTTCTTTTCAGAAATTCATTATTACGAAGTAATTTGTTAAAACATTTTTTTAATTTTTAAAAGACCAAAGAAAGTTTAAATTTTATAAAAGATTAAGATAAATGCTTCTAACAATGGCAGTTCCTATTCTTTTTTTCCTAAGCGCTAACTTCAGTTTCGAAGAGTTCGTTTAACCTTTGCATTAAATTGTAACATAACCCTTTGAAAGAGATTCGTTGTTACAAGTGAATTTCGAGTGAGACCGGATACGAGAATCATCATGGAAACAAGTGACGCGTCTGATCGACTAGAATGAAATTGAATTTATCCGCCGATTGCGAAGCCCTAAGTCTCTGGTTCCCTGATACTTAATCAACGACCACCTGTATCGCCTCTGCTTGTCATCACTCCCCTGTATTTACACCCACCGCGGCTGTCACTCAAAACCACAGGTCAGCTCCTCTTCTATTAGGTATCTAGAACCTCTTATTAAAAAAGATGCCGCGTATAGACCTGCCGCGAAACCTTTTTGAGGTCCCTGTCTGCTTTTTCACTTGGTGGTCTCTCCCCCCCCCCTTGATTGGATTTTTTTTTAACTTGCACTCTAGACTTGTGTGTATGCATTTTATTTTATAACATTGATGCTGAGGAAATGAAAGCGTTCTGGTATGTGGTGATGACATTGACAACTATGCCCTTAAGTTATTCTAGAAGACGTGTTAATTTAAGATTACTCTTTTTGGGGAATATTGTTGGTTAGACAGGGTGTAATGTGATTTTGACTGTTGCAATTAAACCACAACATACTTTTTATTTCATCTGATGAGCAATTAGTTTTTAAAGAATAAGGAAATTTAGTAATTGTTTCAATCGATTAGCTTTGAAATGTGATGGTTTAATAATGACTTTCTTTTATTGGCAACAGTAGATTTGGAGCTTGCCAACAATGATGATAGAAGAAATTGTTTCAAATTTAACTCTTCAGTATTTATTATTTCTTTTGGAAAAGATAAAGCAGTGTATTTGCTTGCATTTGATAATTTTATCCTTGAAGCACAAAGTTAAAATATTTTGAAATCGTTTCAATTACTAGCTGATAGAAAGATGGGATTTTGTAATGCTGATTCCATTATAATGATTCATTACTTCGAATATATTCAAAGAGTGAATTTAATGATGAATAAAATTGTTTCCCGAAAAATAAAAAAATTAGTTGATACTTCTTTTCGTTTCTTCAAAGTTTTTTCTTTGGAAAAACTGTCTGTCTCTCCTATTTTCTTAAAAATCCACCTTGTGCATAAGATTTAACTTCTAATTTGTTTGATCACTATTTTCTAATTTTGAAGTCTAATCTGACATATCCAGAGTAGAAAGAAGTAATGTATTGATTTGGATTAATGGGATATGGATTTGGTTTTCAAATAATATAACGATTCATGCATTTTCATGTCAAATCTGTATATAAAAAAATAAGAAAAAATAATGTAGTAAATAGCAAAAGTTTTTGTACAATTTTCCTTTTTTCTCCCAATGATACTATGTAGAAAACTTCTAAAATATTTCAAGCAAAGGCGAACCTACAGAAGTGAAAACATTTGCGTTAGATGTTTATTTGTTCAGGTATTCAATGAAATAAATATCACTGTGTAACTTTTTGGAACACTGAACGTGTGCCTACACAAAACAGTTTCAGGCCTGGTTATAACTTGGCGTCCTCAGTTAATGTGGTCCATTTTATTAAATTTAAGCTTTTTAAAAAAGCTTACAATCTATATTCATTAATTTAGATATTTTTAAATTTCCTTTCCAATCTAAATTCATAATTTTTTCAAATCAGCGTACAGTATTGATACGACAGAAGTGTTATGGTAATTACTAAAATGGCGTACTACTTTTAACTCTGTGGCCTCTTTTAAGTAAAACCGCACCATCACGTTGTAGACTTTGTGGCTTCAGTTATTAACGCAAATAGGCGGTGCAAGTCCACTTCCTTATCCAAATCATACCCCTTCACATGGTTGATTATAGGAATTGATCGAGGGGTTTTCGTGAGTGGGCAAAAATTCGGGAAATCTCAAGGGTGACGTGGGAAAACTTCTTATTTTTCATTACTTGAAATAACCGACAAACATACAGATTGCTCTCAGTGTCTTTGAAACTAGATATGCTATCAATTTTTCAATTCGACCAATTAAATAACGGATTTCTTTAACAAACTAATTGTGACATAATCCTATTTTCTTGTCACCTTGACTTGTGCTGAAATTTAGGCTTCTAAGAAAATGAAGACTTTGAAATTTGTCGTTCTTTGTAAGCAATGACGTTTTATTTTCTTCAAATAACAATATGTCAGTGTCATTTTAAAATCATTTCCATCTCTTTAAAGGCACTAACACAAAATAACAAAATCTACAGTTCTTTTCGTCGTTCCGAAAATAATTGTAATTTTCAGTTCATTAACGGCTAGAAATTTGAAAAATAGATTCGCAAACCGTACCATCTGCTGAAGGGGTTCTCACAATAATGCGCATTTTTTTCCCGAAGTGGGTGTAGGAGGCAAGCAGGAACAAATGTCGGTTGATCCATAAATAAATAGCTTTATTTTAGTAATGATGACGGTTATTTGTTTCTGCAGAGACGATTTGCAAGGCAAACGAATGAGATAAGAAGAGTGTCCCTCTCTCTGAAACAGACAGCAGATAATCGCGCATATTAATAAAGCCGAGGGCACCACCCACTGCTATAACAAATTGGGCCCCTTCTTTTGGCCGCCAAATGGCCCTCATCATTCGACGGCACCTGAAATTTTGGCGGTTTCCTTTTAATGAGGTCAGCGCTGTTGTCGTTGGTGTCTCCAGAGGAAGGGTACAAGGCAGGCGCGGCTGACAGTGACAAACCAAGTTTTTCCGCCCTCCCCGCCAAATCAAGAATAAAAATCGTCTTTTGGTGGAGAGGGAAAAAATCTGGGGCTGACCTAAGAAAGGTGGAGCTTTTCAAGGGGGGCTTCTAAATTACCTCATCTTCTGCATGTTCGCTAAACGGTCCTGCTAATTACTTAATGGCACTTACTTGCTCAAAGAACAGAGCCGTGTTTTTTTTCCTCCTGCCGGCTATCCTACTCCTTGCCTTCTTTCTCAAAACGTTCATTACCAAGTCGTTAATTTGTCTTCTTAATGAAAAATTAAAAGGTTTACCACTAATTAGCGTCTTGTCTCGAAACGTGGTCCTTGCAATAAGTCAGTCAAGATAGATGTATGTCTTCCTTCCACTGCGACTGTCCCCTGGTCGTTCTTATCGGTCCCCAATTTTCTTATTTCGACCTTCCATTCAGTGGATACTTCCGCGATAGTTCTTTTTTTGCCTCCACAAATTTCACTTAAGGTTTCTACATTTGGCGAATTTTCGTCCCTGTGCCCGTGAGTAAGAGATCTAGTGAGCTTGAAATAATTCAGCAAAAGTAACGAACATTTCTGTAAACAACCAGCTCGTTGTGTGATTTTGTGTTGTTTGAAAAAGTGTGTGAAAGCGTTTGAAAATAACGTGCAGAATTTTTTCAGATAAATTCGTTTACATATGAATTTCAGAAACTTGTATCATACGCTGAAATATGGGTGGGAAGGAGACCCATATATAGCATTTTTCAAATGAATGATTCAATGTCATATAGTTTTACTATTTTATATCAAAAATTTCGACACAGAATTTTTTTTTATCATGATGTTATGTGATTACTTGAATTAAATTTAAGGAAGCTTTCTTTTACTATTATTATAATTATTACTGTAAAGATTCTCATTTTTTGCTTCCTATGAATTTTTTTTACAGATAGTACGAATTAAGTTTTTTAGCGCATTAACTGCCAACTACGAGACATCTTGTAGATTGCGTTCTTTTCTAGGACCAAATCATCTATGTTATTAGATGATATCTTCTCTACTACAGTTAAAAGATGGTAAAGAATTGATCATCCTCTTATTAGATAGATGGTCCTGATATCAGGCGAGGGTAGTGGCAGTGAATGCGTTAAAAAAGATTATGAAATGAAACTTAAGCAATCGAACTTTATTGTGAGAATAAGCTCAATGGAGTAAAGTTCAAAGGAGTAATAGGTTCTCAGTAGTCATAAAAAAGGGGAAAAAAATCTGATTTTTTATTAGATTTTCAAATTAATTTTTATGCATGTAAAGAGGTTTTGGCTTTGTGTATTGTTTTTCTTTTTGGTAAAACTAATATGGAATTATTAACGTCGTTTTTTCAGCTTTGAAAATTTATATTCAACATATCGTTCTTGTTTAGGATAACCGCAGTGAAATATTAAGGATAGACAGTTTAAAAGTATTTATTTAAATATTATGAAACGGAAATAATTATTTTTTTAGCAATAATAATGATTTTGTTAAAAAACGTAATAAACGTCTTCTAATAAACGAAATAAATTTTTTAGCTGATTATAAATTTGTTTTGAAACTTATAACCATTTATCAATATAATTCATATAAATATTGCTTAATTCTTGTGCATATTCCATTAAAAATTCATCCATTAATTGATTTATTTAAAATAAATGAATAAGGCAGCAGAGAACAAGTTAAGTTTCCACTTGCTTTCACCTAGTTGCGGAAAAATTTTTTGGTTGATCTTGTATTTGCTGCCTTGCTGTTCCTCACGTTTTCTATAGAATATTTTATGTTCCTAGTTCTAAAGTTGCGAGTTTAATCCCTTAATTTGTTTATCCACATGCGGGCTGGCATACGTGAGTCGCATTTATGTAATTTTTATATTAAGTAATTAAGCCATTCATAAATGTTATACTATACAAAAATGTGCATGGAATATACATAAAATAATCTATAGATTCTCATTTGAATATGGAATCTTAAAACACATGACGTCATGCATTTAAACAGAAGAGAATACAAACCAATTAAATGAATAATGGAGTCAGTTTTATATCATGCTACTGTAATGGGGCAGATGCAATACAGTGTGTTATCTAATAGTATATAACTGCAAGTTATTTGAAATTTTTGTCATGTCATCTCATCCTTTTTCTTCCTCACAATGTTGTGTAGAATCCAAAATCAGATGGGCGCGTGCCACGCGACAATGAATTGTTTTTTATAAATTGACTTGTATGCTGAAAATCATTTCTATTTGTTTTGGGATGAAAAGTTTAAATATGACTGATTGCTTATTTGACATCCGTAAGTTACTTACAAATTTAAAATTATATAGAGCTGAGCGCTGCAAAAGGGAAGGGGGCTTTCATTGCCCTCCTTTGGAATTATACAAGAAAAACTCCGATGAAACATCTCTCCCACTTATCGAACATTTATGCCCTTACGACCTCGAACCCGTGTCAAAGACCTTCATACCGAAATCTAACCGTTACACCACCTGGGCCCTTCCAGTGAAAGAGGGGGAGCCCAGCACCTGCTCAGGGTCAAAGGAATAATAACGGGAACTTTTGTATTCAAATTCTTTTCATTGAAAATTCTCAATTGGCGGTGACATTGGCGCTGATCGACCGCACCTTGCAACCCTGATCAAGCGATCACTGTTCCCTTTGCTCTCTGTCGTACACCAAATTGTCACGAATCTCTTCCTCTTTTCTAAGGGTATCATTAAACAAAGTCGCATCTGATCCACCCACTACCCCCTAACGACTCTTTGCTTTTTGGATAATTTTTACAATAGCTGCATCTCATTTGTATACTCGTCTTCCCTGTATTTTACAGCTGCCGAAAGGGTTCTTTGAAATCGGGACTTGTTCGAGTTTTTTGCACTCTCGCTTAATGTTTCCACCGAAGGAAGGGAGTGAGAGAAAAGGAGAGATGTTTCGGTTGGAAAGCAAATTGACTTAACTTAGGGGAAGTGAATTGATATTTCGTACGGACTCAATGGAGTTTCCTTGATTAGCACTGAATATTTGGTTGGCTCTGCGTTTGAAGATTAGGTTTATGTTTCATAAATGACTGTTGGGTAACAGCAATTAAAATGTAACTTTGATTCGTTGAGATGTTTGAAACTCACCAAATGTTTCGGGCTTGACAAGTAAAAGTGAGCCATAACTAATTGGTTAGAATGTGAGTGATATGGGATTGTTAAAACGTTACGTTATAAATTATAATATAAATCTGAAATTTCGGTAAAATTCTTAAAATTATTTTGTACTTATGCTTAGAAAATAGATTGAAGTGAAACTGTTGATAATTTCAATAAACCTTTTTTTAAATGCATCGATTCAAATAAGGATATTATAGGAAAGGATAAATAAAGATCGCTTGCATGACAAAACATGTTATTTTAATTTTTTCGCTTTTCCATCAATTTACAGAGGCCATTATTGTATACATTCCCATTATCAAGGAATAATAATTGAAATATAGAATATGGTTTTATTTCCTGATATTTGAGATGAGGTGAATTTTCAAACTCACCGTATTCTTTCTTAACGTTAAGTAAAGCAGAGGAATTCCTCTAATGCGAAGTGTAGAGAAAATATTATAAACATTAACAAATTCGAACTCAGATTTTGACGAATCTCCGCTTTTCATACTTCCCGAAGTCCGAAAAACACATTTGTTGGCATTACGTCAGTCAGTCGGTCTGATTGGCGTAAAACGACTCAAATGACTGTGTAATGTAAAATGACTGTTAAAATGATATCTTAAACATGCGTTAAACTAGACAGATGAAATTTGATAAATGGGCTTACAACCATATTTGTAGATTTCTGACAAATTTTTAACGAAACTCATTCATAGGAAATGACTGGCTGTTCGAGTACAAATGAACTCGATGACTACAAAACACAA
The DNA here is from genome assembly GCA_026543055.1 of Argiope trifasciata. Lineage (NCBI taxonomy): Eukaryota > Metazoa > Arthropoda > Arachnida > Araneae > Araneidae > Argiope > Argiope trifasciata. The sequence goes on from JAPMOQ010045994.1 coordinate 2,621,812, forward strand.
AAATCTAGATGCGTAAAAATTGTTTGGCATCTAAAATATAGATTATTATCAAATTTTGAACCCAATCTGTGAAAGGTTCGCTCGTCTGTCAGTTAGTATTTTCGCATGAATGCAAATGCAATAACTCATAAACGCAACGGCTTAATGAAATTCAATATGTTATCTAAGAACTACACTCATAATTCCGTGTCAAATTTTGGTTTTAATCGGGCGAAAAGAAAAAGGCTTAAAAAATATATATTCTTACGAAAGATTCAGTAAAAATATTAGATTCACGCCAAATATCTATCTATCGTAATTTTCATTCGCTAATTTCATGCAAGGAATTATTTACCTTACACAAGGTCCGCAGTTTTATGTGAAGTAAAGAGGATGAAAACGTTTAATGGAAAGCATGAAAGAAGGATTGGGAGAAACCACTCCAGCTTTTTTACTCAAAAATGAAAATTAATTTAAAAATCTGAATTAAAATAAATAAATAATTTATATGTTATGCACGAAACATTAAGAAAAGATGACTTCTTGTTTTTAATGCCATAATTTACAGTTAGGTTATACAATTTACAATATGCCACAATTTACATAAAATAAATAAGTTCTAAACTAATATAACCTCTTTTAGTTCAACATGTTTGACGCGGTATGGCCAAATTTGGCTTTTGCACCATAAATCCAATTTCTATGTAATCTTTGTTTTAAAAGAGACAAAATAGCGGTTACGTTTTAGGGCTAATTCCTAACACGTATCTAATAAGTTGCTATATTAATAAATTAAAATATTTCAATATTTCGGCATTATTTAAAAAATAGTCTTAAAATATTTTGATGTAATGAAATAATCTTCTTGGATGGTATTTTACTTTTAACTTGAAGCTTTAAGTTTCAAAATATTTTCCAAACTAAGAATGAATTCATCATTATTTGTATATAAATCATTAAAAATAAGCATCGTTTATCTTAAGGCTAAATAAATATAAAGCAAAAATTAATGTCGGAAACTCTGATTTCTATTAATTTTATATGCATTTAAAGTGTAAACAAAATGCTATAGACAGATTAATTTTAAATATTCAATCATGAAGTTGTAATTTCGAATCATTACAGATTCTAAAATAATGAATTGATTTTTATTACCAGTTTCGTGCATAACTGCTTCGAGTAAAATATTCAGTCTCAGAACTCTAGTGGATATAAATATTTTCTTGAGTAAAGAAAACGAAGGTAAAAAAGAAAAAAAATCTTTTCCTAAGTAAAAATAACAGCACCAAAAACGCAACTCGAGTAATCTACGTCCAATTAAACGACAACATTACGTTAGAAAGAGCTATATCTTTGCATATGATACTCCTGTCACGTGCTTCTTAATGAACTCTCATTTAATAAGGTATCTCATCAGGTCTTAATAGCTTCTGCGTAAAGCTCCAGGGTCAGATGAAGCGCAGGCCGCTTTTCACAATTTTCTTGAAATAAAATCCACTCAGCTGCAATCTTCTTTTACAGCCGTGGATGCTTAGACAAGTTGAGTTGAACCAACTCATACACATTTAAGCATGTTAAATTGATCGGTTCGTTAGGAACATATTGGAATTACGGAATTCTTGAATTTTCTTTTTGTGATGAAGGTATGTTAGATAAAAAATAGCACTTTAGATTTTTTTTAAAAAAGAAATGTCTTTACTTTGTACATTAAGAAGAATAAACATCACCCTATGCCAAGTTAGTATAGCAGTCTTTTATATTTTATTTACAAATGGAAATAATTCTTTTCCCCTCCATTTAATTAAACGTTATTTTATGTTGAAAAAGCAGAAGTGGAATTTCATCTTTTAATGTTTTTTTTTTTTTAAAAAAAAGGAACATTTGTTATTCTATTTATTCATGGTTTTTGATATTTGCTAATCTTCTTAAGTAGATTAACTTATGTACTCAAAGCATGGATTCCACAATTATGAATGATTCAGTTTAGTAACACAGTATGTCCGAATAACATTCTGTGTCTGAAGTTACAACTGAAAATCAATATGATTCATACAATAATTCAATGGAATATCAATATTAAGAAAGGAATTTCAGGGTGAAGGATTTTTTAAAGAATTCTTTGTATATTTATCATCGTTTAGAAAGATGGGAAGTCTTTTTGTTTGATAATAATGTTAAATTTCTTCACTACATTTTCACCAGAAAGTCACATTTCAGGAGAATTTTTTCTTATTGAGAAATACGCCTATTGTATCTGAAGAAATGCAGTATCGACAAGAAGAATATTGCAAAATTATGCATTGAAATTAAGCTCTTGATTAAGCTCTATTCAATAGAATCAACTGTCCAAAAATCTGTCTCAACAAGAAGTAATGCCAAATACTTTTATTTGAAAGAAGATATTTGAAAACGGATTCATATCTACATACAACATTACGATTACTATCATTCACTATGGACATAGTAAGCAGTAGATTAAGCCTTAATCTGTTTAATATGATAGTGACCTTGAGCCGAAGATGATCAGCAACTTTAAACAACTACATCTCACTTACCACTAGTTAAGCATCGTGAGGACAGGTATATATACCCTGCTGGAACTAGTATATTTATATATCAGCTGCGGTTATCGGATAAATAAAGATAAATAGGATTCCGATTAACCAGTTAAGTGTTTTTGTGAAATGTACTGATCGTGGGAAAAGTACAATTTTTTACGCTATGATGTGTTTATTCAAAGGCAATTATAATCTATATATAATAATTGTTTAATTATTATATTTATAATTAATTACTTATGATATTTACATAATATATATTTATGTTTATGAGAATTTAGATACGCATTTCCGAAGCGGCCGAAACAGTTAACTGATTATATCGCCTTGCATTTAGATGTCAAGTGAAATGATTACCACTAATGGCACAACGCAGAAGCGATTAAGTTTGTTTACATTGCCATATTTGAGAACTGACTGCTTCAAATTATATAGTATCGTACAAGATGTAATATGAATTTGGTAATGAAAATACTTTTTTTCCTAAATCAATTGAAGAAATTCATATCAAAAATCAGGAACCACCTAAAACTTACATATCACTTTAAGTAGAAGACATCTTATCTCCACTAGATGCAACATTCATCCATTAGATGCAGGTCTACAAAACCAGAGCAGGTCATCTCGTCTTCATAATCATTCATGAAAATGGTAATGAATTATAGTTTCGAAAACTTATTTTACTTACATCAGAAACTTCAGATTACTTCTTTATTGATCGTATTTTCAATATATAAGTCGGGTTTTAGTATGCGATTACTGCAATGAATCATGCGTTCTTCCTTTCCCTTCAATTGTAAACTGTTAGAATGTCACATATATTTCTGTCTTTGTTAAAAGAAAATTATAAATTCAGGTTTCGCTAGAAATCTGTAATCTTAATAACATTTATCATTTTGGTTAAACTCAAATTTTTGACTAACAAGTAGATTTTAAAATGTAATATTTGTCACTATCTCACATTTTAAATGTATTCTTTTCTGCTAATTTTATGCTGATTTACATTTCCTTCCCCCCCCCCTTTCTTTACGAGTTCTAATACATATGCAAGACCTAGTATAAGATGATCCGGCTCCTAACTTATAGAGCGTAAAAAAATTTGTTTGTACTTTTTTTTTTTATAAAAGTAGTATTAGTAGTAGTTAATTTTATAGTACTTATCTTGAGAAATATGTTATACTCCTTTTAAATAGGCACAAAGGGTTAAAAAAACATTAATGGAAAAATAATTTTGAGTTTAAACTTCTACTGTGCGGAGGTTTTTATTTTCCTTCTACAAATATGTGAGGTTTTAATATATGATTTTTTTCTACACTTTCAACGAAATCGGAAATTTACTGTGAATAATTCATTTTATTTCTTATAAAATGTGTATCAGTTAAACATTTTTTTTTCTCTTTACCACTTAAAAAGTTTTAAAAAATACTATTTTCCGATATTTTTTTAATCATATTTCATGAAATTTTAAGCTTCAATTTTCCACTTATCTATATTTGGTCATACCATTTATAATCCTTTCATTGTAAAATAAATCTATTATAATAATTGAAATAGAAAACCACTTAAATAAAATTTATTAAAATTCGAATGCTTAAATATTCGAAATTTAATAAAATTAATGCATTTTATATACCTGAAACTTTAATCTTTTTTTGTTGGTTGTTCAAAATTAATTTCGTATCTGTAAAAACATTTAATTACTATTATTATTTGTATAATTTGCTAATTAAAGAGATTCATTCTTGGAAATTTTTAAAAATAAATAGGCAAAAAAATCATTCGCGTTGTTAAAAAAAATTTATTAGATGAGTATTGTTTTTAGAATAATTGAAAAAAGGATTTCAGAGTAATTTTATAATTTAGTTTCAAGTATTTTAATTTGTTAATGAAGCATTTTGAAATTAGATTTCGTGATCACTTTTTTAAATCAGTTTCAGTATTTTGATGAATCGTGTTCTATTTCTCAGCCGTTGTTATTAATTTCTTTAAAAATTCAAAAATGATTTGAAGCTTTTTCTTTTGTTTTCCGTTTATGAAATAATAAATTCTACTGGAATGGTATGAATTTTTAATGGATTAATTTCATTTGAGTATTCTGAATTCAACTTGAAAATAAGTTGAGAGATATTTTTTAAGCATTTCATCCTGCAGTTTTATCATTTTCAAAATTTTAATTATTATTACATGGATATGATTGTAAACATTATGTGCCATATTGAATGAATTATTATTTCGCTAGCAAGATTATTTTGTATACATGGCATGCATGATTTTTTGAAGCGAATAAATTATTAGATTCTTTTACTACACTAAGAAAACAATGTCATAAATACTTAAATCAACCTGTTTTAAGGCTATGTATATATAAAGTTCGATATAGATAGGATTTTTAGATTGTTACGATTTTGAAGTTATTCGAGGACTTAATAGTAACATACTTCTTAAATTTGATCTGTGGTCTAATTACGAGGAGTCAATTGTGGTAGAATTTCTTTCTTCAAACTATTTTTCATCGCATCCATTTGGTGAGGGTTAATGGATGATTTGATTTAATTTTAATCAGGGCCTCCTGATTCAGGCATAATCGACAGAATTACTGACGATATTCTGAAATAGTCTATAAGCTATTTCGATTCTGAAACATTGAAATTTGCGAAATATTTTTCGATTATTAGGTTTTAAGACCACATGAAGACCAATTAGCGATGGACCTTAGGATTGCTATTTTATGAGAGTGATATTTGAGATCCGCTAAGCCGATCTCGCATCGCATCAGTTTAATGAAGTTCGACCTTCCACAAAATACTTAACGATGTCAGGCCCAAACAGGTCTGCAGTGGATTAGAGATCCGATTCTGCTCCTGCCTATTCGATTTAGTTTACACTGTAAGGTTTAAAAGCAGGTCTTGAAATTTGGATTTGTCTGACCAATCCCTTAATTGGAATTTTTGAGACAAAGGAAAATGTGAATCATTGTAAAGTGATATCGAAATCCCTGTGGATCTGATTCTAATGCTTCCTGAGGTCTAAATTAAAGCTTCCCAAATTACAGTATACGACAGAATGGGAAAAAAGTAGAGTCCAAAGTAAATGATTTTATTAGTGGAAAAAATTTGAAAATTTATCAGCGAAGTTGACCTTCCTTCGTTGCCTTTCTCACTAATAATTATTCTGTATCGTTATAAAATTCCGGATTTTCGTTGAGGTTACAAGCAATTTGTTAACTTCATCGGCCGCTTCAGGCGCAGGGAGAAACTTCTGGCAACTTGCTACTCTCAGCTTTCATTTGAGTATTCTATTCTCATTTCGTTAAAAAGGTTAAACAATTGGAAAGGTACAAAAAGCGCTGCACAAAAATGTTCGCGAGCGATCGAGTGGAGCAAATCCTATAAATGTTTTTCTTTAACGAGATCTATTATCGGGAGCTCTTGAGGTGGGTGGGAGACGGTCCCAAAAAAACTTCCCCAGCTCCCGAGCCCAGAGCCGCTACTCGTGGTGCCACCTATCGGATCCACAGATGGAATTTCAGCTTGCTGCCCACACGTGTTTGGATGGGCGTCACGTGACCTCCAATAGGGCCAATCATCAATCAGACAGGACGCGGATTTCTGGACGATGACAGAAGTTTTTCCCCTTCATTCCCCACACACTAAAAGAGAGTTTTCCTTTTGTTTTTGTTCTTTTGCAACTATTTTGGGTCTGTGTTGCGTTACGGATTGCTTTATTTTTTAATATTTTTCTTTTCTTCTCTTTTATTCCATTTTCGGTTTTTATTCGAGGTGTAGGGAAAATATTAAATAAATTTTTGATTTTCAATTATCATTTTTTTTCCTGTTACTTAGACAAGTCTGTACTTGTTTATTTAAACGTTTGTCCTATCATTTCTTTACGCAGATGCTGTTTTTCTTTTCTACACTTTCTTTTCACTTTTTTCATTTGCTGTGAAATACGTACGTAAAGACAAAATTAGTACTGAATATTTATTTTTTTATTGATGGATAGTTTGTGATGATTGTGGCGAGAACTTAATTACAATTGCCATTCCTGAGTTAAAAAAATTTTTTTTAGCCTAATAGCTCCTCCATATTTTGTTTTATTTATTTGCTATTATTTTCTAATCATATTCAACTATTTTCTAATCATAAGCATAAAATTATATTAGTTTGTAACAAATTGCAAGCATATTCTTTTTATTAGAAGACAGCTTTTATTCCCAACACGAATCGAATAAACTCTGAAAATACACACATGTATACATAAATGCTTGTAAAATATTGCCATATATTTTATACCGAAACGTGCTCATTTTCAAGTAATAGAATATTGTGATAATAAGAATGGAGAGAAATTAAAAATCAGTTTTCTTATCGCAATAATTTGTTTCGTTATGTTTTTTCCGAGAAAAAATTATCCGTTCTCAATTTATTACTATTATAATTTATTTTTCAAAGAGAGATTCGTGTTTTTAAAAAATGACTTTTACACTTTATTTTCTTTCCCGTTTTGTTTCAAGAAAAAAGGTGAATTGCTAAAAATTATCCAACCTGTCTTAGTGACAGTTGAGAAAAATAAAAGTTCATAATATTTTAAATTATGTCTTATTTATAAAAACAACTGCACATTTAAGTTTTTAAATACAATGTTTTTAAAATTATGTAAATTAAAGGATTTTCAATGTAGGAAATACGAAGTCTGTTATTGGTACCTTAGTAGTAGAAAATTTATATCCTTTCTATAAATATTTACTTTTATCAAGTTTGGTAACTAGTTTAAATGCATTAATGCTCGATACTGAAGCAATGCGTAAGCTATTTAAGGACATATGTCATCATTTTGAACTGCAGTTAGATGGCGAGAACACCTTAGTTACTTACCCCCCCCCCCTCAAGGCGGATGCAGACTGCTTACATACACGATGAATATTGGTGGAATCAGGTTTCGAATTTAGAATCTTTCTTAACCAAAATCTTTTTACCAAGTCTCTGGTATCTGAAATATGAGAGTGGGGAAAAGATAATTTAATCTATGTTTTTTTTTATCCTTTGCACTGTGATGACTTCTCTCAAGCAACGTTCAAAACGGTGCATCATTTTGACGCTTTATCAATTTATTTTTCAATTTTTATTGTTAAAAAAACCTACAGAATGGTAAAATGACGTAGATTAGTTTTTCTGGGAAATTCCATTTAAAACAATTATATTTTAATTTATTTATTGGAGCAGTAAACAAGTCCTTGTATTAAGTGCATAGTTACGCATCCAACTACTTTTCTGAGTACAAAGGGTTAGTAAATAAATTTGTTTTAAACCAAAGAAGAATCTAAAATCTGTTTAATTTCACTTTTGTGAAGATTTAACTAAAATGCTTTTCGAAATTAAATTTTATAATCTACAGAATTAAACACGCGAAAATAAAATATTGGTCAACAAAAGTAACATTTCTTAAAAGTAACATAATACCTTAAAAATAACTACAATGCATCTTCTTTCGCCACAGAAAGAATTGTGTAAAATCATACGCCCTGGATCTAAAAGTTCTTCGGAAGATTTAGGTGATTTATTTATAATTGCATTTATACTCAAGTTTTAATTTTGAAAAAAAAAAATCAAGGCTTACATAATAGAAGTAAGTTCATAATGCAAAAATTTTAAATTTATCACCGGAAATTATAGGGTTTTAAGAAGCAAGTCATGTTTAAATATATTGTACCAAAGAAAACATTATAAATCAAAAATATAAATTTTCATTCTAGATTTTAAACATTGGTGTCCGTATAAATATGGATAAAATTTTCATGTATTTATTTAATGTAATAAAATAATAATAATGTTCACATGTCATTTGTAACCATACGCATGGAAAATGTTGAGAAAATTCTATGGATTCTTTAGTTGCAAGCAAGGTTGATGGCTCATCAAAAGATATATATGTATGCAAAAAGCACAACAGACATTGTGCTATATTGACTCATTAATAAATGCCATTTTTAACCTTGATTGTTATCTGAAATACTTCGCTTCCTCAGCGTCGACGTGATCCAATTTTCAACAAGGTATTAGAATGTCAACAATTGTGCCAAATACAACAGTTAGTTTGGCAGAGAGCTGAAACAATGATGAAAGAAAGTTTTGGAGTAACTGTATTTGCTTTGTAACAAAATTAGAAATTTGAAAACAAAACCTTATAGAAGATATATATCGGCGGTAAGATTAGAATATTTTGATGGATTTGTTAATTAAATATTGGGAAAATTGCAGAAAACTTCTTAAGTTATTATTATTAAAAAATTGTTTTCATGCACTCTACAGAACAGCAAATACGAAACTTTTTCTTCCTTCTTAGATATTCATTTTTTAATTATTAAAGTACCATTAGAATTTCATTCGAGCGTGCAGACTATTATAAATTATTAATGTGTTTTTGAAACTGCCAGAAAAGAGTTGCTTGAACGTAAATAAAATTTCACAGCTGCTGCATAAGTTAAGACTTTTCCAAGCAATCTGCATTATTATTATTATTATTATTATTATTTACAGAATTAAAAAAATATTTCAAACAGTTGAATAACTAGTAATCAGTATTGTTTAGTTTTTAAGTTAACTGATATCTTCATAGTTTTTTTTCTCCACTACAAATAAATGTCTCTTGCTCTCGCATCAGTGATCAATTCCTTGGAAATAATCAGTCAAAAGTTTTATTTGTATATTTTTTTATTCGTACATGAGGATGTTTATTTAACGGTTGTTTCGCTTTCTTCAGTACTGAATTCTGAATAATGGAGGAAAAAAGAAAAAGAAACATGGTTTTGAGTAAAAATGCTTCGTTTGCGATTCCAAATTTTTTAAACTGTAAACGTACAATCACCGTTTAAACGAAAAGTATAAGGAGGGAATTCATACTAAAAGGCTAACTGGCTAATAATTCTTTTGTCGGAATCCAAATCTTACCTTATATCAATTGCTTCCTCTAAGATTGGGAAGGATGTATACCACTAAAAATAAAAGGAAACAAAAAATTGAAATGTAGTGTAAGTAACTGGCACCACAAAAGACGTTGTTTGGAAATCGTTCACTGTTTAAATCACGGCGTCATTCAAGCTTGGCTCTAGACCAGTCTAGACAAAACTAAGCCATTACTGTCCTTTAAGTCTTTATCAGTATCCACAGTTTATCGGTATGTGCTGGATTTGATAGCTTAAAATGTATTTTGAAATATTGCATTGAAGAAGCTTAAACTGAATAATTTTGCGGTTGAAATAGATTATGATTGTTTTTATTCCGTTGTTGATGTTTCCGAGTGTCATTGTCATTTCTTCTTACTTCACCTTCTCCTCCTTTTGCTGTTATATTTGCTACATGCTGGGAGCTTATCATGTTGTTTGTGGAAGAAATGACCGGATGTGGGAGTTGAAACCAGTATCATTTCTCTACCTGTGTTGTCTTAATCACAAAGCGGCGTTGAAGTAGTGCTTTTATCCTCACAGCAAGCAGAACCTGTGCTTTTTTTTTTTTTTTTGCAATGATGTGAAACTTTGCTTATAAAACGAACGTTCTTTTTTTACCTAGTGCTTTCTGTTTAAATTTTATTATATTGCAGAATTTTGGATCATATATTATTATGCTAGACGTACCTAAAAAAAATCTATTGTTCATGGAATTAATCTTGCTTTAAATCAATCATAACACCTTTTTAAGTTGTTCTGAAGACGGTTTGTTGAGTTTTTTAATATATTCTTGTTTTGTTTCAACATTTTAAAATGATTCCTAATTCATCAGATGCAGAGTAGTTTCTTAATACGTCTAATCACAAATAGTAAAGCCATAACAATATTGTTTCATTTGAACCCTTTGACCTCTAAAGGAAAGCATATTTTATTTTATGCGTAAATGTCATTTCAATCTATGTAAGAATGTAAAGAACATTTGAGATACTTAAACTAATCCTAATGATTTTATTTTTTAATTCAATTTTTGCATTGAATTCTAAAAAAGATTTAAATTATAAATTCTGTAATCCATTCTATTAGTCAGACACGTTATTGTACGCGAAGGGTTTGTTGTCATTCGTTTCGTGTCTAAATAATCAGCTTTATCATTTTTTACGATTTTTAATGTGCCAGAAATATTTATATTTTTGTATGAGGGGAAAAAAAGTTGTTTCTCGCACTCTTTATATAAAAATTTATAAAAAAAGAATGAAGTTTCTAATTGCCCGCCTTCCTTTAAGAATAATAGAAAACAGAATTCTTTTTCGATTTTGCAAGTATATTTTATCACCTGAGATCGAATTCCTTTATGCTCATTGAGTCACCGTGACGATCAAAACGAAACTGAGTTAAAACAATAATTGAAAGTGATTTCTCGTCACTATATCCTTCGTCACGAGACTTGATCCATTTAATCCCGATTGTGAAGTGGCAAATATTCATTGGATTCCGACAGCCCAGTGGCAATCATAGCATTTGATTGCGTGGAGGCTGGGAAAGTCGATGACAGGACTTTTTCTCTGATGCATGAAATGATATCGCTTCTGGAAAACGATACACGAATTTCTTTTCACTGTTCCGGATGATGAGCAAGCGTCAAGTTCTCATCTCTCATTAGACTGCATTTGGCCACTCGAACCTCGACATAATTATAGAGATCGGGATAATAATCCTATTTCCAGGTCTGCTCCCTGAGCGACCAAAATACATGGCTTGAATGTTCCAGAGAGACAAAATGGTTGCACAACTGCTCATTTGGCATTCCGTAGTACCAAGATGGATGTTCTACACCTGATGCATCAACGATAAATAATCGTATAATAAAAATGTATTCTGCCACTTAAAACTTCCTTTCAAAGGGTGTATTTTCCGACGTCTGGCTGACCGTGGCAAAGTTACAGAGACATAGGAGAAAAAAACTTTGAAGGTTATCGTAAAGTAAATAAATAGAATGGGAAAGTGTAGTTTCCTATTGGATAACTAATATTTTGATGTCCAAGATGTGTTATGATTCTTGAAGAGATTCCGATTTCTTAAAGAGATGTCTTGGTTGATTTTTTCCCTTACTTTTTTTTAAAAAAATTCTCTTTTTGTTTTTGCTACGAATACGCAAGATTTAATACATTTTAAGAGAAAAAGTTACTATTTGTTACAATGTATCCTTTTGATTTGCACCCTCAGAAATAGTAATGTTATTGTTTCTATCTTTATTTGGATTTATAATATACGAAAACACCATATTTTTCTCTACAATACAATAAAGAGTATTTCTTAACGTTTTGAGGATTTATTTATTTACATGGTGCAATTACACACCTGTCAGGATGCAAAACATAAATTGATACCTGCTTTCTCTACCAGGAGCGACATAAATATCTATGAAAAAATGGTGGTCTTAATAAACGTGAGATTTCCCGGTTTTTTTTTTAAGTAACATTAATTGGATTAAAGTGTAGATTAATACAATGTAAACCCTATCAAGAGCAATTTACTTTGTTCTGAAATTTTAAATTCCTTTTGATTGGCTTTCGTTATGTTAATCTTGACAATGCATTTGAATTTTGCTTTGATATTGATGCCTTAATTGTTAGAAAAGGTGATTCTCCAATTTCAAAGCTTTCTTTATTACTCTTGTCATGAACCAAATGTTGCAAAGGCCTGGCTATTTGATAGAAACATAAACTTGATGCACGTTTTTCAGTGATTGTCTTCTGTTCTCATTGTCTGTCGCATATTTAAGCAAAATTTTTGAAATTAAAAAAAATCCAAAAACAATATAAATAGAGTTATTGGTCGAACATTAAATCGTGAAATTTGATGAATGATTTAACCGATTAATTAACTTGTCTCGTTTTCAGTTTTCAAAAATTCTAAAGTTTAATGCAGGAGACCATAATCATTCATTAAATGTTGACTGTAAACAGCTAGCCTACGAATTGAAATTCTTTTTTGAATGTGAGAGAAGTTTGAAAGTCAAAACCAGCGATGAACTTTATAGCAAAAACATTTTAAAAACCTCTTACTAGAAGTTGGCTATAATAAGTGCTCTATTTTCTTTCAACGTGATTTTTTAATTTATGATTTTTCATGGGCCATCTGATATTAGAATAGGAAGAACTTGTTTATATCTAACTCTCACAATTATTATTGACATTGTGGACATCTGATCTGAAAATTCATCTGTCCCTCGAAAATTTTATTTGCTGGTATTTGATACTAAAAATAAATGGGAAGGGGGAAAAAAACCCAGAACATAAAAAAAAAAACGTCAGGCTATCGAATAACCTTCAGCTTCACCTCCTTCCTATCAGAAATATATTTCACCGTATCCTATTTGCCTGCATATTTCGACCGAGCTCACCTTTTGAAGAGTCGGATCTTGTTTGGCCATTACAGGAAGCAAAACGGACACAAAAACTCCTGTTGCGATCCTTTTCCGCTGAAATCCCATACATTTGTAGGTACTGTGTATGCATGCAGGGGGTACAGGGAAGGGATCTTCTCTATCAATAAATGAATCCAACTGGGTGAGTCGTGAACCCTGAATACCCGAGCTTTCACCCACCCTATCTGGGGAAAGCTGCTGTGCGTATGTCAACATGAGCAGCGCTTTTCATAAAATAATACTAATAAAAAAAGCCCCTGTAGAAGTCTAAATTTACCTGCATCTATTCAATAGCAGCATGTAGGAACACTCGTCAATGCACACAGACCGTTCGGGATTGTTTAGTTTGCGAAATCCGGTCTTGCACCTGATTCCCGATTCTTCAGCCGGTGTAGAGCTAGCTCTTGTTGAAGGGTGAAAGCCGCCTGGGTAATATTAAAGACGTGCTATACTGTAAACAAAATGACGCCAGCTAAAAATCAAATCGAATGATTGTTGAATTGCTTAGCAGATTTAACATTCGCTCCTCTTTTGTTTGTTTTGAAGTATATCGTGATTGCTGCTTAGAATATACTTGGTTTCTTTTTCTTGATTTCTTTTTTTATTGATTGATTGAATGATTACACGAGCTCATGGAAAGGATGCAAAATTATTTGTGACGTTTTATTTGAATTTAATGATGAGGTAAATAAAAGAGAAAGTCAGAAAGAATTTATAAATTGCCGCTACTTAATTTAATATTTCTGAATTTATTTCATATTTAGGGTATTCTGCGGACATGATTTTTGAAGCTTCATCTGCTTAAGATAGTTTAGTACAGCACAAGTAATGAAAATGAATGTCTCCCTCTAATCGAAAATGGAATGACAATAATCAGTTTTAGCTTGGCTTGCATTATATTCGATCAAATATATGCCTACCTAATTGTGTGAGGTGCCTTCATTAACACACTGTTGTTGAAATCTAAATAAACTTTGAAATTTATAAATTGGCTTTAACTATTCAAATGGTTGTATTACTATATACTTTTGTATTCCATTGAATTCAAGAGTAATTGATTTTTTAAATAATTAAAGTGCCGAATTAGATGATAACGCAATTATGAATAAAGCTTGTATGTAACTGTCATACAAAGAAAAACGATATATATTAACGATATATATTAAATGATATATATTAATTTATATCATTAATAACTTTTTTAGCTTAAGGCATTTTCAATGTCTTCAGGAATGACAACAGATTATATTTCTTTGATGTTTAGATTAGTGGATATACCTTAAATTTTTTTTAATGTTGTCTAGGGAATAGGATGTTTTTGAAGTTTCTTAATTTTAAATTTGTTTACATTTTAACCATTACTTATGCTTGAAACGGAAATTCGTTCAATATTTGCAATATCAATAAAATTGTAAAATAATTATGATACGTAGTCTAATTTCACTGAAAAGTAATTTTCTTTACGCCTATTAATGCATTATTTTTCTAGTATGTACTTGATCAAATTTATTGCATTGTATTCGGTTTGTTTGCATGAAGGCCATGTCTTTCTTTCTCATAGCATTTATTTTTGCAAGCAAAATTTGAGAGTTCCACAGTTAATATGACCCTTTTTAAACGATATACGATTTTTTTTTTTGTTTACTCCAAATCCCATGTGGCTATAAAGAAACTAAAGCCTTTAAACTCATGAGCTGATACTTAACTAAGTATTAGCTTAAGGAATCTGAAAGAAAAAAAAATGTTTCATTAACCGCGTAACTGTTTTGCACTGCAAGTGTCATACCTGAATAGATTTATTGAATTTTGATAATTGTAAACAAAAAATGAACCATTCATAAGGATTGTAATTTATTATTAAAATTACTATTTATTCATAGTTAAGTATTCAGTGGATTTCCATTTAAATCAAAATGAGAAAATATTTCCGAAAGAGAAGGTGTTATCTTATTAGATAGAAAAGAAAATAAACATTAGATGTTAAATAAAAGCACAAGAATATATTATTCTATGTAGATAGTGTTACATGTAAATAGATTTCCTCTTCTCGATTTTGAGGTTTTGTCTCAAGTTTTGATTACTTGTGCATTGAATTTATAAATGCAAACACATGGCAAACCTGTTCTGATTTTCCCGGAACTGTTTACATTCTTTAGTGTTCTATCTGATGGCAGAGTTTACTCACAGAAGTGATTCACTTTCCCCAATCAAAATTGTTTTAAAATCTAAATTTGATAAGTCGGACCGATTCGCGGAAAACCTTGAATTCGTTCAGTTGATCGTCAGTGACAGAGAAACAGTATCTAATGTCGCAATCAATCTTTTCTCGTATTCACAACATCCGGCTAGGTTGTCGCTGAATTTCACGGTTCCGAGTTTTGCTTGGAAGAAGGATTTTCAAGCGTGCAGTCAGTGCCTATCTATTTTGTAGGCAGGGCCACTGCCAGTAACTGACGAGGAAGCCATCGTCGGCATTTCCATTTAAACGGGGAAGTGTAATTTGTTTTTGTTCCCGCTCTTGAAATTCTCGCCCTTTATTTTGACAATCGGAAAAAAAGGGGCGGATAAAAAGTTGAAAAAACTGTGCGCACCTGGTTAGTTTTCTCTGAAATAGAGCCCCATAATTAAGAACTATTCCGCATTTCTTGCGTGTGTTTCGAGAGATTTTAATCAACTTATTTAACCTCCTCGGGTCTAATGAAGCTCGGGTACAGTGCTTGATTTAATTAATTTTTGATTGGTTTTTTCTCGGTTCTCGGACAGCATCTTATTTGCTTTAGGCCTAGCCATGTTTGCATCCAGTATGACTCCCTCCCAATTCAATGATAACCTCAGTCTTTTAATTTTCTTAAACTGTGGAACTGAAAAAGTAAAGGCTTGAACAAACTTTGCCGCCGTTTTTAGAAGTGTTTTTCTTTCTTTGGGTTTTATCGCGCCGTTTTTATAGTGTCCGCTCTGTATTTTTTAAGAATTAAAACACAGGTATTTGGTGGCTAGAAACATTGTTCTAAGTTAAACGGCATATTTGTTTGCTATTTTGTACTTTTATTTAAATAATATACTTTTTTTCCATCTAATTAATTGAGTCCACCATGGCAACGTAGCTTGACTGTGTATAGTTAGGCACTCTGTAAAGATGACTTGGGATGTTATGTATAACAATTGAATTAAGATGTAGTGCGAGGGAGGACAAGATAAATATTCACACAATGACCTTTGCAATTTCAGGATCCCTTTTCATTAATTGAATTTCGACTATTTTTAAATATTTGCATTTGACAAAGGTTAAAAAATATTTTTATCCATTTCTTTTTATTTTGGAAGTCACTAAATGTTCTTTTGTTTACTTAATAAATTATTTAATAATATCGATATGGTTGCATGAGAATATAGATTTATTATATCGACCAACTAAAATTCTAAATCAAATGTAGAATAGCTAATAAATTTTGAGACTTTTTTTATTTTCTTTGTTTTCATTTTATTTTAAGTTTTACAACGGTAAACATTATTGGTAATTACCATTTACCATTGTTATTCGTAATGGTAATATTTAATGGACTTCAGAGTTTCAGAATTTGATTTCAGTGTTTAAAATTAAGGGAAAAAAATGTGAAGGAGGAAGGTACCTTTATTAGCATTGTAGAGTATTCCAGGAATGCCTTATAAAAGCGAACTTTACATTTTTATATTTCAGGGATTGAAATGAAAACCTTAGTATTAAAGAGAAATACCATTCCAAATGACTATGAAAGTTAAATAATTTAACAATTCATAAAGCTTGGGTAATGATTCAAGTACGGTTTGAATTTTCTTTAAATATTAGTTTTTGTTGAAAGATATGCAGTTTAGGAAGATTAAAATTCCATTAAATGACTGAAATAATTCTGAAATAAATTTTTAATTTCGTTATTTGAATGGGCCAGTAAATAAAAAAATATTCAATAAATATGTATAAAAAATAATTTGTAGAAATAAATATTAAAAAATGCTTCTTTTAGTGGTGAGTAAGGAGGGTGTCTTCCTGAGAAAAATTTCAAGGTAAATTGATCTCATTTGTATTGTATAGGAGAAAATCAGGGAGAGCTCTTTGCGGCAAATTTGGTTTTTTTATGTATTAATTTTGAAATAATACTTCCTGTATAACTGATAAACTCCTGCTATAAAACTGATAAACTCATTCTTTCAAATGATAATTTTGATCATGTCTTATCCAACCAGGCAAATGGTTCGCTGAAGAAATTATTAAGTAAAACAATTTTATACTTAGGCACTAAATTATCTGAACTTCTATAATTTAACAATCATAAATGCTTTTTTCAAAAAAAAAAAAAAAAAAAATCTGCGAGGTAAATTTTGTATGAAGCATGTTAAACTGTATTAATGATGGAAATCATATTTCTTTCTAAGGTCTTATTTCAATAATTAATTTTGAAATTTATTTCAAATGAGGATTTCCAGTCTTAACTGACATGTAGGTTCATACAGTAATAAGGAGTTTAACACAGAAAAGGCCATTGAATTGTCTGGTTTATTCTTTCAGAATAAATGTTCGTCTAATTTAAATAGCATCCTTTGTGTGATACAACAAATGAGTTAAATAGGTAGATAATGAAACACAAAATCTTTCTTAACAGAGTCTGTCATGAATAGGTAGACGAAACTTCTTTTAACGCCTTTTTCCAGTCCCGAAAGGATGGTCATTATAACAACCGAGCCATCCGCCTAATTCTTTTAAGGAACTGTCAAACTAGTTGCCAGCCGTGTGATATTCGGGGAAATAAGAAGGGGGAAAAAAAGGCCGCAAAGGAAAATAGTCTTTAATTCTTTCTTCGGTCGATTCGAATGACTTATCACCTCTCCAACCCGAATATTTGTGGATATTTCTCGATTTGTGTTGAAACCAAAGTCATGCCCTTACTTTGCCCTTGGTGCGTTCAAGTATATCAGGAATCGAGACCAATTGTGGTGGTCTTTGCTTCGCTGCCTTCCCAAATCACGGCTGACCACCAGTAAGTAATGCATGCCAAACTTAATAAGCATTCTCTGACGATATGCACCACCGCTTCAAAAAAGCCACTCCACTTTCTTCCAATATCAACCCGAGCTTAAATTACCCTCTCATTAAAAGTCGCGACAATTTGTTTTGTGTTGTTCTAGCTCCCTTCCCCCAATCTTTATTTTATTTTTTTTGAGTGTGTGTTGCCTTTTTTTTTGCTTTTTTCCTTCCGCAAGCACAGCATATAGATATAAATTTTCTTTTAATTTTACCCTCTTCTTGCGGAGACATTTTGTTTTTAATAGCATCGTGGGGTCTTTAGTGGGCTGTTTTTCCCCTCAAACACTTCGTATCTAAATCAGCGAGCTTCTGGCCCAAATTATGGATGGTGCCATTTTTGAGGAGGTTTTGCTTTTTCTCTCTGTGGAAAATTTTCTTCCTGTTAAGCAAACTATAAACAATGTGTGGAGCGTCTTAAAGACTTTTAAAAAAAACTTTTTTCTTAATAACGTAAGGGGGATTCGTTCAGTAATTTCACCCCCACCCCCATGAATTGACTATAATCATCCAGAGTTAACGCTTCTGGATGGCGTAGTGAGGAAGAAAAGAAGATTTCCAGATGTATGGTGGTTACTAGAGCTCTTACTCTGTTAAATGTCGTAAAAGGGGAATTTAAGTCCTTATATCACCGTTACTTGTGCACGTGTGGTAATTGATGTACTTTTTTCTATTCTTAAAGTGTTAAAATGTGTATCAAATTTTTTATGACGGGTTCTTTCGCTATCCGAAAGAGTTTTTGTTAGAATTTGGGTCAAGATCGAGAATTAATGTTTTCCGTTTATTAATGATGTCATTTAGCTATCCAAAATAACTATGGACCCGTATTTAAAAAATGTTTTTCCTTTTCTGCTTTATTTTTTAGTTTTGTGTGAATAGTTTTTTTTAATGCTACTTCGGACCATATGCTTTAATATTTTGTTAGTCATTACATGCATGTTAATACACTCTTTTTTCTTTTTTTAAAATCTGGTTTGTACCAACCAAGGTTTTTAAAACTTTTGAGTTGTGATGATAATTAAGGCCATAAAGTAATTATTTGAGGTCCCAAATAAATGTATAGGATTAATAATTTCTTTGTCTGAAAAAAAATTATCAAGCAGGAAACTTTTTAAAATCTATATATTAGCTCTTAAGAGAGATATTACATCTGAAGACATTTAATTCCACTTTTTAAAACATATCTTTCTAAGTCTTTGAATTAAGGATTTATGATTTAGGAGAAGGGTTTACATATTTTCTGTTAGTCAAAATGAATCGAACTCAGATAATAGTTGATGTAAAGTTTGTCTTGCCTCCATTATAGGAATTTAGATTATCTTGTCGGAGGATTTTATGGTGAAGATGGCCCGCATTTGTGTTTCGCTTGGGGGAAAATCTGAAAAACTTATGACAGCTAATAGTTCCTTACTAGAAAGCACACAATGCGGCCAATTTCATCTAATAAGTTTGGTTAAGAGCACAGCGAGAAAATGGAGTCTCTAACCTCCCAATTTAAGTTCATTAAATATGCCTTAGTTCTTTAGACCACTGGCCAGCTTTTACGCGTTTTGTGTTCATTGCAGTATCTCATTTACGATAACATCCGTTACATGCGTACAACATGTAGGTGTATTTTTATATTTAAATTTGATCATGATAATCTTACATTATTTGAATTCTTTAAATATTTTATTATATTTTATTTTAATATATTATTTATTGTCGTTTTTTCGAAAATTCTTCTTGAATTGCAAAATTAAAATATATATGGGCATTTGATTTGTATTATTTGGGTATTTAGTACTCTTCACATAATGTTATATTCACTAAATGGGGGGAAAAATTTATTCAAATGTCAAGAAGATAAATAAAAAACATAACAGTGGTGCAATATGACTAGTTTTGACTTTTGGAATGCTCTCCTCCTTTCTATTCAGAACACTGCGTTGCGCTTGCCTTGGCATTTGCAAGGAAATTTTGATAATAAAAATTGGATTATTTTATCAAAATTATAAAAATTGCCAAAGTCATCTACTTCTCTGGAAATCAAAGAAGGTTTTACACGCACACTCAATATTGATAAAGTTTAAAAAATTTTAATTTTGATTTTAACTGTTGAATAACGCCTTTATTGTTATAACTCTTCCTGTTTCTTGATTATTTAACATAAAATATAATAAGAAAATGTAATTTATATTATTAAATAAAATTACAAAATTTTAGCATATTAAATAGAAATTAAAATAACTTACTTAATTGCTATAATTTTTCGGGTTTTTTTTTTCTTTCTTCTCTGAGAAGTTTGCTTTTAATTCCTCAAATATTAATTAGATTTATTTTTTTCTGCTTTTTTGGACTATCGTAATGTCTGATTTTAAGTTCTAAGTGACGTAAATGTAGTGTTTATTGTTAAAAAAAATATCTTTATTTCTAAGCGGCGCACTATCGAATGCCTGCGACGTTATTAATATATTTTAACTCCTGAAAGTGTATAAAATGAATTAGGACGAGAAAAGAAAGACAGAATAAATATGTTTCGATGTAATACATTTAAAATCAGCTATGATATATGAATTGACTCTTTAATGGAATAATTAAAATAAAAACAAAATTCTGTGCTGCATTAAAATAAATGACAGCTAAGAGACTTTTTTTTTCAGTTTGAAGCTAAACATATAGCGATATTTAAATAACGTGATTTCATATATACTTAAGATTTCTGTGAAAGAAAAATCAAAGTGACATTTTGATACGAATACTTCTACTACTTAGATATAAATTCTTAAACATATGCATATATTTGATTAAAAGGGACCGAGAAAGAAGAGTAAAATTTCTTTTCCTCTTTAGAACAAACATTTATACTTTTACAATCACTATGTTCTGTATACTTATTTAAAACGAGCAGAATGACAGGCAGCATATGTTTTTCTTATAATAACATGTCTTTAAACAATTTGTGCCTTAGGCTGTCTTGGATATTATTCGAGGATCTCATTTTTATGAGATTGCAGGCTTCAGCACGCAAGCGATCTCGTCTTGTGCAATAATTAAACATGGATAAATCACTGAAATGTCACCTGCTTTCTTTCGTGAAACTTTCTGATTTCATCTAGAGGTTTGAAATACAGAATTAGATTTTCCTGATATGTTTATTTTGAATGAAATATTACCGTCTGAGAGTGATTTTGTTGTACATACAGAGCCTCATCGTGTATGTCTAATTACAAATCTGGCATGCACAATTTAAAGTAGATTTTGTTACTTTTTTTCTTGCAAAAATATTAGGAGGACATGGAAGAAATGATATTATTTTTTAATGATTGGCGTGTGATTAAAATGGTGTTTTAAATTATTTTGAATTGTCTCTTGAAGTGCTTTTCAAATTCACCTTCCCTTTCTGATTTTAGAGGGGGAGAGGGAAATCCTCCCATGATATGTATACAAGTCCAATTTTTTGGTGATCAGAGCAGATCTTGTAACATTGATGAAATTTAATTTTTAAAAAGGTGATTGTAATTGAATATATTTATATATAAAAAAAGTCAAAATAGTTAAAAAGAATCATATATTTAGTTTTAATAAAGCGCCCCATTCTAAACTAGATTCAGTCAATAATTTTTATGCACTCTTCTTAGCCGTCTTAATTTTTTTTTTTAAAATTCCATAAGTGTGGCGCGGTTTAGCCAATAATGGCTTTTGTGCCATAAAACGCAAAAAACTCATTCAAACTGGATGTTGTATTTTTTGAGCGATTATGTGCCGTATAAAAAGTCATGAAAATGGATTATATGAATAAGAAGTTTTACGACGATAAATTTGGAATGGAAGCAATAGAAGACCCATCAGATTTTATTATATTTTTACGTAGATCAATTTTTATACATTTGGAAATTTTGGTTTGTGTAATATTTATTGTATAAACAAATAAAAAAAATTAAAAAACTTTCCTATTTGTATATTAATTAATTTTTTTTCGGAGACAGTTTTTAAACATGCCGACAGATTTTGAGCTAATTTTTTATATCATTTTTTTATGAGTTTCCTTTTTATCGCATAATTTGTTTTTTTAAAACTGGAGTGCGAACAATATTAATTATTACTACTTATGAAGTTTCAGTATGTTTTTCATGTGTTTTCTTTTATACATTTCTTATCCCTCACATAAAAAAAGATTTGAGTGTAAATTGCTATTTTAAACGGAAATATTTCTGCAAGACTAACAAATGCATGCTTTATACAGCGTTTGTGAATTTTTCCCTCCTTTGTATTTCCATTTCGACTTTAAAAACATTAATGGTGAATATTTTTACATTTCAAGCTTTGCGTATAAATGGCACTAATAAAACTTATTTAGTTAAAAAAGTAAATGCATTTGTGTAAAATTTCTAGGAAATCTAAAATCAAAATAATCCTGAAGCTAAAGATTTTCTTTTGACCAAGAAATTCGTTTAAAGTAAGTTAATGTATTTGTATCCCTTTTCAAGCAAAACTAGCAGATTTATGCTTTCTCTTATAATCTTGTCTCACTGATACTAGGACTAATTTAAAATTAAAAAAAAAAAGTTGTTTGCTCCACTCTTGGCATAATCCCAGCACGACTTCATGTTGGATCATCTTTCTGCTGCTAACGAAATATTTTAGGTTCTGAAATAGATTAATTTTTCGCTACACATATTGTACTTAGTCCCCTTCACCTGTTCTTGAAAGTACTCAATGGCCCTAGCTCCCATTTCATTTCCAATAATATTCCACTCATTTTACAATCGAAGCTAAAACAAGTTTTCTAAGTTTCCATTTCAAAAATAACTTGCTATAAAATAATGAAACTTGATGATTTCACCATTCTTGTTATCATTCGGATACTGAGTCATCTAGTCTTCAGCTGTCGTTTTAAAATCCATTTAAGTCCAATAATTTAGCTGCATAATATATTTTGAATGCTTTAGAAACGAAGTGAATTCTAATTTACTAACAATTCAATTACAATCAGAGTTTTGTGTAGTCCACCTAAATCGCAAGATGCAATGTATGGAAGATTAAGTCTCTGAAATATTAAAAATAGGCTATTTTTATAACTTGCGAATAGTAAGTTATAACAAATAGTTTAGTGAAGTGCTTAATCAATAGTTCATGAAGTCAGTAAATGATCCGTGATACATGTTAAATGCGTTGCATCAAATAAATTTTGAATTCATTGTGCAGATGCAAAAGACGTGACATCGCCGCACAGTTTCAAGCAGTTTGTTGTGAAATGTTACATGATGTATGCAGCTATATTTGTCATATGACTGACATGATACCAACATTTACGTCATTGGTTAATTTATTTCCTTATTTATGTTTATAACCCTTAGCGTTGGGAAAACTCACACACTCTTCATGCATAGGTGATCTCATTAAATTTTTCGTGTGTAAAAGCGGGGGTGGCAAGTAATTTTCTCATTTAGAAAAAGGCGACTCCATGTGACAACGGATTGCAATTTAAGTTCTGGCAGTTCTATGTGGAATCACCTAAAGTTTGAAATTTTTGTTCTCTCATCAACTTCTTCAGTGTATACCGATGAAAGGGGTTAAATAAATAATTTGGACTTGAAGCTTTACTGTTAAAGTTTACTAAATATGTATTTCAATTTGAAGCTCTTTTTTTTCTTTAATTAATGCTAAAAGGTTGAACGTTCGAAGAGGAAAATTTATCAAGTCTTAAGCTAGAGAGGGAGAGAAAGAGAAACTAAATTTCATTTGATAACTGATTTCCAAAATACAAGTGAATTCAATAAATAACTTCAAACTCATTATCCTTTGCTAACACTTTTTTCATCTACAATGCAATTTAATAAACATACATTCCCGATTTTTTTTAAGTATGCTATCTGATGTGACAAGGACAATTTTCAGTGTTCTAAATCTCTCTTTAATAAAATCTGCCCGATGAAGGTTAAGCTACTAATGTTTGTTTACTTTGACAGAGCGGGATTTTTTCAGTTCTGTGACTGACCTTGAAAGACATTTGGAACCTCCAAGGATTAGTCATCTGAGATAAATTTTCCACTTACATATTATTTTTGATCAATATCCATATTAAAATTTTATTTAAAGAAACCTAATGAAAATTTTGCAGTTGAGCGTTATTTAAATGCATTTTACTTTTTCAGTTTCCCATCATATCTATATCCAATCAAATCTGTTATTTCAATCTTGGTATCAGTGATACTTTTTTTTTAATAATGAGGGTAATATCTCACTAGCTATTATTTTAGAAGATGTTTTTAAAAATGATTTTGGTGTATATGTAGGTTTGAAAAATAGATGGTCTACGGTTAAGCCCCTGTATTAAAAAAAAAAAAAGAAAAAAAAACCTTTTCGTACATTTGTATTAATAATATTGTGATTATTTGAAACGTTTTATGTATAAATCGATCCAGGCCAACATCAAAATTTTCTGCTTTATTTTCTTAGTCAGATTTATAATTAGTTTATTTATTCACGCTCACGGCCTAAAATTTAGAATTTGAATTCATTGAGATATGACCATTGATATACAAGGAATGTTAAAACAAGTTCAAAATCCAATAAAGTCTAGCGTAAAAAGAGTTTAGAAGGTTGTAGGGCATCTTATTAATACTGATGAACATTTTAGTTATTTAGTGTTTCAAAAAGGTTCGCAATGCTGACCGAATCAACAAATTTTAATCAAGACAGTTATTAAAAAATAAATTTGATAAATAAACATGAAGCATTCAAATATTCACTAACGTTGCAATTAAAAGATTAATCAAGTATTAAAATTATTTTCAAGTTTAATGTATTTCAGAAGATGTAATTCAATGAATCGATAGTTACTTGAGAATCTTCTATCAAATATTTTAAATTAAGAAGCTTTTCATTATAATTTAGTTGTTTATGCTTCTTAACGTTTAAAAATTTGACACAGGCACGCTCTGTCACTTCTCAGGAAGCTTTAATTTGACTGATTTATATTTCACGGCAGCCAAAATTCCCTCTATTTTCTTTAAAATCCTGTCCTAACTATCGTATTTCTTTTCGCCAACATGATCTTTTGCCTTTTGCTATTCACCTCACGTTCATTATCGTGTTACGCCAAAACTGTTCAGATTCGATAGTCTCCAGTGAAGGTCTCAATGAAGTTGGACAACTGACTCCGTGAGTGGGACATATCTTCAGCAACTCTTTGAGCCTAAAGCGTGAGACCAGATGTCCCTTTTATCTCTCGCCCGCTTGTAGTAAATGCGTGGGAGTGGGTTCAGTTAGAACAAGAAATAAAAAATAAAGTATTAGTTGCGTAAGGGGAGAGTTCTATGTGAGGCGAGATTGACAAACGCAAATGGCATTACTAGTGGTACATTCAACCCTTAAGTCTAACGGAAGGAACTACGGGTCGGAGGGTGTACGGCATCAAAGAGTTAGGGTAAGAAAAACTACGCCGTAAGGGGAGACCCTCTCAGTTGTTAGGGATTTCCGTTCTCGAAATTTAAGCTTCATTATTTCCTCGTACCTAACTCAGAGGAGTACCGGTTGGCCGGGCTTCATGTATCTACCTTTCATGTGGAGTGTCATTTTAATTAGGGTATAAAGATCGATAGTGTAATGCATATCGATCAAGTAATGAATCCTTACTTAAGGGGATTTTTTTTTGTGTGTGTGAAGGTATTATAGATCGTATTTTTCGATTTTTAGATCCTTAGTTTGTTTTCGTGGAGTTTTTCTATGCCTTCATGTTCTGTAGCTCATTACTATCATTTTAAGTTTCTGTATCGCTTTGGCATTAATTTGTGCTGGAACGAATCTGTGTTTTTTACGTTAAGTAAAAAAAATCTCGGATCTATGAGAAATGTTGTAGGTTTTTATTTGAAAAAAAAAAAACTATATTTTTTAGATTAGGAGAATAATCAGCATAGTTTCTGTAGAAGAATTTGTGAATACGAGCTAACACACAATTACAAAATTTATGCCAAGTTATGATTAAACTCGTATATGCATATGATTTCCATGAATTATTGAAAAAATGTGCATCTAACCTGAGTGTCGCTTTTCAGCTAAAGCATTCAGAGCAATGAAATAATCGTTAATTTTTTTATATCGCATTATATCGTTTTATATTTAAATCATGTTTTTAAATACATTTATACAAAGTAAATTTTTTATAGTGTTTATTACAATGCCTGCTAAGTAATTTTTCCATTTTGTCATCCATAATTTCATACCTTAATTGCTTGGTTATTTTATGAAACAAGGATAAATGAAGTTTTATAATTTCAGTCATTGATGTGAAAATCATAATAAATAGCAGTCAAAGCTATAATTTATGATAAATAACACTTGTATAAAGCTCTGCGGTGATAAATAACACTTGCATTAATCTTTTAACGTATAGCATTTTAAATAAATTTTTATAACTTCCTTAGTGTCTTATTTAGTTAAAAATTGATAATGAGTTTTATATAATTTGATTGATTAGAATAAAATGTGGTGTTAAATTTAAAAATTTTATAAATGATAAAAAATTATCAAATATTTTTATAAAATCTTTTTAACAAATAATATATATTTTCTTTATACATTTGAATGTTAAATTCAAAAATAAAAGGATGAAAAAGCTTTATCTGCGTATAAAGTATGGATAAATATATAATGGGATTTATTCGTCGATTATTTTTATATTTTACTAAGTAGGAATATTAATTTAACTGCTTCAATGAAGCAAAAATCAAGTATTGTATAATCATTCGATTTTTGCTTCATTTTAATATTAATGATAAATATATTGGTAGAAATATTAGATCACTTACGCACACAGACGTATATTTCCCTTGCGTTTAATGATATTTATTTGATCAAGAATTTTTATTTTTTTTTGCCCTTAAAGGAGTATGTTTTAATTTTTTTCTTAATTCCTTATTCTAAAAAAGATGATAAAAAAATTACTGCCTTTTTCTTGGAATTTATTTTCTCTTTCATTGCATCGCATTTCATTGTCGTCACTATACATAATAAATGTAACTTCACTTAATCACCTTTAATTCATTCTCGAGCAATTGTCTTGAGAATAAATGTTCTTAATTTAATGTTTTGTTCGAATTAATTTCTTAACAATGAAACATTCTTTTTTTGTAAAAATGGTTTCCTCTTTTTATTACTTATGAAATCTGTATTTGCTTATTAATCTTAAATTTCTTCTCTCCTCTATTTTATCTTTCTTTTCTCTCATTTGCTGCATAATTTTAAACTGTCACTAATGAGTTAGTTATTTTGAAAGTTAGTTGAAAAGAGGCCTCCCTGACTGCCATAATAATGCATCTTCCTTTTGACAACGTTCTGTTTCCTTCATTCCACTCCGATTTACATTCTGCTGGGACTTCAAAAGAAGAAAGCGTTATTTTTTGCGTTTGAAAGAAACACGTAGTACAATAAATAAACCTAACACCGTGTTACAAAATGTTGCAAGCATTGTTCCGGTTTATGTGACTGTCATCTTCGGATCGGCGGTGAGCCTTATAGACCTTATTAAGCTTTACTGCAAATAAATTTTTATTTTCTTTAAACCTTTCTGCCGTAGATAGGGATGGGGTTTGTAAAAAAAGTAAAAAAGAAAAACTCCAATTCTCTGTAGGTAACCCGAAAAGGATTTGTAGCTTGTTACTCGTCACCAAAGTTCCTCTGCGGTAACTTAACGCTCACTCAGGACAACCAGAGCACAAAAATTTAAAGCCCAAAATCGCGCTACACTGGAGAAGGAAAAATAAGAGAGGGGGAAATAACTAAATAAAACAAACCCACTTATTCGAGGCGAGTTTAAAATAATTCGATTGTTAAATTCCGATTCTTTTCCTCTCGCCTTGTTAGAGCCATAAAAAAGTGTGACATTGTCTCCCCCCCTCACCCCTGGAGACAATAAATTCCCCAAATAATTCCGCCAAAACATCGCATTAAAAAAGAAGCCCTCTTGCAATCTTGACACCTCCTTAAAGGCAAGAGGAAAAACAGAAGGTTTTGGGAGACAAAATAAATAACTAAAAAAAAGTGACAACAAGCTCAAAAGGTTCTTTAGTAGCGAGAAGCTCGTTTTTCCGAGATTTCAATTTAACAAGCACTGGCAGCATCACGTCTATTTACTAGAGGGGTTCTGTAACCATGGCTACTGCTTCCTTTCCTTCCTACTGATTGCTTCCCCACATCATCTATCACCGTTTGATACTAGGGAGACTTGTTATTTCGGCCGACGCTGGATTAAACATGCCCAATGGTTGGCCGCTTAAAAGCCCGACGGTTTTCACATCTTCTGATGTAAGCACGTCTCGGGGGCCCCGCTGCGAAAAGGCCTGCTTTTTCCAGATCTGTTACATTGCTTCCCCCGGCCTCTCTTCGAAATAAACAATCAAAGGTATCATTTCTTCGGCAACAGTTTTATTTCGCTTAGAATTCACTACTTGAGAATAAAAAAAAGTCTCGTGATGCATATCCATCATTTACATTGCTGTTCCAAGAATTTTATTGAATAAAGAAATTATTTGTGATTCATATACTTTATATATATTCATAATTTTATTATTAATTTTTTTTTGCATTCGAATCTGAATCAACATGTTCGCAGAGGTTGTTAAGGTTTTTGAAACTCCGGAAGTTTTTTTTTCAATGGTACCTGCATTTATCCAAAGTTATTTGATTTATTTGGTTAATACCTTATTTTGTGGCTGCTGGAAGGCCTCGCAATTTTGAACTGTCAGCAAGGTCAAGTACCCCATTCTCCAAACTTACATTACTTACTAAAGTGATTGCATATGACTCATTACTAAGGTTTGAACATATTTGCCCAGAATGATCAGAAACTGAATTATGACCTATTAGGGTCTCGAGCTCGTGACTCTCTGCTCTTTAAGCCGAGATTCAAAATTATTATAATATACTAATATGTCATTTACGACAAAATTCTGCCTCTAGACTTCCATAGATATACAAATCCTGCAATATGCTAGTATGACACTGACTATTATTTCCTCACGCTAAATTTGATTTCAGACTTTTCAAAGAAATCTTATAATAAAATCCAATAATTAGAGAGGAATGTGAATAAATATAATTTATAGATGAATGGGATTGGAAACACTCCACAAATATTGGAGCTCATAATTTGTAATGTATCATAATGCAAAGAAATAATTCAATAAACACAGAATATCTGCGACATTAGAAATATTAGCATTATAATTCTCTGAAATACAGTTACGGTGTAATTTAATTCAGAATTTGAGCAATTGCAAGAAATTTATCTTAAGGATTCTTTCGGTTATTAATCCTTCAGATTAGTTATTTCATGGACAAACACGACAAAAATATTTTCAGTATAAATATATGTATGTGTGTGTGTTTTAGAATATTATCAAATGTTTGAGCAGCAAGAATGAACGCCAAACATGATTATCCTGAGCTGTTAAATGATTTGCATTTATGCTCTCGTGGACATTTGGAAAATTTTAATTAGTCTGATGATTAAATGATAAGTTGATTTAAATGAATAATTTGTTAATCATTCACTGAGTAGGAATGATAACTTGATCTGAATGAATATTGAACAAACTGTTGATTTATATGTCTGAAATAAGAAGAATGCTTCATTTTATTTTGTCAAAAAACTTTTTTTACAGATCGAATTTTAATTTGTAATTTATCTGCTTCGTCACTTTCAAATTTTCTAGCTTGGGCTCTTTTTTTGTCATTTGGATTTATTTTTTATTTTAAAGATTCAATTTAGAATTTAGAGGAAATATGGACCTGTCAACCTGTATCCAACAAAGTACGAAAAAAGTTCAATTCACGCCTCAGTCACGGAAGGTGTGCTTTTTTTTTTTTTTTTGTGACATTGCGCTGGCAGACAGGAAGGTAGAAAATCACTGTTTTGTCTTGAACCAGCTTTGAGCATTTGGAAAAAAAAAAGAAATGGACGACAGAGAAGATGCTCTATACTTAATCGTTTAACTCATTTTTATGCTTGTAACTAAAAATACTCAGGAAATAGACAATCAGGATCGAATTTGGAACTCTAGACATGGGGCATTTATTTTAAGAACATTAGAACATTTTTTCTAATTATGCGAGAAGGTTGTCTGTACAAGATAAAATAATGAAATATAACCAAAAATTATAAAAGGATAAAATATCTCCGGTAAAATGAGCTAATATGTGGCAAATTGCACATTAAAATAGTATTGAGTAAATGCGAAAAATTTAATGTGCTATTATAAAATTGTGTTTATTTGTTGGAGGAAATATTTTTGAAAACTCGATGAAGAATTTTAATAGCCGATTTTGGTACATATTTAACATTTGGATCGAGACAAAAGTTTCCTTTAGATACTTTTGTCATGATCCAAATATTGTAAAGAAAATCATGAATAATATGAATTATATCGAAGGATTCAACGTTTTTATTTTTTACTTTAAACTTCTTTCAGAATAAATTGTACTGAATTTTGTTTCAAGGAGATTACTTTAGTATCGGTTTCATCCTTAGACTGACCAGACGAAGAAGATTATTCTTTATAATTTTTATATTCAGTACTAAACAAAATCTCATGTGATTCGCTCTGAACTTGTCAGCAAAAATTTCTCTTGTGAAAATTTGATGTTGTAACATTCATAAAGAATATACTTTCTATACTTCGAGAATAAAGAAAATTTCACACTTCATTTCTTGTTTATTTTGAGGTGTCTAGAGA
This sequence comes from Argiope trifasciata, assembly GCA_026543055.1. NCBI lineage: Eukaryota > Metazoa > Arthropoda > Arachnida > Araneae > Araneidae > Argiope > Argiope trifasciata. The sequence goes on from JAPMOQ010045994.1 coordinate 2,652,491, forward strand.
GCTAGCTAATTTTTCATGCTCACTTTTGTTTTTTAATGCCAGTAAAAAATGATGGATTGAGGTTTTGGGGATTCTACTTCTTAGTTTGGACATTCAAGATCAAATCAATCTGCCGCATTAATTGTGCAATATAACGTATATATCAATAAATCCACACGCTTCATGGAATTTTTTGTTACTATTTTTTATTTAACTCGGAGGCGAATAAGAAGGGAAGCGAGGAAGATTGTTTGGTATTTTTATGCTCTTAAATTATTTTCTTCTCACTGATTAGTTGTACAGAAGAATTTAGTTACGGGTTATTAGCTGTTTTCAAATAGGATTTTTTTTTATCACCATTGTTTTAGCATCTTCACAGTTTTGTTTCTTTTAAAATCAAATTGGATGATTATGCTTTAAGAATGTGGTTGTACTGATTCAATTATGAGTCTAATGATCGCCTCTGACTTTTAATGGGCAACTTGTAATCTTTGTATCGAATTATAATGTCTATAAATAACATAATTTAGCTTACAAGTTTAAAAATTTAATAACTGGAAATATATGTGGTGCAAGTGTAGGATGGTTAAGGCGTTGTTTTTTCGGATTCTGTTCAATGCTTTCTGTCAGACTTTTCCTTACGAATTATGTGAATGATTGTTTATTATAATTTCTCTTTATAAAATTGTTGAGTTAACAAAAATTAGTATATTGCTTTGTTTATTTAGCGATAGTTTGGTAAAAAATTCTTTGCCTATCGTATCGAATTTTTTAACTTTAAAATCTGATAATTCGTTTCAGGAATTAATTTAAATTCAGTCAATATTTTAAGCTGTGACAGTCCGTGATTTGAATGGATTGATTCTGTCTATCGATAATCGAAAGACATTAAATGCAATAAAATGGTTGTGACGATCATTGAACACCTTTTTAACTAACCTTGATAAAGCTCTATTTTATGCACGACTAAAAGCGTGTAAAGGAAAACGTATTTAATGTTTTAAATAGAGATAAACTAGTTAACGGTACCATTATTAAATATAACAATTCTAAGAAAGGGCCTCAAGTGTATAAATTTACTCCTGTTCATCATTCAGAAAATACACATTAAAATCACCTGTGTTTTTACAAAGGGTTTCAACGAAAATAAAACACTCCATTCGAAAGCACTGAAACAGTTCCAGAAATCAACGTGCCATTTGTGAATCCTCCCCTATTGAGACGTAGCATTGCGTACAAGTGGGAAAAACTGTTCGTCACGCACTGAACTGGTAGATCCATCGGAGAATTCTTTCTGGATTGCACGTGTCGGCTTTAAAAAAAAGAAAAAGAAGAACGAAAGAGAGAAGGAAACCGAGGCGAAAAGAAAAGCTTAGGCCGCCACTTGCTTCTTTAAGTTCAATTCGAGCGTTGTATACATCTATCCCCACACGGCACGCATTTCAATAATCTCAACACATTCCCTCACTCAATTCGCAGCTTCTGCATTTTAAAACCCAAGTTACTCCCTCTTTGGGCACTGAGTTCCTTCTATTTCCTAAGATTACTTTTTTTCCCTTTGCCATCCTCCCCGTTTCTTCCTCTACACCCCTTAACAAGGGAATTTTTCCTAAGCAAGTTAATATTCAGGCTTCTCTGTGCCCTCCTCCTCGACTTTTCTAAATCCGCCTGTGCTTGTTGCGCTGCTTTGCTTACGGAGGAAGCGAATGGATAATGACACTTTTATCTTCCTCGAGTTCTGTCTAAATGCTGCCCAGATGCCCCTAAGTGCAGCGCTGAGGAACACTCGAAACCGTTGGAGATATCTTAAAAACTATCAAAAATAGGCTCTCTGAGAGTTTTTAAAAAGTGTGGGGAATAAAAGTGTCGGTCTTAAATTAATACGGATTTTCTCTTGCCACGAGAGTTGAAATTTGGAAAAGCATTTAAATATTTGGTCAATTTAGATATAAATTTGATTGTTTTTTTAAATTGTATACGTTTTTAGATTGTTTTTTTTTTTTAATTTTTTCGTTGGCTAAATACATAGTTGGTCATTGTTTGAATGAAGAGTTTAACTTCAAGAATTTTACTGAGAATAGAGGCATACTACAGGTCCACTGCCCTATCATGAGTTTCTTGAATATATATTAGGGACTTTTATGCATAAAATAATTATGATTTAAACCAGAAATCTGTAAGCCTGTTTACTCTCGTGTTTTCTTCCTTTTTATTTTATCACAAAGGTTTTCACGACATCATTTTCTTTCGAAAATGTTTATTAAATTTGGAAAAGAAATATGAAATTGTTACTATTGATAAAAAGGAATGAAAAAGAAATGAAATTTTAATTGGTTTTTGCATATTTTTGTGAAATATTTCGTCTAAATAATTATTACGGCATAAAAGGTTTTTGCTTCCTCATCGAGGTTTTATCCACAATGTGGTGTATGTAACATTATGTTTGGAAAGCGGCATAGAGACAAATGTTAATGCGTTTCTGTCAATTTTTTAAAATTTAAGTTAAAATTAAGATGTTAGTTAAAGCTATATATAACGAGGATAAAAAAAGTTATTCCTCTTGCGTCGCTTACACTATTATCAAAGAGTACTTATTTAGACATTATAGACAACTAATTGAAACTGGATAACTGAAGAAATAATAGTGAAAACCTGTACAAAACATAAATCTAATGAAGACATGAAATGATTATAATTCATTATTCATAAAAATCCAAAATAATCCTGATATATTGGAGCACTTGTACCAAGGAAGCAAATACTTAACAAATTGTTATGTTGTAGCTTTTAACCATCGCCAAGCTATTTAGTGCTCTTATCATATAGTAAACAATGATTCGAGTTAAGGCATCAAGGAGTTAACTAAGTTAACTTTTATCATAAGACATTATCTAGCATTTTCGTTTATGACTTTTTATGTATAATCTTCTGGTTTGTACAAAAAAAGAGCTGTTTATAAGCTTATAAAAACGTGAGTACAATATTGGATGACGGGATGTCAAAGTTACTGTCGCTTTGTCGCACGAGTAGTGTAGATTCTCTTTTTCCTGCTGCCATGCAAGAATTTATTTTTGTACTTATCTCTTTGCTGGATCTTATGCATGTGTACGTGTTGCAGTTATCTAATTGCTGCCCTGTATCTGTCAGTGAGGCTTGAAATATAGGGTTTGTTCCTACTATTTCATTGTGACTATGGCACTAATGTAAGAAAATGAAATTTATCTAGAATTAAATAAATAACTATAAAAGCATACCTTGTTAATTTTAAGTTAAAATATAAGGAAATACAATTACTGAACGCATTTCTAATATTAATATTTAAGGATTGTTTATTATAAGGAATTATAAATGTTTACTGAAGGGTCATAAACATTTAACGGCATCAATTTAATGCCATGAATTCAATAAAAATAGAAAATAAGACGAGAAATCATATATGCCTGTGTGTATTCAACTATCTGAAACCTTAAACTCGCGAGTTCTTAACCTCCGGATGTTGCTACTGCTGGCGAAAAAATGGCATTGCAGTTAAGTTTGATTAATAAATCTGGATGGAAATAAATACAAATGAAGAAAATAGGAGATTTTTTTAAATCTTGGATTGTGAAGTTTATTCTCATTATTAGAAAGACTAATACAACTCGAAGCTCAGGAAAAATTGCATATTTTTCTACATTTTTTGATGAAATTTCATCTTTTATGACATAGTTATATTGTTTTGTCTACATACGAATCAAATTACCTAACAACGATACTTCATTAATATGCTTTTAATTTTTAAACTATCTTCTCTCACGACAGTTTCCCCCCTCTTTTGACGAATGAAAAAAAAATCTAATTATATCTATTGAGCATATTTGTGTCAATGCTTGAAATTCCCTAAAAGTTTTGATTTAATATGATTTCTGTGTGTCTCACTTTTATCATATATTGCTGACATTCATTAAAAAATATTTGCAACTCCTAAATTGCACATTTATTGAATACAAATATTGCGATGATTAAAGACGCAAAGTAACAAAAGTAAAATATTAAAACGCGCGAAAATTCGTCTTATTCGTAACCTGAATGTTTCTCCCAAGTATTAGATATTTACAGACAAATTATAATTGGCATATGTTTTATGAAGTTTGTTAATTAAAATTTGTTTGTAACTTGCATATAATCATTTTATCGATAAGATGCTCGTATGATAGATACATTTAATTAAATGTAGCCAGAATAATATTACAGTGCAATGTTAAGGAATTAAATTTGAATCTGAAATTATATGAATTGAATGAAAATGCCGCCCAATTCTTTGATTCAATTATACGTATCGAATTCGCCGATTTTCAAAATAATTTTTTTTTCCTTACAAAAATTGGCCTTTTTAAATTTGTTGATTTCTTTCAAGCCGAAAATGAAATACCCTGTTAATAGAAGGGGGGGGATCCTCAGCGTATTTTTTCCCTTTAATTCGCCCCACAGTTAGTGAAATAAAAATTAAGAATGAAAAGTTAATAGTTAATTGTGACCCATATTTTAAAAAAATTCTAAATCATTAATTTTACATGTGATTAAGTTTGGTTGTTATGCTTATTATTTTATATTTTGTTATTTATTTATTTTGAGATTGCGGATTTATTTAAGTTGTATGAGTACAAAAGTTTTAAATAAGGTTTCTTATTACAGTCAAAATTATTTAATGTAATTTGCAATCCAGACAGACTTAAGAGTTCTGTGAGTGCAAAAAGATATTTTCCACATCATTATTCTTCTATTTGTTATTCTTAGTTCCTTAATTTCTGTTATGTTATAAAATAGTTTATTAATTGACACAATACTGTAATTTTACCTAAATTCACGCGTTTAATCATTCGAAGTTGAAATCCCGTTTAATGTTTTCTGTTTTAACTTATGGTAAAGTTTCGATTACAGGATTATTCGTTCGAGATCTGATTTCATTAATGATCTACTGTGTATATAACCGAGTATTATTCATGTCTCAATTCAAATTCTAAACATCTACACTAAAACAATCCTACTATGGCTTCAAAATAAACGATCCATTAAACTAAAATAAGCAAAATTGCGCTTGACCACATTGCAATTAAACCCGTGTAGTGTCTAAGACAAAGCTTCAAAATAACGAAGTGGAAAGTTACAGATGATATATAATGCACTGATAAAAAATTGTTATTTTCTCAAGAAATGAATTTTTACCCCTCCCAACTCCCTACTTTTTTTTCCTTTTTAATTTGCACGAAATGTTTATATACATCATGACTCCGCGATAAATTACGTTCGCCTGAATAAATAACCTATAAGTTTCCGTAAAATACTACAATGTTCTACTCGAATAAATACTCAAATGAGGAAAAAAAAAATTGCTAAGTGTTGGAAAAGAAGGTTGTAAACCAGCGTCAAGCATACTTCTCCAATTTGTGCTTCAGACATTGCACACTACCACTTAAGGTCTCTTTTCGTATCTTAAAAAACTGGGATTAATTAGGGATATCTTTTTTATACGTTATTAATTAGTTTACTTCAGTTAGAGAGGAACTTCACCTCGCTACATTTCCGATGAACTTTTTTCCCCACTGTTTCTATGACATTCGAAGGTTGGTTTCAAAGGTTTGAAGCATGTTCATTAAAATTATGGCACATCTTACATTGTATCCATACTTCGGGTTTATAATTGTGTTTTCATGTTTCGCGGGAATAGGAATTTAAGTAGAGGAAAATGATTTTAAACAATTAGTTAGAATCGCTGTTATGCTTAGATTTGGAATTTAATATTTTTGTCCGAAACAGCAAATAGTTTTTTTTTAACTCCACTTACTTACGCTTATGCTTAATGTTTATTAACATATTAAAACTAAATAGTATTTTGGACATTTCGTTGTTTAAACATCTAGTGATTATTCTTTTTATTTTTAAGACTCAGTCAGGAAGAATAAATGCCATAAAAATTATGTTATAAGACTAAAAATTAATTAGTTTTATAATTATAAAAAAGATTGATACTGAACTTATTTTACAATAATACGTATCCAATTCTCAGAATAGTGTAGCTTATAAACATTTATAGCACTCATGTTATTGTAATTGTGTATTTAAAAGATACACAAACAAAATCCGAAGTAAATGCCCAGAAAAATAGTAAATAAATATATTTATTGCAAATATTGTAAATAAAACAGATATTTATCAAACGGAGTTCAGAAAGACTAATAATATTTGGTTTGTTCTTTTTCTGGCCTTTTTTCTTTTCTTTCAAGAAAAAGACAAGCGAAGTTTTCAATAAAAATCACTGAAAAATTACATAATTAATATTAAAAGAACTTATGGGTTGCTTAAAATACTAGATTTGCCTTGATAAATTCATATTTAAATACACATACATTACTTGTGGATATATGAGGGCAGATGCTAATTTTTTTATGGTTTCCAATTACTTTTAATCGTTTAAAATAGTGTTATATGATATTTGTTCCTTGATTTAAAAAATGCTTTCATTTGCTATATATGCTTGACTTCCTGAAATGTGGCAGAATTTATGCTTGTTTACAAGCTTATAATAGCATCAAATAATTCAGAAGAAACACTATACTCATGTTGGTAATTGCACAAATTGAGATTGCACTAATTGTGTGTTTCTCCTGTCCTCCTGATAAAAGTGGGAGGACAAATTTTGAGATGAAACTGTAGAAAAAAATGTATTCATAAAATTAGTTAAATTTATTGCATAATTCTGTAAATGTTCAATAAAATAACATGAGCATAGTTTCTTTGACAAAAATGATTTTTTAAATGAATGTAAAAGGAAAAAAGGTTGCATGTCAAAAGGATAATAATATTGAAGTCGAATGCTGTTATTTTAAACATTATAGATGTGGTTTACCAAAGACTTTAGGAGGCATTCAAGTGTAAAGTCGTTACAATCTATATTCTGTTTTCTCCTATTGGAATATGTTTAATTATTAAAGATTCATTGACAAATGCTTCAAATGGTTTTTGTTGGAAATTTTTGATTAACTTTTAATGGCAATTATTTCTTTATCAGGTTTTTATCTTATTTTTCTTTCTCAGGGATTTCAGATGCGCTGAATTTCTTTCTAGTTTTTGCGTTTTTTACAGAAATTAAGTTACTTTTTTTGCGGTTAGTAGAAATTCCTTTTTAATACCATTTTCTTAAGGATTCTAAATTGTTAAAAGAGCGTCTGTTTCTCTGTTTTAATCTAAAACTTGTATACATCTGTCTATACAGAAAATTTATATATATTATATATCATCTCAATTAAATTACTAAAATTTACACTTTATTGACAAAATCTACAGTCTGTCAAATTATTAACTAAAATTAAATCATGCCATTTTTCTTGTCTTTTCAAAAAGGAAGCACTAAAAAATTTCTTTCCTATCTTTTTTTTTTTCAGATTTGACCCAAACTCTCCACTTTGCAGCGAACTGTACAATAAACAAGTGTTTATGATATTCCTGAATTAATAGCCCTCCCTACCATTTAGAAAGTCTTAGCTGCATTTCTTTTTGATTTTTCTCTATGCATAAATTAAACCTATGATTTTAATTTTCATTACTGCCATTTTTTTCCCTCCATAATCAGACAAAACATGCTTCATTTTTTTCTAAGGGGAGAAAATATAATCCATTTAGTTGGGATGCTGCCATTGTTCTTCGCATCCCTTTCTGGTGGGTGGAATTCAACCAGAAAAGAAAAGGGAGGGTAAAATGTTGTTCAAAGAGATCGGTTTTTATGGATAGTCCCCAATCGAAGAAAACGCGCGGGGGTTTTGAGGGTTCCCTCCACCAAAAAGAAGAATGGGATAGGCAAGAGCACGAAAATCGTGAGAGGTTCTTCATTATGCACAAGACAGGCTAATTAGTTCGGACGAGGAGCCTGAAAAAAAATTTCACCCTTGGCAACTAGCGCAGCGGTAGCGCACATTCTCGAATCGCCTAGGAGAGCGTTTTCCAGTCAAACAAGATCCTTACTGTAAAAATATTCATGAGAAGCAAACAGTAGGATATGACTCCAGTAATACTCATGTTTGTTCCGGGCTTGGCTTCTGTGTTGCATTCAACTTACAAAGCGGGAGGGATTTAGGAGGAAGGAGGGAGGGAGTACTTTGTTTTCAAAATGCTGTTTACTTGTAAGCGGTGAAGGGAGGTCGTCCCAGCCCAAGATGAAATAGATAATGACATTCCAGTTGAGCAAATGTGATTTTTAAATTGATGAAGTGTTCGTCTATCAGTATATGTGTTGTTAATGACTGCCTTTTAAAATTAATTTTATGTGACAACCTGTTTCTACCTCTGTGATATTTATTAATTTATATTTTGCAATTTATTGCCAAAGTCCTAGTTATTAAATTACTTGTTTACACAAATATATTTTGCGGTGTTTCTTTTTGTATGTGTGTGTGTGTGTAAAATACTAATTACCACCTGTATTTGCACTGCAGATACAACTATAGTTTACAACAGCAAAATTTTTTATTAAACTATTGTACATTCATATCTTGCATATTTGTACTTTTTTGCATATGATACAAAATGTATGATATTTTCTCCCTCCCCGTTATTTTCTTAAGAGATTAAAAGAATATTAATAGAATGTTTAACCTGCTCTCTTTCGTGTTCTCTTAATAGCATGGCTGTGGCGCTTTTGAAAATGAAGACCTGTGAAGCTGTTGAATCAAAACCATACTGCCTTAAAAAAATCTTTCATAATCTTGTTTAGAATATGTTGCATACATTCGCTTAGTATTTGAATTCAAATCATTGATTAGAAATCTTCTATTCTTTAAATTTCATAATCATCATCTAGCCGAAGATAAATTAATCTTGAATTCGAAACATATCTTATATAGTAACCCTAGATGAGACGTAAAGTGTGTTATTATGATCTTTTTACAAAAGAGCTTTCAAGTATTTCATAAATTCATATTTTTCTAAGATTTTGATGGCGTTATGAAATTTTGTATTTGTTACCATCAATTGTTTACTAGAATCTATTCTGGAATTAGTAGTATTCATTTGGAATTAATCTTGAAAGGAATAAACCATATCACTTATTTTTTTATTTAGCTTGTGATTATCAACTTCAAAGATTTCTCACCTGTCCTTGAAACGATTGTAAAAGATAAAGTTTGCAAAAGTTTCCCCCCCCCCCACTTCTAACCTCGTGTATCTAATCATGTAGTTTTTCTCATGAAAGCTAATATCATAGAATAACTTCAGAAACTCACCTCCCAGTCAAAGACCCCCCCCCCCCAAAAAAAAAAAATTATATTACTCCGACAGAAAATAATAAGAAAAAAATAGGTAGCTAATGGTAGTAGGTATTACCGCAGTCTCTTTCTTACCGAGGTACGTTCAGTCATCGGCAAAAGGGCCGTGAACGAGTCAGCGGCAATATTTTGAATTCGATAAGGGAAGCGAGAGATTGCCTACATATTGGGTGTAACAGCTTCTCATTCCTGCTTTCGAAGTGCCTTCGCCAGGGGGTATTTATCTTATTTAAACATCTAAATGAAATAAATGTGTCTGTCATGAAAGAATTCAGAAGAATTAATGATTTTTCTCTTAATTTTGAAAGGAGGGAGAAGTCATGTATCGGTAACGGAAGTGGAACTTTTTAATTGATTCTATTTAATCATCCTTTGTAATAAAGTGAAAACTTAATAATTCTAAAACACATATATGCAATTTGATCGTCTAGATTTAGTGAATTAGTTCATGAGAGATGAAAATGTTATGAGAAATGCAGACAGAGAAAATGGAGACCTAACACAATCAGCATTTGCTTACAATTTCTGCTCTTAACAAAAGCATGCCTTACTACACGGATAGTTATAAAATTGAAATACTAATGATTTTTTGAATGGGCGAGTCTTTCTAAAAGAGTAACTTTTGAGATTTCATTGTTTCTCTTTTTTCGCGTAAATGGCATCGAGAGCTAATCACCTGCATCTGAGTCTGCCAAGTGCTTCAAAGTAAATAGAGTAATCCGCTCTCCTTAGGTATATCTAATATTGTTGCACTTTTAAGGACTCGTGTTGTTTGCTATTCGAAAACACGATCTCTAATAGGTCACGTTTTTAGAGCTTCCGTAATTATCTGGAATTTGTTTTGTCGCCTAGGAGAAAACTTAGAGTGCAAATAATTGTGTGTGCGGAAAAAAATGTGAAAAAAATAAAAAGAAGACACAAACGTGTTGAAGAATTTTTTTTTCTACCTGAATGTTTATACGGCAGTGGGGGTGAACTAGGGTAACTCATTTGGCGACAGATAAAAATGTCCTCTTTCTTTTTTAATCGCTTTAAATTTTCTCAGTCTAAAATTATGTAAACTGTTTCGAAGCGCGGTTTCCTATAGATTGTGAAACTACTTTTTAACTCTAACGGCATGATAACAGGATTTGTTTTATGAGTGAAATTCAAAATGGCAAGGTGAAAAACTCATTAGTTTATTATTTTCGTATTTCCCGCAAATTAAATTTGGTAAACACAGTTATTAACATTGGAAATTGAAGTTAAACGAAATATTTTCTTTAAATGAAGACGCGTTTTTATTCCATTTTGTTTATTAACGTTTGTATATGCTTATGGTATAAAGAAGTAATTCGATTTATTAAGATCAAATGTCATTTTCATGGTACTTTCAGACGTTTAAATAATAGGTGATTAGTATTTGAGCAATTCCTATTTTCCTTTTTTACTTATATTTTTTATAGTTTATCTTATATTAATAGTTATATATAATAATAATTATCTTTCATTTTATTTTCTTGTTTGATTTCGCATCAAAGACATTTTTGTAATTTTCACAATGTTTTCTCAACGCGAAAATTTCACTGACAAACTATGTTTTCATAATTTATAACTGAACTGAAAGGATAGGTGAGCGTGGGTTCAGTTCAGTTCAGTTATATTAACGTCCCGTTTAAAGCAACACGAGGGCTATTTTGGGACGGACCTCGAAATTTTGAACTACGGTCAGATGACGAGGACGACAACTGAAGTGGCACCCCCCTCTCCACACCACACCACACCAGCGGGAGGACTTTGGCCTGACAGATTTAACGTGCAAGAGACCCCCTCACACGACGAATCTTCGGTGGAATCGAGTCTCGAACCTGAAACCCTCCGGTTCCGGAGCCGAGACTTTATCACCGGGCCACCGCGGCCCCTAGGTGAGCGTGGGAATAAGTTCATGTCACATCATAGTCGCATGATTAATGGAATTGTGCATGTCAACTAACGTCTGTATCGGAATAATTTTTCTGTTGCGATGTCGCGACTTCTTAACTTTTACTAGAAGTGCGATGGAATCCAAAATAAAATGTCTATGCATTTGACGCTTTTGTCACATGTGAATTGATTCCATTCTTATTGTATAATAATCGCCTTTGGCGACCAGCTAGTTCACAGATTTAAAAAAATAATAATAAAGCGTCAAATTGTGAAACCCTGATATTCTAACAATCTTGCACCTGTTTTTTTTATTATATGCTTCATGACATAAATCGTCATCATAGCGCCATTGTAAGCGTAACATCTCCAAATAGTAAGATCTTTCGTGGTAAAGTAATTTCATTTACTGATTTTTCATGTAAACTCAGACTGTAATAAGAGGAATTATTTCTTAGCATTCAACAAGGAAAGGAAATTGCTTGATTAAAACAATTGAAACATTTTGGGTCCCTTTCTAACTATGAAATATGTTGGTGAATATTACTTGAAAATATTATATTATATCTATGTAATATTTTTGTATTCTAGAGAAAACAAATTAATATTACTTAATTATTAATTCTTTAACACACTAATAGAATACTCGTATGCGTATTTTCACCACCCAATATTTGTTCCGAATATGATAGCTCTATTTCAAACAACGGGTCATGCAAAGTGCCAACATACATGCACGCGCGCACACATACCCATTCTTTATTTTTAGTAGTTATATTCGTATTTAAAATTGCTTAAAATTTGTTTAAAAAAACATTTTTCACAAGCCGGTTTCAATGATTTTTTTAATTCTTTAAAATCAAAAGAATTTTGATTTAAAATAACCAATGCATTGTTTTGTTCTTGGTGTATTCTTGCATGTTACCGAAGAACGACAAAAATAGTATTAAAATAGTGATTCAATGTAAATCAGAAATATTTAATAGTCAACTTTCAATAAGGATTGTTACTAAATACAGTCACATATGTAACAGTTGAATCGTATGTTATCTATTATGAAAGCCTTTTTCCTAAGTTGTTTTGTCATAGTAACACTTTTTACCTAAATAAATAATATATTACATTTTATATAACTCAATCGACTGTAACACTAGCTTTTGCTGTTAAATAGTCGCGACTGACATGATGTTCATTTCAATGTTTATTATTTATATTTTTATTGATATATTATTTATTCTTGTTCAGGCAATAATTACAAATCTCTTATGCAGGAAATAAAGAGAGATTTCATTTATTAGTGTTGCTTATTATTATGTTCTTGGCTGAATTCCAATCTGAAATAATTTCTCCTTAAAAAGGAAAGTTAAAACATTTCATTATGTAGCAAAATTTATATAAACGCGGAATTTATCAAGAAATGCAAATATTAAATTCATTTTACCAAAGTAAGTAACTCTTTTCATATATGTATAATAAACCTTTTACTGATCAGAATAATATGTGTTCTCGTATAGCTGGGGATACCTTTTATTCATATAGTAAGCATTTCGATTTAACTCAAGGTAGTCTCCAATTGTCCTGTTTTGTTAATTTGGTTACAGAATGAATACATGTGTGAATTTTTATTGTTTATTATTTAACTTTAAAATGCAGACATAAAAAGATAATCGATGCCAATTCCTGCAATGCATAATTTTTGTTTGTCCTTGCAGGTCTTTTCCGGCCGGGTGAAGACGATGAACGGAATACCCCGCCTTCCGAATGTGGTGATACAGAGAGAGACTACACAGGAAAGGCTGGCGATTTAGTTGTTCAAGACATGAACCAATTGAAGAAGCTTTACCCTATCAATGATATTAAGGTAAGGGAACGACCTTGATTTGATTCTTTTTAAAGCTTTAGCTTTTCAACAGCCCATAGCTGTGGAAGTTTGATTGTTCATGCTATGGACAGTTTATTTTGAAAGTCGTACAAGACCATTTTTTTCCTCGAGAAATTTTAGAAACCTCATAAGCAATCGCTACGCAGTTTCTTTTTTTATGGTTGTCGTTTTTAAGTTAATTTTATTGGCTATTTATAAATAAAAGTTAGCACCAATATTAAATTTTTCCAATAAAAAAAGGAATTGCACCTTTTTCAAAATAAACTGTCCATATGAACCAGTTGAAGATGCTGTACCCTGTTGATGCTGTTAAGGTAAGTGAATAAGCTAAAATGTATATTTAGAAGAATTAAATACATATGATCTATGCAACCAATCCTTCGACAATCGGCCTATCGTACAGTGTGTCAAAAGACATAAAATGTCATCGAGGAGAGTTTTGTACGTACAGAAATCAGTAAAAACTATGAAATACAGTAATGTGAAATGCGTTTTTAATATCTTCGGAATAAAAAAAGAAAGAATTATGATGCTTTGAATATTCCTTTATGAAAAGAATTAATTAAAAATTTTTCTCATATTTGTTAAGTATGTAAAATAAATATTCGAAATAACTGAATCAATAGTATAAAATATCTTATTTAGGTGAGATATGAAACGGCGTCTTGTTACTCTTATATGGAAGTACGTTCATAAATTTGCTTTAAAATAAGAATTAGTAAATCTGAACTTCTTTATTTCTTGCCTATTTCAGCTAAAATATTTAAAACGAATGCATTTAAGTACAAAAATCACTAACAAAATTTCTTTTTAATAGGTTTAAATACCAACGAATCTCAAAATACGTGTTCGTTTTTTGTACACACCAAAAACAAATACTGATAAATATATTTCAGTGATCAAAAATGGATCTTTTAAATTAATTTGCGTAGAGTGTTTATAATTTTCATATTCATTTTTAATTTCATAATTTAATGCAATAAAAAAACTTTTTTCCGCAGCATTTAAATATGTTGAAACTGAACAATAATAATATTTCAATTAAATGAGTGAACAATGTGTAGATTATCAACTAAGTAATATATTATTTAAAATTTGTTATTTTGGCAATCCTTTTTCTATTAATGTGCATCAAAATAACTTTTAAATATTTCAAAGGAAAAAAATGGTGAAAACTAATAAATCTATCTTAACCGTAGAATCTTAAATAGATAAGTGAAGTTTGTCAGTCTTTATCAAATTTAGAAAATACTGAAAAAATTTGATTTTGTAAATATTTTATTATAATGAAATTATTAAATAACATTGGCACTTGTTAGATAGTTTTTAAAAAATGAATAATTCTTTTAATACGGTATTGAAAGTAATGATTTAATACCCACATTACATTAAAATTAGTTTCTAAAATTTCAGTTGCATCTGATGCTTAAAAAAAGTGGCATAAAACATATTTCATATTCTTATATTAAACCATTTTATTATGTTTAAAATTTTAAAACATCATTAAGTGTGCTAGTTAATTTCACTATTGTGATATTTTAAAATTAAACGTTATCGTTTTCAAAATAGCTTTTTCCCCGTGTAGCTTTGTTGTTTTTAGCCGCAAACACTGGTAAGGTTTTAAATAACTTTTACGTAATATAAAACAAAATCCTTGTCGCGATCTTAAAGGGATTTCCGTTAGAGATGGCAAATTTTTTCCCGCTTACTGGTACATTCTTCACGTGATCATTCTTTCAGATGATACTGGTCTCATCCACTGGACTTTTAACACTTTCATCACCATCCAAGTAACTGAGAACTGTGAGAGTTAACTGCGAACACATGCGCTGAACGAAATGTGATCATGTTTTTCTTTGCGCTTCCCCCAGTTATTACCCCCTGCTCATATTTTTTTTATTCCTCTCCCGCGTACTATAAATTGAATCGGCCGTTCTCTTTGTCTCCTCGCTTAACAGACTACCCATTCACGACTTTGTTGATGATTCGAATGTCATCTTTTCACATTAAAAATCCTGGCTTGAGTTTCTCGCGATCCGAAGGAATGAGTGGAGTGGATCGAGGGAAGCACGCGTTTCTCGAAGGAAAAGGGTGCATTTTGGAGTGATTTTTGCGGGTGGGAATTAATCAAAGACAGAAGGAATAAAGGATTTTTCGCGGGGAATCTTCAATAAATTAAGTTTGCAGAGCTTCTTCAAAATGATTTATTTAATTAAAAATAAATTTATGATTTTATTGTGGTAGGGAGAAAGAAATAATTTATATGTTTAATTAATTCTTTAGCTGCGGGTGGTACAGGCAGAAAAGTTTTTCCTCTATTGGATCTGGTACATATGCTTAGTCACTAGAATTGAATAAACTGTTAGCATCTAGGATAAAAAAGGTGAATAAAATGGTTTGTATAATATTGCGCTGACTATTGAAATGTGTTAATATTTCAAGAATAAAGGATGTATCAGCGGAAAACTTTCTATAAACGAACGATTAGCCGAAGATCTTTAAAATAATTTATTTAATTAAAAATTTATTTTATAATTCAGTAGCTAAGAAGGAATATGCGTAATTAATCTTACCCTGCTGGTGGTACAGATTAAAAGTTTTCTTGTATTGGATCAGGTACACATGCTATGCCTTTAGGATCGAATAAGCTGTTTGCTTCTGGTATGGAAAGGGTGAATGAAGAGTTTGTATAATATTGCGTTACGATGGAGATGTGTTAATATTTCAAGAATAAAGAATTTATCTGAGGAAATCTTCTATAATCGTACGATTAGTAGAACATCTTTAAAATAAGTTATTTAATAAAAAGTTTAATTTATAATTTAGCGATTTAGAAAATAATTCATGTGTCTTTTTTTATAAATGTTATAGATGTTGTAATATAGCGGAATTTTTTTCTGCATACGATAAGGTATTTAGCTCTCAGAGTCCCCAAACCTATATGAAACTAATTTGTTTCTTCGCTAATATCACTCTGTGGATCGTTTAATTTCCCTGTTTCTTGATTTGACCCCTTGTCTGCGTCATAAGCTTATTGGTAATGAAAAATTTCAAGAATAGGTAATCCTCTGGGCAATCGATGAGGACAATATGTGTTATCTATCAATAATTTTAAAATAAAAGAAATAATTTCTAGTTTGTTCATTTTAATTCGTATTTTAAAATATTGGTTTTTGAGCTGATCTACCTGTTAATCAAATGATTCAAATTTGGTGCATTAAATCGATTTTTGTATGTATTAATTAATATTAATTAATTAATATTAATTAATATTTGAAGGATTGCTTAGCCAAGTATTTAAGAAAAGAATTGAATTACTTTAGAATTAAATATTCCAGATTTTAGAATTCCTCCTACATAAAAGCGATATATATATATATATATATATATATATATATAATATAGAAAAGAAAGTCATCTAGATTTGACGTTTTTAGCTTTCTATAAGTGTGTAATCGTTATTTTAATTCACATCTACGTTATTTGCTTACTGATATCGAATCAAAATTTATTTTTGAATATCTAAGTATGCGAACAGATGCAACAAACTAAATTGGCACTTCGATTCTCATCTATTGGATTATGTGTGCTGTTGCTGTAAACTGCTGTTAAAGGGTTAGATCAAATCAAGCTTGAAGCTTTTAAATAGAAGAACTGAGTCATAACAGACTTCATGAACACAGGTTTTGCTTGAAATAAGTAGTCGTTTCTTGAATCGAGAATCGTTTGATTAGTGAATATGACTTGCATTAATTGGTCAGGATAACAAATGAGAATTTCAATTTTATTGTGAGAAACGTTTCTCCGAAAATAAGATAAATATAATATCTTATGTGAAAATAAGCCCAATTTTTTGCAGGCGAAACACCGGAGTCTATTCAACGTTTTTTTTTTAATACCAGAATTAATGAACAACTACTGAAAAATGTTTTATATATTTTTCTTTTCAATTTGTTGATATCTAATAGACAAAGCAAATCTTGGCTTATAATTTGGTTTTTTTCCCCTCAGTAGAAAAAAAAAGATAATAATAATAGCTACATTATCTTTGCTATTAAAATTTTAAAAAATCTTATTGTTTGCTAGTTTAGTTTACCGTTACAATATTAGGAAAAAGTATTCTGAGTCATTTAAGGCAACTGTGTCAATTGACATTAAAAAGGAAAGAACAAAATTCTGTCTTTGAACAAATCATCAGTGTTAAATGCGCTTGATACTTCGATACTGTCTCCAGTGAAGTGGAATACAATCGTAATGTGTGTGTGAGAAGAATACCTGCTCTTTCAACTCAAGTGAAAGAATTTGCCGAAGTTTATTCGAAATGTATCCTCCAAAACAAGCTCCATTGGTTTCAAAGGGTTGCAATAATGTATTTAAAGTATTCTCTTCATTAGCCTAGACCGATTGTGGGAAGGAATTAAAGGAGAAGAAAAAAATAAAATAAAAAAGGAGAGTCGGGTAGAGCGAGAGGGAAAAAGA
This sequence comes from Argiope trifasciata, assembly GCA_026543055.1. Classification (NCBI taxonomy): domain Eukaryota; kingdom Metazoa; phylum Arthropoda; class Arachnida; order Araneae; family Araneidae; genus Argiope; species Argiope trifasciata. Next base: position 2,670,029 of record JAPMOQ010045994.1, read on the forward strand.
AAGGCGACATTTATCTTGAGGGAGACGTGCGACGAATTTTAAATGTTATTAGCTCTTCCGGGCGACAACAAAGCATCCGTAAGCGCAGTTATAACTTAATTTTCCTCTCCTTCCTTTTTATTTATTTATCATTTTTTTATTGTACCATAATGATTACCTTGTTCATGGTCTGGTTTCGTCTTTGTTTTGGCGAAGAAAAAGCGTTGAGTACGTCTGATTTCGTTGCGTTATTGTAAATCGGATAGAAAAAAAGCTAGTGATTGGATTATGTCCATAAGGGCGTGCAGAAAAGGCATAGATTGTACCTCGTTACATAATTGTCCGAGAAATAAATTTACTGTGAGTGGAGGGCCAGGAAGCGATAGAAGGAAAGTTTTAGATGGAATTCCTTTGTAGAAGTGCTGTGCAGTGAAGCATGTGTAATTCTAAGTTGCCGCAACTAAAGGAAATGAAAGACTTCTTAATGAAGAGTGGCTCTATGGTAATGACTCGAGGTGGCTCGTTCAGCGTCTGTTTTACAAATATTAAATTGGATTTCTAAAGAGATACTATTGGAGTTAAATAAATTTACTAGAAATTTTCAAATGCTCTTCAATTTATTCATTTGTCTCATTGTGTTAATGAAAGTACAGGATTATTACTTTCCGTTTAAATGCAAATTAACAAATTTAAATCTTATCGTTTATGTAGCGAAATGGAAATACTTGTGTCTGAAATGTTGGTGATTTTGTATAATAAGTTATTTCCTAGGAAATAGTACTAATTGAAATATGCTGTATGCTGGGTAATTAATCATATTTAAGAAAAAAAAAGTTGATGCGATTTTTTAAAAATTTAATAAAATAAATGCATTAAAGACCCTATTTTTTTAATTCCAAATTGTTCTGTATATGTGAAGATGGCAGTCACAAAAGACAGAGAATTAATCTCATTTGAATAAATATGGCTTGATTTGTCTCGAATTTTCGATAATTTAATATCAAATGTTCAGGCCAAACTTGTAGCAAAATTTCATTGTAATAAGAATTTCTATATAAAGGGAATCTCAGTGGATGCTAGATTCTTGCACTTGAACATGCATATAATTGCTTTAAAAATTAGATAAAATTTGAGCCCATAAGTAAATCTAGATTTTCTATATTCTAGAATTTCAGTATTCCAACTTTCAACGTTTAATAGTTGAGAATGCATTCCAATTCAAATCAATATTTACAAGGAAAATATTATTTGAGTATAAAAATGAACAAATTGTAATTTCAGAAATTGACTACCGAATCTTAATTAACCCTTTAATGGATTCAAATACTGATCATAATGAAAGTTAATGGCAAAAATATGTAATACATATTATTTTTTAATTTTAATGATCTTATGATCAAAATAAAGATTTTGGCCTAAAATTTAAAAAAAAATCAGTGTTTATATCTGTTGATTATTATAAATGGAAACATATCATTGAATCTTTATAGATGTCTTTTATGTTAAAGAAACTTGCTTATGTCAGTGCATGCTATGCATTGAATATTTTTATTATAAACCAGCTATTCATGTTTTCTGCATGATGACTTAGTGAGTTGAATGGATTTTATCTGTAGAAAAAATTGTTAGATATTTCTATTGAATTTTGGTTACTAATTTAATTGATAAATATCATCGATAGTATTAACAAGTAGCATTGTTCCTAGTCGTATGGAGGTTTGAGGAAATGCGGTTATCATTTGGACCGAATTGAAGTTAGAAAATTGCTACTCTATATAGAATATTTTTCATAGCAGCTACTTTTAATATTAATGAATAAAATCTAGCTAAAATAAAAAATTTAAAAAAAAATTAAATTAAAAAAAATTTGCATTCGCTATAACAAAATCATTAAAAATAACTTCTTATCAGTGAATTTTTTTCATGTTCTAATTTATATTTTGTTTCGAATCATGGAGATTTTTCATCTGCGCTTCTTAATCACGTTGTAAATTTTTTAAGTATTAATTAATAAACAATATCTTATTGTTCATAAGTTCCTCCACTTTTGAAGAGATGAAAAGCGATGCAAAGATCAACCGAATATTAAAAATATTCGAGCCAGAACTCCTTAATTTCTGATCGGCTTTTATAATTTCGATCCAAAATAAAGAACTCTTAACTGCTGTCCGGAGCAAGCCCATCTTTTTCTTCAAGTCGCTGCTAAGTCTACACATGACACTCAGCCGGAGATCGTATCTCTTCTCCAAGAAATGATAGAAGTGAAGAAAGTGAAAAATCGGAGATTGGAATCGAAACTTTCTTTTAAAAGCGTTAAAAGTACTGTTTGCGTGACAGTTGAACATTATGATTCGTACAGATAGACACAGTTCGCTTCGCTCTTGGAAAAGACATTAAGCGCTCATTCCAGGACACATATCCGCCTTCTTAGTTGTGAGGTTGAGTGTTTTTATCCTTCGAATCCTCACGAGTCACGCTGAAGGCCGTACGGAATCTCTTCTTCTTTCTCTCTTCTTCTCTTCTATCTCAAAATAAACATGTGTATATAATGCTCACGTCGTAGTATTGTTCGGAGTCCCACCTTCTCAGTGTTTTTTTATTGGGCAGATATCACCCCCCACCTCCCGATTTGAAATCGCTCAGACTTTTACCAACTTTCCTTTGATGGAACGTTAGCACGATATTATCACAAACTTTCTTCCATTTTGTATACAAGCTTAAAATGATAATAAAGAAATTGTTTCTTTTAGCTTACTTACCAAATGAGATGTCTTCCAGAATAATAATCATCCCGCAGTATTTAATGCACGGATAGTGTGTCGTTATGCATTTCCAATTTGGATGTATATCTTTTTTAATGGTTGGATGAATTATGGTGTAGTCCGTGTGGCTGTAATTTTGGAATTTATTTCCTCGGATTCTTCTGAATAATTTCGGAGTTCACTTAACAGTTATTTCTAAAGAGTGACCTTGACGGACTTTAGAAAAACTTTTCTTTACTTCAGAAATTGTTTAAATGAAGAACTTGCTTCAATAACTAGACATGGCAACGGATAGTTAATTGCATGAAACTCTCAGTAATATGCGCTGTTATGATCGAAATTCTAGATACCCCATTTGGGTTAGATTTTCTGTTTTGGTCGAATAAATTGCTTCTCTTTCGTTTATATGAGAAGGTTTTGTTGTATTCTAATATGGCTAAAAGATTAATTTTGAAACTAATATTGCATAGATCCTTGAAACCTCAAAAGGTTAAAATTTGTTGTATAAAGAGAAGAAAATTTATTTTTTCACTATAATTTGTATTCAGAAAATGGGATTGAAATTTATACAATATTAATAAATATTAATACTAATCTTTGCTCTGTTCAAACTTATATGCATGATGAATGATAAACATTGAGACTGCTTTAAGAGAGAAGTAGTGAAACGCAACTCAGTTGACCTTGAAATATATGGTTTTTAGTTTTAATCCTCTTTCTGTAGAATTATGATGTCACACGAATAAAAAATTTCAATTTAAATGAGCTTTAAAAAATGAAATTTAAAAAAAGAGACTTAAAATTTTATGATGTTAATCTTTTAATAATCTTTAATTGTATTTATCTGTTAAATTAGCCCAGGTTATCTTTTTAATCAATGAACATAAACATTTATGTCACCTTTTTAATCAATAAACATCGACATCTATGTCTTCACCTCTTATTTTTCTAATACTTTATTATAAACCCGTTATGAATGCTTTATTAGTGATATTGACTTGCGATAAGACGGTGATGAGTTAACAAACGTATTTCTGAAAGCAGAAAACATTTCTCAATCTTTCTACTGACTGATTGATATAAATCGTTGGTAGCATTAGCAACTGACATTGTTTCTGTAATAAAAGTCGAATAAAGGTATTTGTTCGGGAAATGCCGCCATCGTTTGATACAGCTTACGTCAAAAGGGATTCTTGCTGCATTCCATTTAGAGGCATAGAGATCTTTCCAAAAGGAATTAAATCATAGCCTATGAGGTCTGAACTGGCGAAATCCTTCCCCGATCATTTGTTATAACTCCGAGCCTTTTCCCACGCGATGTCCCTACCTCCCGCAACTATCCATTACCTCCAATAAGACTCCATGACAGCGGACATATCTTCGTCTCTACTGAGGATTGGAGAAAAGAAAGCGAAATCAAAACCGCGTACAAATTGAGCTACTATCGGTTTTCTTTTGCTGACAGAGATGAAAGGCCTGTTTGGAGTGCAGAACAAAGTATATACCAAAAGCTTACAAATAAAGCCGATACAAAATTACTTTTAAATTGAATTAGAAATTGCAAAGCGCAGGTTTTGTAGTTTTGTGGGGCATTTTTGGAGTTCATGAATTTAACGCGTTAAAATATTTTTAAAGCATATTACTTCAGAAATATTTTATCTTTGGAATTCACTCTTTTTGTCCAGATGAAATGTTTAACTTTCTTGAAGAAATTTACTAAGAATTTTGGTGCTGGTTTAGATATCGTTGCTAACCCATAATTATGAGATTCTCTCTCCGTACTATCGAATAATTTCAGAATAATTCATCTAAATAACAACTCAAGCAAAGTAATCAACTATGAAAGATGTTAAATAATTTTCCTAGTAATGTAGTTCTAGATGTTTTTCTAAAACGTTTACCTTCAACAATTCCTTGAACTTGTAAATTCATTACATTTTGATGCCAGTCATCATTTCATTATTTTTCATTGAAATGCCAAACAATAAATAAAATATATTCAAATCACTTCTCCTTTTCTTGTTATCTTTTTTTTTATTATTGAAGCATGTTTTTAATTAACTGCAAAACTGCTCTAAGTCATTTTGAAAATCAAAATTGTTAATGGTAGAATTTTAGAGCTGCACTTAGACATCCACATAAGTTCAACAGATGCAGGAGAAGAGAATCTCGAATAAATATGGAGACTTAAAATGACTGCCCTATGATCTAGAAAATATCTAATAGTTAAATAAACAAGATCGTAAACTTGGCTAATAATGTCAAAGTTACGACGTTGTTTATCGTTGAATTTATCATTATCTTGAGTTAGATAGATATATCTTGGCACATGAGTATAGATAAAGCAAGCGAGGATGCATTCAAGCGCAAATACATAATTTTCACGTAGTTCTGTATAGCCTCGAGAAGTCTGGTGACTCCGTTACTTTGTTACGCTCAAGTCAGTACTCATAGGTCATGGAGTGCAGTGAAATCATTAGTATTCGTATTAGATTATTGTCCCACGAAAGTCGAGGGCTATCCATTACTCCAAACAAGACTCGGTGACAGCGGACATAGCTAGGTCCGTGCCTCAGATAAAGAGCCGCCAGGTACCACTATCAGTGTCTAAGCTTACCGATGTGTGGCTAGATGCAATGGCAGTACAAAGTGGCTCCGACTATGTCATGGGGGATACCGCTGGTCAGCCAAGCGTTGAAGGCAGACAAGCAGCGTTTCAACGTCAATGTGTGCCCAGCTTACCGAGACGTCACGCTACTGAATGCTATGCAACACCAGGCTTACATTACAGAAAATTGGGGTGCGCCTCGGGCACTAAGAACAAGGGACCGAAAAAAAAAGGAGTCCTCTTCGTCGAAGTTCGTAAAAAAAGTAAAATGAAATAAAACCTCAACAAAACAAAAGGTCGCAGAGCGCACTAACCATCCGTAGAATACGCAGATATATCTTTCTCTGTCTTCACTTCTTAACGTCGGCGGTGCGCCTCACTTTGGATGATACCCCATTATTTGGTAGTCATGGAAGGGTGGATCGGCGAGTTTGGGGGAAAGTTCTACTAAATTGAGGAAATGCTTAATGAGAATAACATCCCTCCTATAGGCATTTGTTCTCTTCGTAGTATTTTCCGTCCTATAAACGACTCCTTCTGTCTCAACACTTAAATCAAATGTCTAACTCTTTCCAAAATAAATCTGAAAGAAATGATACTTTTTTCCCACTATAAAGTTTGTTTCTCGTTCTGTGTTTATGAAATTTTATAATTTTTTTTTTTATTGTAACATAATATTCAAACAGGTTTCGAAAATGATCTAGTTATTTTTATTGTTTAAGAGGAATTAACATTTGTAAAATTAATTGTCTTGTAATTTTTTTTTACTTTTATTTATTAAAATCTATACTGGATTGTTCGAGGTTTTGCAACAAATATTCGGTAATTGTAAAAAACATGTAAGTATAAAAAAGCGACAGTCAGGGAACCATAATTGATAATTTGAGATCAGTGATATTATTGAAGTTTTTTCATGAAGTTTGTTTTCTAAAAATTCATTTTCAAGTTTAAAATTTCCTTCAAACAGCCAAAAGCATTGAGATAAGTTCAGAAATTCCAATGCTCGACATTCAACCTTGGATTTGTATAGCCGTTATTATTAACTTTCAAATTGTTATGTTGATAAATATGAATCAAACAATATTTTTAAAACTTTTTAAAAAATCTATCCTTTTTGTCGAGGCTTATATGTGCATTCTTTTCTTATCTCAGTTAAAGATTTTTTTTTAAATATTTTTTAATAATAAAATAAGTACAGCTTTCTTTATCAAATTTCTAAATTTTTTTCACTATTTTATATCTAATCATTATAATAATAAAATAATTTAATATAAATGAATGTACTCGTTTCTTATGTGAGTTAATTTTTTTAAAAAAAATTTGTTTCTAGTTTAGGGGAGAACAGCTTCATTTATTAAAATTCTCCATCTTTTTCACTATTTTATATTTAGTCATTCTGGTTATAAGAAAAATGATTCAATGTAAAAGAATGATTCCAAAATAGCTATATAAGCTAATAACTATGTATCTATGTTTTAGATATCATGACAATAATATATTTAAAAAAAATTTAAGCGGATGTGTTACGTTTCAATACATAGTTCAACTCAACTTCAATATATTTGTATGTTTCAACTCATAGTTTTTTTTTTCTTTTAAGATTTTTTTTTTAAACTTCTGTTGTTATTGATACATAATAATGTGTCTCCATTAAAGGCTTTCATCTCCTTAACAATCAACATATACTTAAATTTTTCGAGGACAATTTTTCACATTACATAATTGGATTAAAAAAATCATATTTTATATTGAATTTTTATGTGATGACAGATTATGTTCTTTTAATAGCGTTTACCTGGTATTTAGAGTTGATTGTTATCTTCCTCCGATATATTCTTCCAAAAAGTCATTTGTATTATGAGGAGCTAAAGAAAACCAATGGTTTAAAAAAATGTAATCACCAACTTTTTAATTAAATAATTATTTGCAAATGAATTGCTATTATTACTTTATCTGAAATGCACAAATGGATCTTCTGCAAACTGTAATCCTGTCCTGACTGGAACTAATTCCACTCCTGTTGTCTATTACATCGATCTGTTCCGGAGAATTTAGAAATAATTTTTTTTACTGTCCTTTTTTTTTCTAATTCCGTCTTGCCACTCTCTTTCGCAGAAGCTTCCTGAAATAAATTTCGGTCTCTCGATTTCGAACCATTGGAAACGGAGAGTAGTGATGTGAAGCAGAAACCGAAAAGTTCCGTGCAATTACACTCTCCTCCTTCTCCCATTTGTTGTCAGCATCTTTTTAGATAGACCTGAAAGAAAGTCGTGTAAACACGGCCCGCTATCCCATCTCTTTTCTCTACCGAGAAGAAGGAGAGAGAGAAGAGATGCAGAGCCACCTGCTCCATCCAGACCTTCCATCTCTCTCTACTCCCGACACAGGTCATTTATTATTCATGCTAATCTCTGTTTATAGCTCTCTATGGGTCACTTACTGCCAACAGGTCTGACCTCGAAAAGTCGGACCTGCGAGAAAGGGTTTGGGGGTAATTAGTGGCCGTGGGCAGCTACTTTTATCGCCCTTTAACGGGGGCGGTAGCCTTTTGATTAAAATAGGATGCTGCCACTCTTTCGCTCCCAGAGCGCGGTTAGCAGCTTGTCGCTCAGGGATTTTTCTAGGATGAAATTTTTGTATATTTTCTTCCTTGAGGAACATTGTCTAAGGCTCGTTTATTGGACTCTTAAGTGTGGTTATAAATTCCATGCCAGCCTTTCTAAAATGAAGCAAATTAAAATGTACAGAATTTGACATTTCCGTCACGTAGTGGAAACTAGACTGGGTGTCTCATGTTCTGAAATGGATAATCATTGAATCAATTGTAATTTGCTACATAATTGTTAAATATTTTTCGGAAGAGAGGTATTGTGTGCAATTGAATGATGTGATCGTTGAACTTGTGTACTGCTTATGATAAATGTAGAAATGGTAGTGTGTGTTCGAATATCCCAAGTTTATCATTGTGCTTTATGGAAAATAGTGAAAATCGTAAATGCCATAAATTTTAATTGATTGTGCCGTAGTTGAAATTCAGAATAACTATATGAGATCTTAGTTTTGCAGAATCTTTGTTGCATAGAGACTGGCATTAAAAAATTGGTTTGTTAGGGTAAGTACGAAGAGTTATTAATAACGATGGACTACTAATTTGTATTTAATAATAGCTTTATTTGTGAAATAGAGCGCTGACTCTCCGCTATCAGAGAGCAATTAAGGGCTTGTCATTGTAAAAAAAAATTCGGTACAGAATTTTTGTATTCATTTTCCCTCATGAAAAACCTTGTCATACCTTGTTTATTAGGCTTTTGAATGTGATAATAAATTTCAGTCTGGAGTATCTGAAATGAAGTTGATAACAATGTGGAATGGGTGACATTTCAGTCAGATGGTAAATGAAGTTAGATTTTTTTTTTTTTTTTGCTACAATAATATAGATTTGCGGAATCTGTTGCGAGTTTTCTTCCATGATATAACATCGTTCCAGGGTATAGGGTATCATAGAAGAAAATATTCTGAACAATCGTATTTACTGATGGTCTTTCTCTTATAACTTGGGAGTTAATATAAGTATTCTGTCATCATAGATTAATTGGATTGCGGTGTATCGCAGAAAAGCTATGCCTTTCATTGATGTTACATCTTATTTTGTTGCATCTTTAAGAGGTTGTAAGCAATATAATGTCTCTTATTGCCTGCATGCCTACCATCAGCTAGTCGGATCATAAAAATAGAAAGAGGTACATTAAAAATTATACTGTGATATTTATATTACATTTTTTGCCTTAACCTTGGCCATTTGACCCAAATAGAACGCTGGAACTCTTTCATTCCCAGAAAATGATTAAAAATTTATTACATTGGATATTTCAGCGATGTAAGATTGTTTTATGCAGTTTTATTTCGTGAAAAAAAAATTAATGCAGAGTTTTTGGACTTTTTAGTAAAGTTGTAAATGACATACACATTAAGCAATTTAAAATGTACAAAACGTGATTCTTTAGTCGGAATTCCTACCTCTGCCAATAGTAAATTGTCGAAACTGATGTTTTCTATCTTTTACTTTAAAATGTAGTAGTTTGATGGCAGAGTACCAGGTAACTGCTATTTCTTGAATTGATTCATTATGTCTCAGATTAGTACTATCTTTTATGGGATCTCAGCTTCCTTTACCAACTGGATTGGTATCAGAAACTTGAACGTATAACGATTACTAAAAAGAGTAAGTAATGATTATAGCTACTACTTGTTTCTCATTTTAATGCGAAAAATCACATTTTCATTGAAATAGGAAACTGGTCCTTTTTTGTTCCCCTAAATATCTTTTTTCGTTAAAAGCTCTCCTCTGTGATAGTTTTTAATTTTCATCTCTATACTGGGAACCAACAATGCAATTGCCAAATCTTTCTATGTGCTATCTTAAGTAAAGCAGATTAAAATGTACAGAATGTGACAGTTAAATGGTAGACTAGCGAGATCAGATATTTTATATTGGGACAATTCTGGAAACGGAAATTTTATTTGCTTGCTGAGCTTTTGTCGACAAAAGATAAAATGTGTCAATTTGTCTCTTGCTGCTGTCGTGTGAAAAGATATTGAGTACCTATTTCGATTTCATTGTATTTATGTTAGTGTTAGAATAAAACATAGCTAGAATAGTCCCTTTCTTTTTGTTTATTTTGAAAGCAAGATACAGCGTATTTGGTTGCGATATATAATTTTTGAACGTATTATTGATGGATGCAGACATAACCATTGCTTTATCTTTGGCGGTATTATTAGTTGGACAACTTTGTAGCTGTGATGGATCTTGTTTTGCCTGATTTTCTTGTAAGTGTAATTAAATTATTTCATCCATGTATCCATTTTATTTTACATGGTAATAAATTAACTCTTCTCAGAGTAGTTAATATATTTGTGGTTCTTTTCCTTTTGTTTTATCTATTAAACTTTGTCTGAAATTTTGATAATTTTAGTCAAAATGAAAACGTTTTTGATTTATGTCGTTAATTTTTATTTTTGATGCTGATTAATAATAATAATTTTTGAATAGCGAGTGTAATTCTTGCATATAGAAATACTATTATTGAATGGAAAGAATGGTCTGTACATTTGTTTCTAAATTGAAGTTTGCTGGATGTGAACTATATCTAAATTTGAACTATTTCTACTGTCAGCATTTTATTTCAAATAGTTTTAATGAAGAATGAATTTTAATTTTCTCACATAATAAAAGAATGAATTAATTGTTTCGAGTTCAATGAATTTATTTCATAAGAATATTATTGTCTAAATTTATATTTTGCCTTTAAAAATCATATACCGCAGATTTATTTCCTTTGAAAAAATTTATATGGCTTTATATAAAAAAGTCTGTTTTGCTGATTTCAAATATATGAATAATTCTAATAACTGGTGTAAAATATTATTCATTTTTATATTCCGTTTGTCCTTGGTCGAAAGTCAAAGCTGTAAAAAAACTGTATCTAATTTCTTTATTAGAATTAAAGGTTTGTCTTTTATTTGTTAAATTATTTTTGAATTAGCAACATAATTAGTATTATTTATAGTTAATTTATTTGTATATTCATACTGATTATTTCAACATATCATATTATAAAGAAAACCTTTTCCATTTGTCATCATATTTAAAATGTTATTTATTTCATTTTTATTTCATATAATTTTGGCCTTTAATATTATGTATAAATATTAAGAAAATTTATATACGAGTGGGTTCAAGGATCACGCATTTCAATAGTTTCAAATCCCTCAATAATCGTTTGTTTCTTTGTCGATTTTATATCTAAAACCTTTGATTTTACAAAAGACACGAAAAAAATACTTTATTAAAATACTCGCACACTTGCAGAAATGCTCATAAAAAAACATATAAAATACTTTGGAACTCCCGATTCTCGATTTATATGTATAATTTCCCCCAAAATATTCAATTAAGTTAATCTTTTACGATGTTAGAAAAAAAATCATGAAAGGAAATAGCGAAAAATGTGAGATGTGTTTCAGGAAATGCAAAATTAAAAATGTAATTTTCGTTTGAGCAAAAGAGATGAAAGATTTATCATCTTCTACACCATCTGTTTTGAATCGTGAAATTTAATCAGTAATTCATGTGCTCAAATGGAATAATTCTTTGAATCAGTTCGAACTCGCTGCGAATCTTATTTTGTCAAAGAACTTATATAAAAAGCTTGCCGCCGTATATCGCTCGGGGTTTCTATTACAGGTTATTATTCTTCATATACGGTTTTCGCGTCAAACTCAAACAAGTTACTTGTTTTTCTAGAGATATATGTCTAGTCAGAGCCCCCAGAGATTGCACATGTTATGACGATTTTGTCTTACCATTAATTCAGCTTCTTTTCCTTTGTATATGGATGGAAAGATTCTTTTAAAAAAAATCTATTCACTTCGTGTTTGTTTTATATTGGGGGAGTTTATTTGAAAATAATTAGTGTACATTTGATCTTTTAATAAAGAACTTCTTAAAACAAAAATACCTTTTGAAATCGACTGAGTATCACTGTGAAGAATTAATGAAGGTGATAAACAAATGATTCGTAAATAACTAGATTCTTTCAAATATTCCAGACAGGCTGCTCAAATAAGGGATAAATAACAAACGAGGGATATTTTTTCTTTCTATAGACTAGACAGCTAAAAATATAATTATTTGTATACTTTTCAGAACTCTATAACCACGTATTAATATACATATTATTATAGCAATAAACTGTTTTGAAATATTTTGTCTATTTATTCTATAATAAGAACAATACAAGAAATTAAACTAAAACTTTTTTTTGAATAAATTAGAATTTTTGTATAATATTTTTTTTTGTTTAAAGGATTTAAAAAGCTGAATTCTGTTTTGTTAAACATGCTAAGTAAATGCCTTATTTCATTTATTTAGTTCTTTTTTTATACTAAACCGCAATTATTGTTAGAATAGTTAATGTGAAACATTTTAATAATTTAGACATTAGTTATAATAGTTGAAACTTTAAATTTTTGCTGAGTTTTTTTAAAGCATATATTCTTGAATTTCTAGTTATACTTCATTGTATGTGTTAGATGTTTTACCCAAATCGATGTTACAAAATTATATGTTGTATATTTTTGTAACATCTATGCTATGTTGTAAACGAGAGATTCGAATTTTTGCATAGTTTATTCCTATATAATTATTATCCCTTCGTTGCACCTATCTACTTAATCAGCAGTAACAATGAATGTTCTTGAGCTTTGAATTTTTAAAAGTAATTACTTATTCCAAACTTTTTTATTCTAATATTAGTTTGCATAAAAATATTTATACAAATGTTATTTTTGACAAAGAAAAGTTTGTGTACTTTAAAATAGCATATTTTGAATCGAAAAAGTGGATAATGGTTTCAAATCCTATGTAAACCAACACCGAATTTGTTTTGACAAATGTGATTTAAAAATAGTTGCTGTTAATTAATGATGGTTGTGAAAATATAGGCGATATAAGTATAAAAATATTTTATATATATATGAAAACAATCATCTCAATTTATTTTATCGTTTTATTAATGTTTGCACCCAGAAACTATAACTATAAGTAGTAAAATTGTAGTGAAATGACGAGAATACAAGAATAGATGATATTTCGCGAGAATAAATATAAGAATTCATAAATCATGTTTCATAAGTAAAAAAAAAAAATTCCTATATTCGTTGTCTATTGATTATTTATATGTACATAAGTATATAAGTTCTACTAAGTTTTATTGAAAAACGGTAATATGCTTATTAATTTTTCTATCATTCAATAATATTTATGAGGTTTATAAATGTCCGAGTTAGAAAAAAAATTAAGATTTTCTTTGCTATTTATTTTTATATAAATTTTTCAGATGAAAGAAAGCTTTTAAATTATAATGACAAGGTCGCTTCAGATCTCTCCTTCCTTTTGTTTAAAAATGAACATTTGTTAGTTTAATAAACATTACAGTTGTTTTCTATAATAATTAATTTCAAATTCATTTAAATTGAGTTGATTTAGTTAACTCGAAAACATGTAAATCTGGAAATAACTAATTATACAATATGAGCGTTGCCAAATGTTGATCTATAAATTACCGTTGAAAAGAATCAACTATTCTTGCAAACAGAATTTAAATTCTTTCATAATAAAACTCGCTCGGCATTTTTCCAAATTTATCTTTGAACAAGCTTATTTCAAATTAAATTATCTACCGCTTCTCCTTTTTATATAAATACTGAGAATTAAATAATCTCGAGAAATTTCTATGCCTTTTCTTAAAAAATTGCAGACTTTTCCCTCTATATCTCCTTACTTTGCATAAAATAACTGCCTTTCCTCACAATGCCAGTGCATTCATAAATGAGCATTCAATCCAACCTACACTTAGATATATATCTCAAGTTTTAAAAATTCATACGAACCTTCTACCATTTCTCTCTACTTCAAGACGAAAGAGGAGAATGTGAAAATCCGTCAGGCACAAGAAAACAAAACTTTTCAAATTAGAATCGGCCATGAATTTATTTAAACAACCGAGTGCACAAAATGCCGATCAAATGTACCCTCCCTGAAAGCATTACACAATCCGTAGGGACAACAATGAATTCCGGTAATTCGTGAAATGGATATTCATAATGCAGAAAGCAGACTCGATGAACGCTTTAAGCGGATTTTTTTTTTTTTTTTTTTTTTTTTTTTTGCGTGCGTGTGATGGCGAGGATACAGAGTGGAGCGGATAAATGTATCTTTTTGATGTCGACGGTGAGGAGAGCGATCACAGTAGAGAGGGAGCTCTCGCTCCGTTCCGCCTCAAATGGAACGCGTAAACGGGAATCCTCTGAAAACTCTCACAAACGCTCCAGTTGTAAAAGGGAGTGGACATATTTCACATACTCTAGCTTACATAATGGGATCTTTGGTTAGGATGCGAATGAGATGATATATCTCGTACGTGTAATGGAAAAGGAAAATTTTATAACAGAAAATACCGATTTTAACTGATGTACCCAATTTTTTATATTTTGACTTAATGATATTTTTAAGACCACAAGCTTGTTAAAGAAATTTGTTTGAGTGTATTTTTATGAAGTGTAATTTGAAATAAAAGACCAGTTATGTTAAATTATTAATTATTAAATAAATTCAAGAAGTTAAAATTTTATAAATCTCATTTTTGTTATTGGACATAAAAGTAGATTTTTTTTTCTAATTATTCCCTGTTTTTATATTTAATAAATAACTCATTATTAAAGATATCGTTGAAATTTGAGGTCAGTTTTTTTTAAAATCACTACCAGGTAATGACACTAGTTCAGAAACAAAAGTTTCGTTAAATTCTGAAAATATTAACGTACTCAATTTTCGTCCCTTATATATATTTATTCGAAATTTCAAAACTCAAGCACATCAAATAATAAATGAAAAATAAATTATAAAATTCCATCTTTACAAACGTAAAATAAGTAAATGAAAAACGGTGACAAAATGTTTTTCTGCCAAAATTTTATTATTTGTTTCTTTAATTATCTTGTTATTCAGCTTAAATTAAGTCATATTCATATTCATATATGTGGAAACTATGACAGTTAACTGCGTAATTTAAAACTTTGTATTTTAACAATTCCATAGCAATATTCTTCAAGAAGCTTAGGAAATAGAACTGCATGCATAGATATTTGGATTATCCTATCCCAACCTGTCAATTTTCGTCATGACGCCTGCACTACTTTATTTTATTGGCTTGATTTCATTAAAGAAAACATTTTGTAGTATTAATATTAGTTAATGAACTGTTAAATTTTTAGTCTTTTTGGATACTTTATATTCTTGTTTAATTTAATGACGGAAGATCTTCTGATTTTGAATTTAATAGAATTATTATTCATTATTTTATCCATCTTGAAGTTTTTAATATTTTTAAGGTATTCTACCACATTGGAAGGACAATTTGGGAAAAATCGGATTTTTTAAAAACTGTTTAAAACTTTATTTTTTAGATGTATTGCCAATTATAATACAAAATGCTATAAACGCAAAAATATTATTTGAAAATATAATGTATTTTGAGGAATAGGAAAATTTTTAATAAATTTTAGTGAAATTTAGCCGAAACGGTTAACACTCGACACAAAACTGTAATCCAGCAATCCTATTTTTCTTTGCGCACAGGTTATAGAATATAAAGATGAATAAAATGAACCAAAATCTACGAAAGATCATGAGATGGAAAGAAGATATGGGTAAAAATATACGTATATATACATTCTTTCCATAAATTCGCTACTTAATTTTTCTAAAAACAGCTATAAATGAAAAAGTATTTCACCAACAATAAAAATTCTACTTCATTTCATTGCCCATATCATTTAAAACACACGCTGAAATTTCTATGTAAATATCTCTGTTAGTTTTTGAGATATGTTAACAGTGGCGAATTGTTATGAAAATTAAAGTTTTGAGAAAGTTGAAGACGCATTTTAGCTGAAAAATATGTCAAAATATGGATGATTGGTCAGACCTTAATTTTCCTAGAAAAGACAAACTTTTGGAGAGAGGAAAGTCTGGACTACAAGAAATAACAATAAAAAAAAAACCAATGTGATTGATAACTAGTGTTTTTAACATAGTCGGATACCTTAAGGGTCAGAAAAATTCAATAAATTTAATGTGAATTCATATAAAAAATGTCCTAATTATTAAATAAATATCTTTATACCGTCATATAAAACAACGAATTCGGATTTTTATATATTGATCAGTATTTTGATTGATTAATTTTCTTTTCATTATTCTGAGTAAAATTCTTGTTCGAACAATCATGTCTTGTTTGTCTATCTAACTTTTTAGTATATATATATTTCCTCACTTTTCCCCCTCGGGTTCTCGGTATTTTGTTATAACAATGAGATATGATGCTCTGAATGATGCTTTTTATGAGCTAGTTTGTCTGACAAAAAGTAACTATTGATGGTCGATAGTTAGAGGCGTTATTTTTTATAAGAAAGACGTCGCCATAGGAACACATTGCAACAAACTATTTACCACGGAATTCAGTATTATTGAAATATGCGTGGATTAGAAAAACTATTTTTCAAGCAAAGAAAGCGTTCTAGGTATACCTGATAAATAATTCCGGATTGTCGTGGAGGGAATAGAAGAAGTAATAATTATGTCATGGTTGTCATACAAAATCAAATGATGGGTCTTTCCTGCTTTTTAAAATATTGAAGAGGCATTTTGATGGTGAGCCCTCATTATCTTTTCTGACATTTTTAAAATTATATATTTATATTTTTCATTTATTTAGACTTAAGCTAATTGCAAATGTAACTTCATCAAAGAAAATATCTTTCTTATGAAACCATTATTCGTTTGCTAAAATGTCAATGTTGACTTAAAGCCATTCAGATGTGTATTTGATTCAGATTTGTGCAAAACCTAGAGCACTTTGTAGTACTTGCATACATTTAAAGCCGTAAATTGTTTCAGCATTGTTTTCCTACAGACATGCTACTGGCAGCTTTTAGATCTGGGTTAAGCTTATTGAGCATTGAATATACTTTGAAATATTTTGCTTTAAAGAATAACTTCAGAAATTTATTCATTAAGACGTTATTCTTTTTTGAAAAATGGACCTCCTTTTGCATTTTTTTATTTCATTTTACTAATCTTACAATTAAAAACAATATAAAATAAAACTTAATGTTAGTTTAAATCTTCTTGTTACTTTGCATTCTTTAGATACATTTTAGCGATAAAAATTGTATACATATTTTTTAAATGAATATATCTTTATTTGTTCGTATAATTTCAATGAAAGCTATATCAGTTTTCTTTTATTTCCCTAATTTCTGTTATGATAAAATTATTAGTCGAATAATTATCCACAGTTTTCTTAAATTAAAATCTCCTTTCAAATGCCAACTGTTAACTTAAAAAAATATAAGGGAAAGGAGAATTTTTGAATCATGTGGTGAGATTTTATGGTTATTATGTACTAAATGCGAAAACTATTAATTATGTATATTCAGCCAGAATTAAAATTTTAACGTACTAAATGTAAAAACACCATTTTCTGTTTGCATAAATTTTCGATACAGAATCACTTGCTTTGAATTTATCGTCAACTGATTTCATAATGAAAGCAGATAAAACATTAATTCAGCGTTATGTATAAATTAATATTTATTAAATATGAAAATTTCAATTTCGTAGCATTATTTCCATCATAAGTTTTACTGAACGTTCCAAATGTAAAAACACCTGCTATGTAATCACCATCTCTGACACATGTAGGTGATAACCGAATAACTCGCACATGAATTTACCTTCAACCGATTTAATGAAGATAGATAAAATAAATCACGCTTGAGCTTCGAAATTAAAATCTGCTTCCTCGAAGAAAACCGGTACAGGGAGATATTTAAGCTTTCCCTGTTCTCCGGAAATGCTACTAGATGAAGTCCCGAATCCCCAGATAGTCGGAAGTACTGAAGAGACATGGGAATAAGTCAATATTGGCTCAACATATTTGACATCGGCTACAGAGATTCGGAAAAGAGATTCCGTGCTCGGGACATTTTTAGTCCCTGTAGAACAATCTCTATGTTTCCTTTTCCTAAGAGCCTCTTTTCCGACGTTTAATCTCTTCGCCAATAGCTCTCTTCTGTATCGCTGAATTATACATTTTCCATCAAAAGAATCGCCTCATAATGCGCCTTTAAACGACGGAGTTTGTTAACTCGTTCAAAATTTTGTAGCGATGCCCGCCTGGATCGGCTGAAAGAGCGAAACGGGACAGGTGATAATTTTTTCACTCGCAGATGTGCTTTGACATTCTTTCAGTCACTTTACATTTCGTATTTCAATTATATTTGTTGTTTAAATGAGTATATAAATTAGATTCATCTCTCTATGGGCCGTCCTGGTGAGAATTTAATGCTCACGATTCACTAAAAGCGGTAGATTTGTTGAAAGCAGTTTATGAAGTCTGCATTTTCTGGGATTTTAGAGAATTGTTATATTTACCTGTTTAATATTTGTGTTAGAGCACGCTGAAAATGTTTTTAAATTGTCTATTCTTTTATTATTATGTTGTCACTGACATAAGCTCCGCGTCTCTGAGAGATTTTAAAGCATTCTTTTAGTTTTATCTTTCAAAGTTTTAATTATAAAGTGATTTAAAATATATTTTTAAAGTAGCAAAATGTATCACAATATATGAGTATGTTTATTGAAAATTTTAAGAGTACTTAATGTTTAGATGTTCTTGATTTAATGTTTCATGTTTGTTTCAAATATCAAACATGTTATTGATCATTAAAGTCATGGATTCAGATAATATATACATTAAATGAAGTTATTTTTAATACCTAATACATTATAATTAAAGAAAAGTTAGAAGATTTGTTAAGTTTATATCTTGAAAAGAACGCATGATAAAATGGACTGCATTTTTTGCTACCTTTCCTAATAATATTTACCTTTTTATACATTTAAGCAATGCATTTTGCTTAACAACCAATTTAAATTTAGGAAACAAAGTTTAAGTGTTTCTCAGTTTTAAATTCCTTATCTTTTTAATTTCTGTATTTTTCTGAATGGTTTTCCTTTTAGAAAGACTGTTAATTCAATTTTTTGAAGTACTGGAACTGTTGAATGTCTGGGACCTTTTTTTAATGTTATTCTACTGAAAACAAATATTGAGTCCTTTACTGAATTTTTTTAATATATTTACTTAAATATTCAATCGAGCATTGCATACGTAGCATTTGTTGTGTGTTTTTTACGTCTATGAAAGGTTTATGCGTGTCATCGTGTTTTAGGTATTGAATATTTTTAGGATTCTTTGATTATTACACATCCTTCCAATTCATGCATACATTAGTAGTCATAACAATTCAATATTTAGTTTTTAAATTATTATAATTTACTATTTATTTTTGGAAAATTAAATTTCATCAGTGAATATTGAAAAAAAAATACTCAATGAAAATTTATTTAACGTTCCGTTTTATGAATAAGCTAGGTGAGTATTAGAGAAAGTAACTGCGATTTCAGATAAAACTAACAAACTCCGATATAAAAATTATAAATAAAAAATAAAATCCGATATAAAATTATCTTTATTTAATATATTCCTGAAACAAAAATCAATATGTTTTATATATTTGATAATTTTTTCAAAATACTATATAAATGCATTTAAAAGTGTTTTTTATTTTGGTGACATTAAAATCTTATAGTTTTACGACTTTAGAAACACGTTCAGTCTATAAACAGGACAATTAGAAAATAGTATTTCGAAAGCACCCAAAAAATATACAAAAAAAAAAAAATATCTTTGAGAATCTTTCCTTTAGTTTTTTTTTCTCATATCTTTTAGCCCTCTTTCATTCCGACGTCAGGATTCATTTGCGGATTTGAGTGACTATGTTGAGCTGGAACAAAGAAGGTAGGTCGGGAAAAAAGGACTTTATAACTCTAGTGCTAGATTCTGCAGAGAAACTACCTTTCTTTATCACCAACAAACTAATAAGTTTAGCAAAAAGGCTTTATCCAGGAAAGGCAACGGATTTAGTTTTTCGTTTTCTTATAGGTTAAAGTATTTTGGTAGCTCAGATCTGAAATATTTCTCGAGTAGGTGTTGAGACCCTTTTAGGTTTCAATGCGATCATTTCAGTCGCTTGGTAAATTCGTTGTATTTTGAATTTTTGTCAATCATCGGTGAAAGCAACCAAATTACAGTTTAGTTCAAGAAAAATTGTTTAACATCTTTTTCGAAGAATTTCGTTTTATTGTGAGTTGATACAAAATGCACAGTGGATTAAAAAGTAATAGACTGCGGCGCAGTTGCAGTATATCAAATGATTATGGCTAGACCGCAATAAATGTATTAATTTTCCCCTTTCTTAATTTATTCTGATTCCTTTTCATTCATTTTTAACTGCAACAGATTTTGTTCAAAATTTTTTTTTAATTTCATTATAAGGTTAAATTTAAGAAAATAGTTTTTTTTTATCACTAGATGTAGTGTTCTTACTTATATATATATGCAAAGTACGGAGAATTTTGTGCTCAACTTAGCTGTATATAAAAAATAATCGGATATGCATTTTTGAATTTTTTTCTCTTAATTGATTATTTTTAAAATTTGATATACATCTAATGTTTCGGTATGAGATTGACAAACAAAATTTCATTTGTCTAGTATGGTGAGTGTTCAAATTATATCGCCCGCTTGTGCATTAATTGGTGGATTGGCAGATTGTAAATAAATGGACAGCTTTATTCCAAAATTGATAGAAATTTTCTCTGAAATTTACATACCAAATTCCATCCATCCATCATTTTATGATTTCGACGCTTATATATAAACAGACATAGTTTCAAAAATATAACTCGGACGAAATATAACGAAAAGGCTGAAGTGTGGCGATTGAAATTAAAAACTTTTTAACATTAAATTATTCCCTTCGTATGTTATAAAGTTTAAAAAAAAGTGTGATAAGCGTATAATTAGATAATTATATTTAATTATTGGTTTTGTAATTCTAAGGTTTATAATTTTCGTTGTGAATGAAGAACTTGAAATTGCTTCATCCGTATCATCATGAATTCCTCATCAATCTGATCGAAACCTAGCCAATCAACTTTAAGTACTCCTAGAAGTTCTTTGCGGATTGGGGCTATTATTCACTACACTTTACAATTGAAACTGTCGAAAAGAAAGTTTGACCTGTTTGTTGTCGAGTTTAAAAACAAAAAGCAGCTAGACATACAATTACAAACTAATTTCTAACCACCTGAAGCCTAACAATAAAACCAAACAAGTTCTTTAGTTTAAAAAAGGTCGCGAGTTAGGTTACAATTTTAGCTTCCAGTGAATATACTCGTTTTATGTTGTGGTATGAATTTACCCCTGGCTTTGAAATAAAATGACTTCTTGTATCCATTTTATTATATTATTCGAATTAATGTTATTATTATATTCAATGGCATTTTCATTTTGCAGTTATGCATTTAGTGACCATAGGAAGTACAAATGCGCCCAGAATAGTTAACAGTTTAGTTTTCATATTTCAGTGTATTTTCAACTTAATGAACAGTTAATTATTTATGTTAAATAATGTTTAAAATATATTTATGTTTTGTTATAGTTTTTTATCAGTGACTTTGTGAAAGTGAATGCTTTATTTATTTATTTTTATGTTCCAAAACTGTACGGCATTCATTTTGTAATAATTATCATTCTGGTTCATAGTTTATAAATTAAGCAATAACTAAGTAAACGTAATACACCTTACCGTAACTTCTTCAATTGTACTGTATAAAGTGTTAATATATTCTTGATACTTTATAATTACTAAAATTTTTTTGTTTTGTTTTTCACAAATTTCTTTATTTTGCGACTAGAAATATGAAGTTTTCAATCGACCTGCACGTTTCTTCTCAGATGAGTGGCCCTAGGCAGCTAGCTAACTGCCTTGTCGAAAATCCGATAAGCTGTTACATTAACACAAAGTTGGGAAACTCGATCCTGTTTTAACAATTTTGTTATAAATTTTTTTCATACCGCAGGTAATTTTTCTCTCGCTTTAAAATTTAAAAAACGTTTTATTGTATATGAAATTTCTAAATAACTTTATCAAACTATTTTGTTGTGCATTTTCTTTTGAGCAAAATCATCATTACTGAAATTGGATTTTTTTTTTCCATTACAGATTTTTTAGGAATAATTTTCTACCCTTTTCCTTTCGCTGAAATTTTTGACAAAATTCATTTACAAATAATCTGTGTGTTCGTCCGTGTGTATGTGAATTCGATAACATAAAAGAATGAAATAGGGAGGTGAAGTTTAGGACATTGCCTAATCCAGAGACTTGAAAGGTCTATGCCGAACGCATCATTGAAGGGTTGTCATTTTGATTTTTAGTGTATATGTGAACATGAGTGCTCAAAAACACTCCCAAGATCCTCGAATGAAATCGACCTGTGGTCTTGACCTCAAATATGCAAATTTATATGACCTTTTTATTGTATTAGGTTGAAGGGAAGCGAAACAAATTGCTGTTTTCAATTTTTATCACCAAACTACGGATTTGTATACAAAATTTAAAAGTGAGTTGAAGAATGTTCTCGTTTTCTGTTGTGATAATTTTGCTGCAATATATCGAAATATCGAAAGTATTAATTATTAAGTAAATAAATTGATAAATATATTTTTCTGACTTAATATCCGGAACTAAGTAACTAAATATTTGAATAATTTAACTGAAACAATTGTTTTGGCAAAATATACGTGAATGTTTATATTAATAGTACTTATTTTTTAAAAAAAACGATACATCTACCTAAAAAAAGCCTGCAAATTCTTCGGTGTGCATTCGTTTTGATTTTAAACTTTTTAACGATTATTTTCAATATTTAAAATTTTGGATTGTGTTACAAAATGCAATTCTTACGAAATATTTAATATTTTAATATACAATGTGTTATCAAGAAATATTGTGTTACAAAATACAAATCTTACGAAATATTTAATATTTTAATATACAATGTGTTATCAAGAAATATTTTGAATCTATTAGTATTTCTATGCTTTTCTGATAATGTAATACACGTTGTATACATTCTCCTCCCAACACGTGTACTCTCTTTTTCTTGTTACAGATATTAATATTATTTTTTTGTCATAAATAGCACATAAATATTTTGATCTTATATGCCCGAAATGCATTCATTATTTGTTTTACTTTACTGCACGCCCTTCTGTTAACATTCTATTGAATATTAATGGATAAACACTGATAATAAACGTTGTTTAAATACTGCTCTCGAATGTTAAAAAGGATATGTTTATCATAATTTCTGAAGGGGGAAAAAAACTTACTCCTTATGTCCCTTTTTGCGTTTATTTTTTGCGCCTTTTTCCCTTTTGTTCCCAATCCATTCTTTCTCGAATGCCTTATTTCTGCTTTGTCACTTCGCTTGAAACAAAAGCTAGACGATAAATATAAATTTATTTCTCATATCAAGCGAAAACTCCAAAAACACAGGATTCAATAGAAGTGATTTGTTTGAATAAAAACAACAAAACCGAAGCAAAAGGATTTGACGAAGACTGAGAAAGAAATTTCTTAACGATTATTCCCCTTTTTTTTCCAAAACTGCCGTCATTGTTCGTTTTTATTGTACCTACTCACCATTTCGAATACAATGCTTCACTCTCGAATAGGCGACGAGACTAAAGTTTTAATAAGTCACATATGCTTGTAAAGCCTTAGCTCTTGATTCGAACATAAGAGGTTTTAGCAATAGCTTTTATCGTTATTTAATTATTACCATTTTTTTCATACGTGTGGCAATATTTATAAACAATATTTTCGTCTCCAGGTGTTAGTAATTAATTTTTTAGGTGCGTGTTTTGTTACGTCAAAGAGGCAAAAGAAAACCTGCCGACATTATTGGCAAGGCAATTCCACTAGAAATTGGAGTCTGCAATTAATTCAAAAGGGGGTTTGCAATTATCTCAAAGTTAGCTTAGACTAATCCTTTAAGCGAAATAGTAAACCCTTTGTCCTTTTACTCAACAACAGCTGAGATATCTCCTCGTTTTTTCCTCCCTTTTCTATTTAGCGCAGTCCGGGCAAAGCTTATAAAATCTTCTTCTGTTCTGCTTGCGAAGACGGCCTCTAATCCTTCAAACTAAAGCTTTTTGAATAGGGTTTTATCCCGAGACTGCAATGGCACTGTTACAATTCTTCCTGCCGGGAGGAGATGCTATTGAAATTTTCCAGACGACGATCTTTTGCGCTCCGGAAAATAAAAGTCTACCCGATATAAATTTCTTTTCTTCCGGAGTAAAATTGAAGGATTTCGAGCTGGCCCTTGTGACACTTTATTAAGCGTTTGTTTCTTAACCAAGCCTCTTTACTCCCGGAGACTTTTTTACGACAATAATTTGTCCTCAAAGGTATACACTGTGTCTTTCACTGGACATAAAAATCTCTCTCCCTAAAGGCGAATTTTTCAAGAAGGGCGTTGGATTTGTATTAATCGACGCCCTGGTGCATCATATTGCAAATAAGTGTCTGACATTTATTTTTCGTCATTGAATATAGTGTGTATATATATATTTTGTACTTATTTCTTGAAAGATTCAGTTATTCATTTTTTCTACAGCGGCTTCTTTTTTTATTTAATGTCTGTTTGAGATTAGATATTTAATGTTAGTAATTAGAAAAACTATATTCAAAACTATTATCAGACAAACCAACTAGTATTTAAATGGGATCTGATTTTTATTTAGAGATTGCTGTAAAAAGCGGATACATCCCAATAAATTTACTATCTTTAACAGCTTTCCTTAATTATCTCGTGAGTGTTTAGTAAAAAGAGTTTCAATATTAAGTAGTGATTGGGAGTCACAATAGCATTAACCTTTTCATAAATAACTTATTCGATGTGTATATTGTAAAAATTTCGATATGGTGATATAGATATAATACTTCAATTAATCTGAATTTTTATTGTCCTGTTTTTAGAAGTATACAGTAGGAAAAAAAAGCATTTGGTGAAATGTTATTAATGTAATCCTCATTATAATTTTTTTTTTCTGTTTTACCTATTTACATTTGCATTTCTGATATTCTGCTGCGCATACGCTATTTTAAGCTTCTATTATATGATGTACAATTAATATTTATCAAAATAATTAACGTAATTTTGTAATATTTTTGCTTCAAAAGTATTTTATTTTTGCAAAATAAATAATTTGGCTTAAATTCATCGAAAATTTTTTTCAAATCCAATACTATTTTAATTTAATCATATCCTGTTTTAAAAATATCTTATAAAAATTACGCAAATAGAATTTTTTAAGATGGTTATTCTGTGATGATAACACCCACATTTTCCTTCAAAAATTATTTGATATCTTTCTAGAAAAATTAGATAGTATTTCCTTAAAATTAATTTTTTCAAATCTTGTCACATTAATTTATTAGTTGCCTTCGATATTAAGAACAAATATCCTATCAGTCTGTAATAAATAAGCTTAACTGTAAATTCTGATAAATCGCCTCATATTTAACGATGAAGAAACAGATTTTAACACGCTAGCGAAATATGTGAGGTCTTTCTTTCATATTTCAATTATTCACCATCTCCACCAAAGAAGTACGAGAATTATTTAATGAGCTCAATATCACAAATACTTATCTGATGAATATCTCCCCACCCATTTCAGCTTTCACATACCTGCTTCATGTTGCCTGACATCGCTCAATCTACAAAAATAGGCATAGCCCCATTGGGTGGATCACTTTGGGCTTTAAAAAAGATATTACGTCTAAAGAGCCGAACTGTACCCCTCTTGATAGTCACTTTAATCCCCACGCATCACTGTTTAAGAACTGGTCACCATTTGTCACGTTGCTCAGATGATCGTTACAATTTGCAGCTGTTCGCCTCAGAATCACGTGGTAGTTGAGATTTTCTATGCTATTCATTCAAATGTTTCTCGGTTCCCCCCCCCCATATCTAAAGCGACACGATATTTCACTTTAAATATTTGTCTGGTGAACTCATTTGCTGTCAGAAAATATAATTCATGACATAATTAATATTTACGAGGCTTTTTTAGTTTTTATTTCAATTATTTATGTATGAAGTTCACGGAGGACTTTATATATAGACTTTTTTTTTAATATTTTAATGAAGCTCCGAAGTCACCAAACCTCCACTCTATACAAACATGCAATTTTACATTCATTATATATACGCTCAAATAGCGTTAGTAAACCTGATCTGGCTCTACTGTGGTGACATTGTGGCTTTATGGCTAACTATGAGCCATCTAACGTTAAAAAATTACTTTTCTTGTTGTTCACATAAAAGCATGGCATGGCATAAACTTTTAACAAACAGCGTTTCTATGTTTATTTTCGTAATTATTATGAAGTCGTTATTAAGAATTGAAATAACTGTGGAACAATTATACAGAGAAAAAATATGTACTTTAATGTGGCCGAATGACTAGTTTGAGAAGGTATTTACTTCAAATCGTAAAATTTCTTTAAATGACGCAGTAGTTGTTATTCTATGCTAATTAATAGTCAATAAATATATTGCTAACAAAGCTGCTGCCTCGATTTTACATAGTTCCTCCTGTTCGTTCAATTCTATTTATTAAAATATTTTAGTGCTTATATTCTAAACAAAAACAAACAAAAAAGTGTTCTTCTCTTCTGTGACTAAAATTGACCAGATTATGAAAGCTAAGTATCATTACTTTAAGACAATCAGTGACCGCCTCAAGTATGCATCGTCTGCTGATTGACAGATCCTCCTCCAGGCGATCACTAAAATAGTCTGAAATTGCGATATTAAAAGCTTCATGGCTCTGTCAATTTTAGTCGTAGAAAAATACCTTTGTTTAAAATGTGAATTCAGTTACACGATTATTATAAATATTTCAATAATTTTTATAGTGTATGAATGACATTAGCAAAGTAGCGTATAAAATACGCTGTCTAGCGTATAAAATGTCTGTCTCTGATGATTTAAAAATAAGCTATTGGACCAGGATTAGAGTGGACAAACTTTATATCTATGTAAAAGAGCAAAAAATTGTTGAAGCATTCGCATAATATTCTGTTGTGTTCTAACAACATTAAGATTGAAATATTTACCATATGAAAGTTATAGAGGAATTTTTTTATTTTTAGAGTATTTCATCAGAAATTAATCACCCTTTAAAACGGGAAACTGAATTAATTTAATAATCGATAGTCGAGAAGCCTAATTATCTCTTTTAAAGCATGTTTAAATGAAGTTTATACTCGCTACTTCTATTTGAAGTTGCTGTCAGGGCCATAAACCTTCTTTGTCGTTGCTTAAGATCAACAACAAGGCCAAGATACATCATTAATCAACCATTTGAAAATAGCTATTTTGGGTAATTTAGGCACTGATAGCCGATTCAAATGATAGTCATGGCGTTTTCACCTTGGATTAGTTTCATAAACATGCAAGAAATTTAGGAAATGTGTTGATTCTCTTCATAATGTGTTTTCATCACAGGGATAGTCTCTTCTGTTATGAAATGTATTTTCAATGCAAATTTTTATTCCGTTTTGTAACAAATAATATTTTTAAATTTTGTGATTTGAATAAATTTTAAAAGATTGATTTGATTTATATTTAATTTTGGATGGTATTTAAATAAATATTTTGATTGGAATGAACAATTCTCGAAAATAATTCAGAAAAATTTGATTAAAATGTGGAACGGTGTGGAGTTACATTTATTGACTTCAATTTTAGACTAGAAGTAAATTAAATAATCAGTAAAATAGCGTAAATTAATTAATAAAATGTGCCATTTTTTATTTCTTATTATAAAAAAAGAGGCATTGTGGCTATGTATGTATATTCCGAATCTCATCTAGAGCGATTGGAAAAATTTCATTCAAATTTCGCTCACTTGTTTTTTAAGACAAGATTTAGAAAATTATATTTAATAAAGATAATTATGTTTTTAATAAGGATAATATATCGACTTTCTAAAGTGCAAAAGTTAATTAAATATTCAATTAATTAAAAAGTTAAAGGAATCTCGTCATTTTTCTACAGTAATTTTGGATCAAATTCTAAGAAGTATTTTAATGTCGCTTTAAACATTTTTTTCCCATTTTTAGTGGTAATAAATTATTTTCTTCTATTTCTATGAATTATTTTAAAATTTAACACAGGCAATTTTGAAATACATTAACATTTAATATTCTAATCTATTCTACAATTATTTGTTTGGCTTCCTGTTTCATATATTTTGGAATTTTTTTTTGGTTTAACTCTTTATTTACCAAATTAATTTGAAATCAATTATTGAAATTTATTTTTGACCCATTAGTTAAATTTCGGGACGGAATAAACCCAGGAAGAAGAAAAAACTTTGTTTGATTAATTAGAATACTTTAGTTAATTAAGTTAATAATAAAAGTTTATAATGGTATTTTTCATTGACATGTAATGCTTTCTATTGAAAATACCTTCTTTGTGTTCTTTCAAATACTGTTAGAAAATATAATGATATTTTGATGATATCAGCCATATTTAAACGCTACTTTAAAAGTACCGTTGGTAAATAAGGGACTAAAGTAGTTATTTAACTGTGCTACCATTTCAAAAGCTTACAGATGACCGAAGCCAAAGAGTATTCATACAAATGCTACGATGTAATAAAAAGACTGCGTACTTTGCAGGAATTTATATTATTTACCTTAATATTAAAGAAATTTACATTTTTATTTCATCCTGTGTGTTCCATAGGAATATGTCTTACATTAAAAATGCCGTACAGTGAAATTCTGTGCAATGCCGGATACATCAGTTTGTTTCTAAATAAAGTTGTTTGTTAGGAAAAAAATTCCTTTTATCCATTAAAAAAAAGTTTGCCATCAAGATCACGTTGTGCCATCCTTTTCATAGATTTTTTACTTTCTTTCAAGTAACTTGTTTGTACGCAGATGTTATTATTACTGGTTATTTTATTTTAACTAAAAGTAAGAGTAAAATAATCAGTTTTGCTCCTTTTTGTTTTAAAATATAAAAAAATCTTTAGTTGGTCGTCTGTGCACTTTCTTAATTCATTTTGTAAAGAATTGGAATATATATATATATATATATATATTCAGAATTTCATTGTAACAAATTGTTAAATTCATGATTTCGGTGACTTTTCAAATGCATTACGAAATACATATGTTAGAATTGCATTCGAGCAACAATAAATTATTCAATATGGATTGAATCAATTTAAGACGGAGTTTATTCAAAAATTACAATTTATTTTCCCAAAATCTTAATTCATAGCTTGAATGTACCACAACGGAAAAAAATGAGTCCCCCATCGAAAAAATTTCATTGGGAGTTTTAAAAAAAACATGTTTAGCAAAATGGGGATTATATGCTTCTAAAAGACTTTTTGCGCATAATGTGTGAAGTAAATTGATGCGTTAAAATACAGTAGAAGATTTTCGACATGGTTTTTTTTTCCCACTCATTTTGTTTTACAGTACATTGCATATTCCCTTCAATTTCTGTTTGGGAAAATGTTTTTAAAATATGTAGTAGCCAATAATTTCCGAAACACGAGATGTTTTTTTTAAAAATCCCGCCTCGGTTTTTTCTACCCCGCACTCGCGCCGTAAGCTATGGTTTTCCCACTCTTCAGCCAGTTTTTTTTTTTCTCCACTCTTTCATTTTTCAAAGTTGGAAAAGCAAATAGGAGTTTATGCCAAATCATCAATCAGTCACCTAAATATCTAGCTGCATGGTATATGTTTCCCCCCTGTTCCCTCATCTCAGTCGAGAATCGGGTATTTTCAACTTTCCTTGCTTTAATTCACCTCTTTACGTACTTACAAATGTTTAACGACATTGAATTTTCCACTTTGGGGCCGTTTATTTTTTCTCGCAAGATATTTCTTTATTTTCATGTTACGCCTGTTATCAGACTCTCCTTCTTATGTTAAATCGACATTATCTTGCGGGATTTTTTCCCCTTCCCCCTTCTCTCTTTCTTAGTGAAGTCACTCTACTTTTTGCATACAAGCTAAAACACGTTATTGAAGCAAAACATTCCATACCTAGTTGTTTGTTTGAAAAGTTCGTCCTTTTTCTTGCATCCGGATAAATATATGCATTTCTGAGTGTTTTCTTTAGAAGTGAGTGTTACTCAATGAAATAGATTACAGGTGAGAGTGAAATATTTTTTCTCCTTCCCTCCTCCCCGCCACCCATCACTTGGTATTGTATGCTGAAGTTGTTATGATAAATTTCATGTAAATTAAAAACTACAAAAATTCTAAAATTATGGATTGTTCTTTCAAACGCCAAAAAAAAAAAAGTTTTCTGTCCCCTTCCCCTCTTTTTTTGAGCAAAAGTTTGTGCTTTCAAACTAAAATTATTTATTCAAAAGCTTATGACAGAATAATAACAATCCTTGGTTTAAGTAAATGCAGTAAAATTTGAAGTAAACCATCTTTGCTGTATTTTAATCATTAATGAAATGATATTTGCTTCCGATTTGTTTTTCATTTCCTTTCGGAATGATAATTCTGAATCAGATTATTTTGTTATTTTGAATATATATTTATGATGCATTTCGTGTATCGATAATGTCTCTTTTTTCGTTGTTGTTCTTTTTTTGGAATTAAATTGTTAATTCTTTTATTTCAAGAAAAGGAATATAAAAAAGATAGCAAATGGTTTATTTCTAAATTTTGTTTATTTCGTTTTTACCGTTTAAACTATTTTCTCTCTTGACACCTTTTTTAAAGCATTTGCTCGTGAATGATTATCAGTAAATTTGAAAATTATAATGCATTTAAAACAGCATAATAAATAATCAAAAATTGTTGAAACCGTTTTCAATTTATTTTATTGTATTTTATTGATTGTAACTACAGATTAGTTTATTTAATGAATAAATTCAACTTCGATAGCGAAATAAAGGCTAAGATATGCCATAACATAATAGTATTGTCTATATTTTGAATAAAATTATTATAAATTAATTTTTTTTTCAAATAATTTTTTAAATTCAAAGTGTCCGATGTAAAAAAATAATACTTTTGGATTGCAATGTTCCCTAAATATTATTAAATGCGGTTTCGAAAACTTTATGCATTTATGAAATTTATTTTTCTCGTGCATAAATTTGATGCAATTTTACTTGTAAAAGAAGTGAATACTTCTTTATAATTGTTTATTATTATTATTTAATTTTCAGTTTACACGTAGCTACTGATAGTAATAGAAACAACAATTACAGAGAAAAGTATCACTGACCGCATACTGTATTATTTTCTACAAAATATCTTTAATTTTACTAGACTGTCTCGTTTTGAAGTTAAGCAAAAACATTTTAGAAACGAATAACATATTTTTGAACTGTGAGGAGATGACGGGGCAACTTTTGCCCATTTCCAATTTCTCATACCAATGAAAGGATGTACAACCCGCTCGAATGGACGCAGGGTCTATACATTTTGGAATTTTTCTTGTATTTAAATTTCTCAGCCACGACATAGGTTCTGACACCATAATATGGAGGCTTTTGAATTAAGCTGATAACATCCTCTATAGAGTTTTTTGATATTATTGAAACAGTTAATACGAATATTGTAAGAGGAAGTAGAAATTTTTGAACTGAATACATATTTCTGAAATAGGGCATTTTCTCTGTTTCATTTTTTGTTTTCGAATTGCCATATTAATGGCGAGCTATTTATGAAAGTTATTATTATTCTGTTATAATAAAATGTCTGTGACGAATTTTAAATTAAGTTTTCATTTGCTTCACCTGTGATATTATTGTGATATACGATATTATTAATATGTGATATTATTTTAAATCTCCATCATTTACAATTATTTTGTTTCGATCTTTTATATTCCTTGTGTTCACAATGAATAAAAGGCCTTAAATTTATATTTATGAAATTACTAGTCTCCCATTTTCAAAGCATTTTGAGCTGAGGGGGATTAAATAAATTGTCGTTTTCGACAAGATTTCGTTACAATATATTTCAACCACTCCTTTTCTAGTTCTAAATGCAAAATTACTAGGACAAAGTAGTATCTATCGGCTTTTAATTTACATTGGATATTTTAGGCAAACTATAGAAATAGGAATGAAATTTACTATAATATAAATGTGGATTTTTGAAACGTTTACATTTTTTCCCCTGAATATTTTCACCAGGTAAGTTTTTTTTTTTCTCTTTAATCACACTTTCGACTCTTTATACCACTATTTCTTTTTTACCTTGGAAGTTTAAAAGTGAGGTCAATGCTTTATATTACGAAGCCCTCAAAACTAAAAAATAATACTTTTTTCTACTCAGTTTGAAAACATGTGTAGTAAGACACACGAGAAATGAAAGCCAAATAATACAGACAAAGCGTTTTCGATAAGTCATAATAATGGATAAATAAATATTCAACAAAACATCGATATTAAATCACTATAAAAAATGAAGTTATCGAATACATAAGCCAAAGACCGTGATGATCTTATAAGTACTTGACACATCAGCTCTGCTGTGGACAGTTCCTTCTTTTTGAATAGAATTCTGAAACCTTTACAGAAAACAGCTGCGTCTGAGATGTAATCCTGAGATGCAAGTAAAAATTGAAAAGAATTTGTTATACAGAGGTGTGCTCTGGTGAGTTCAAAGTCAAGATCTTAGCATTTGTTATGAAAAAAATCGATATGTTACGGCATCGATATACATTTAATCTTTTTTCTAAGCATATGATGAATTAATTTCATTTCTGTTTTTACTATTATCATCATCATTTTCAATCTTAAAAGTATACTATTCATATAATTTCAATTATGAATTTTATCAGTTTTCATCAATCATGTTATTATGTAAATAATTTTATTCTTATTAAAATGTGTATAAATTTATATTCTATTTTTCAATTTTGTCATGTCACCAAATATTGTTAGCGATAAATATTTTTTACACCATATTTATTAAAATAGTCCCACACACTATTACTTTTTGGTTAATAAATTTCATTATAGTTTAAAATTTATTTAGAAAATTTTAATTTATGATTTCAAATAAAGATAACATTCAAAATCTATTTTTGCTTTATTGAAAAGGAGAATTCAGTAAAAATTATGCACTATCAAAATGTTCATTTTCCTTATTGTAGGTCATAAAGAATCATTTATTTAAGTGACATTTATAAATATTTATCTTTTACTTTCAAAGCTAATCAATTTTTATTTATTTTTCATATCTTGTGAGACAAAAAAAATCAATAATTTTTTAAAAACAAAATTATATATTCTTTCATAGCAATCAGAGTATTTTATGGCAAAGTTTATTTGTCTTCTATGTCTGTCCATGAGCGTGGGTAGAAAATTTGGCGAAGGCTTTATTTTCGTCATATCATTTTTTTTGGTAAATTGTGTTATCTCAATTTAAAAAACTCAATAATTTATCTAACTAATTAAAGTTAAATTAATGTCAAATTTCTAGATCTTGTATACACTCCTGAGTATGTTCTTTAGTTTCACAGAATTATAGAATCATAATGGGGCGTTATAAATGAAATATTGTATATTATTGTTAGTTATTTATAAATGAATTAAAGTAAAATTCAACAAATTCTACTAAATTTTTAAAAATAAACAATTTTGAAGAAATTGTAAACAAAATAATTGTAAAATTGTGTTATAAAAAACAAGAACGTTATTATAATCTTTCATTATTTTATCTAACCAATTTAGACAAAAATTACTCATAAATTCACCATTCTCTTTAATTAATTTGCTTTTGATATTTCAAACGAAGCATTGAAGTTAAACACGCAACAAAATATGATCTTGCAATTGCAACTACTTTGAGGTGCTTGTAACATTGTTGTAGTATTTCAATCCAACAAAGTAATTCTTCGACTTTTGTTGCCACACAGGTCTAATAGTAAATTATGGCTTCAAGTAATTCAAACTTCTAATATAGCGTTACAATCAGGATATTAATACGACTACACCAACTTTTGATAGCAATAGTTTTAAGTTTAAGAAAACCGCGATGATCTGATCGTAGAATCTCGAATCGGTATAAGAAGATCGTGGATTCGAGATCCAGCTCTTTCCTGTATCTGACATTGTGTACGAGAAATTTGTCATTGCTGGAACATTGACATGGAATTTCTGAGGAAGAAACGGCAGTTCAGCCGTCATTCTCGTTATCATAGGACAGCCCAAAGTTATAAATTCCATCTCAAAACAGACTTTGTGAAACTTCATAGGGGGTAGGAAGAACGTACCATTTAAAGTATTGGAACGCTATGCTCATTAGTACGTTTATTTTCCTTGTTTCCAAAAAAAAAAACATTTCATGAAGTGCGAAAGTATATTGAAGATCAAATTAGCAAGATTCGAGCATAAATCATTGTCCTTAGAAATCTTTGCTGTTCCATCATCTCAACCGTAGAATGCTTATCCATCCGTTTCGGAAAATTTTTATTATTTATCGAATTCTCTAGTAAAAAAGAAAAAAAAATGATTCGTTTCTCATCTTCAATGCTTGTTACTTTAGACACGTTCGAATGATATCCGATTTTCATCTTTCCGTAGACTTTGATCGCAATGTAGTCTTGTAATTGGAGTTCAGCTGGAAGTTGTCGCTATCTTATTATTTCCATATGTCAATTCAGAGTGAACGCTGCTAGTATGAAGGGAAAATTGAGACTCTGATTCAGAAACTGACATTACTGTAATAGATTTTTACAGGCTTATGACCTGAGACACTTTTTTTTAATTAGATATTACCTTCTGTATATATTATTCACATAACTGCAAGATTCCGAGTGTTTTTAATAGTTTTCAATTTCTGAATTCATGTTTTTGAAAAATTCATTGTCTGACGGCTAGAGATAAATTCGACAAAATAAATGCCACTGTTTCATTCGTTTATGCGAACTAAAATAAATAATTCTATGATTATGATATCAGAAGAAGATATGATATCAGAAGGAAATTTGGTGTAATTATAACGTTAATTATAAAGAATAATGATCCTCAGCCTAGTTTAGGGGAAATGTGGATTTTGGAAATCTATCACACTAGTAATACTTCTAATTGATTTTAAAATAAAATGATTACTCGGACAATTAAAGCTTCTTAGAAGAAGCCGTATATAGCTTTATATTCAGAAATGTATCAGCAAAATAGTGGGGTTTCCCAGTTGCTATTATACCGTTGATTTGCATTTTAAAATCCTAATATATATATATATATATATATATATATATATAACAATTCAATTGTTTCAAAATTTCGCTTCTAAATATATTTAAAATATTTCTGAGTTTATTTTGTTTATTAATTTATGTATAGAAAAATTAACGAAGTTTTATTATTATTATTATTATATTATTGTGAAATATTAAAATTTTTTATGTATGCTAAAGGTAGGTTTAGTTTAGCTTAGTTTAATTTTATTAACGTCCCGTTTTAATCTAAAGCCAGGAGGGAGCTCTATTATAACCATTCAAAAATTCGCATTGAATTCACTACTTAAATTATTAAAATCTCTCTCTCTCTCTTTTTTTAACGAATGTTCATATATTTTTAAAATTACTTTTAAAAAAAACTAAACTGGTTTCCAGCTGATGAGATATTTGCATTCCTTAATTTTTTTACTTGCATTTTAACTTCTTCCTTGACTTTCAGCACTCTTCTAACCGTGAAATTTGCGCAAGACTGATGCACATACCTCAAATCAGTCTTTTCACCCCGAAAGTACTGACACAAAACAAATTCAAGTGGGATTTCGCTTTTAAAACGTTTTCAATCTGCTCCGGACCATCAATTCCGAAGTCGAAAATAATCGCGAAGAATGTTACTAGAAAGAGAAATCAAATGCTCAGTGTCGTACGACAATAGATAAAACACCCGCAGAGAAAACAGATTCATCCCCCCCCTTTTTTTTTTACTTTCGGGGGGCAAAAGAGGGAGGCTCAGGTGTGAACCAGGAAAGCATCCTGTGGCCGCAGTCCATCAGACCTCTTGCAATCAATACGCCGAGCATACACTCCGATACGGGGATCGGCTTTCATTATGAAGCCCATAGGACATAGGACAGTTTCCAACGACAGTGAATTAAATAGTCTTTAATAGACGATTAAAATAAATCCTTATCAACGCATATGTTAATTTCGTTTAAGAGTTTGCAAGAAAGTCTTCAGCTGAGGTGGTGTCGATGTACACAAGCGTTGATTCAAAATTATTATTTCGCTATACTGGTGAACCGTGAATAATTAGATATGGCAATTAAAATATAACTTAATCCATACTTTGTCTTAGTTTAGTAATTTGGTTAGTGAGACGCCAAAGTATTGACTATTTGAACAGGGCTTGATTTACAATGACCAGCTGTACATATAGTATTAGTGAATCAAATTATCTAGAATTGATTTAGTGCCGAGAATTAAATTCTCAAAAATTCATACATGATTTGGTTAGAGTTTGGAGAGGGAGACAAATAGCCAGGTGTTTCGAAATGAGGTGTTTTTTTTCTTAATTAAGAACATTGTTGCTAATTACGAGTTGTACATTTTGATATGTTTTGTTAGCTGAACAAATTAAATTTAATTTTAATCTGTCAGAAAACGCCAATATATAAAATTTATTTGGTCCGTAGTTAAAAATTAATATTTAAATGCGTAGATTATTAATATTTTTGTCCGTAAATAAAAACCATTGTTAAAAAAATTGAATATAATTTCCGTACTTCTAAAAACTTTCCTAGAATAAAAAATAAGTTTCCTTGTTATTGGAAATATTTACTTCTTCTTTTCTTGTATGAATTAAAACTGATCATTTTTTTTAAGGTTTACGAAGCTCCAAATAAAATCATTTATGAGCAGTGATACTTTAAAAAAAATTCCTCCCCTTTAAAATACAACTATGTTTTGTCCTATATTGTATTACGTTTATATATTTCTTGGAAATTCGGTGAAAATTAATTTTTTATTTTGCTGTATAGAATTTTATATTTAAGTTTGTTTATTTGTAATTGAAATTCTATCGCTCGATTTTTTTTTTCTTCCGTAATACCATCCTTTTAAAGTTGGGGCCAATTTATTTTTTCTTCATTACGCCTCAGATCTCTGACTGGATGCATGTACAACGAGTGGGCCATTGATCGTCATGGAACAATTTACATAAAAACCGGTCTATATTTATCTTGAATAAAACAAGAAAATCCTTTAATCTTTCTTTATGTGGTGTGTAGCTATTTTTCTGGAAGCTCGCATCGATTTTTTTTCCAAAGGTAATTTTCAGATGTGAATTCTAAAATTTTCTGTAAATCAGTTGATGCTCGTTCTTCTGAGTTTATCCTGACTGGAAACTGGTTCGCCCTAGTTTTATGAAATAAGAAATATTAATTAGATATTATATCCTAATGAGTTACTTAAAACTTTTTTTAGAAAAATAAAATTTTTATCATAAATGTTGAAGTAGCAGGGAGTTTTTTTTCTGTTATTGCCTTTATTACTTTTGGAAATACTTGCCCATTAAATAATTTATTATCAAGTTTGCTTTTTCCAAACTTCTTTCTAATTATCCGCTAATAAATAGAATTATGTCGAAAAGCCAATGGGTTTGCAATCGATTCTTTTTTAATATGGAGACTGCCCCTTCCGAGAGTACTACAATAGTAGGATGGCTTCTTGAGCCTTCTGCACACAGTGGCACCCAGACCCCCAATCGAATCCCACCCTTCTTACGTTTTGTCGGAAAGAAGTTCTTTTCTGGCAATGAGGCAAAAGACAATATAATTTATTAGAATCGTTGTTTGTCTTTAATCTCTGTCCCACATTGCAAACACACTCTTCCATGCAACATATTTGTCCTCGCACCTTCACAATTACGAAAGAATGTTTAGCGTGCATGGCAACTCGAGTTGTCTTTTACATCATTCTGTTGTATCTTTTCGAA
This sequence comes from Argiope trifasciata, assembly GCA_026543055.1. NCBI lineage: Eukaryota > Metazoa > Arthropoda > Arachnida > Araneae > Araneidae > Argiope > Argiope trifasciata. Next base: position 2,707,948 of record JAPMOQ010045994.1, read on the forward strand.
TTGCGTTTTATTTGTTTGTCATGTAAATGTATTTGTTCGTATACATCTTTCACGTACTGCAATTTATCTTATACAGGCCATTAAAATTCATAATGTAATGAAATTTTATTATAAAATGCGATTCGAATAAATGTCGCGTGTTAAGTTAGAGAGCTTTGTCATAATTCTAAAACAGAAAATTTCTAGGTTCTTGTGTTTTAATGGATCTTTTAGTGCAGCGTCCTTTTTGTTTTTTATTTTGATAATGTGTGTTTTTATAGATCTTTTTCTGGATGTGATTTATCTTATATAGACAATTAAAACTGATAATTCCGCTGTTATCGTATTATAGGAGGCGATAAGTTTTAAACGTCGCTGGAAAATAAATTGATTTTATGGAAGAACAAGATATCTACTGTGATCCATCGGTTTGCCTAAAGTAATTTAATTCCATATTAAATTATTTATACGCAAATTAAAACATTCATCAATAGTAATTTTTTAAATTATAATATCTATAAATGTTTTAATTTTAATGTGATATTAGAATGCGCTAACGCAACTTGTCAAAACTCATTAACGTGCGGAAACAAATTTAAAATTTAATGTTACAAGTTTTTCTACGTTTTCGAAATGGATAATTTTAACATGCCTATTTTCGCGAGTGTAGATTGATGGCAATGGTTGAATTTAAAACACAGAATGGAGAAGGAATTACATTTATCAAAGCTTCTGCATTAAATAATTCACTTTTTATTTCTTCTAAATGGGTTGCATTTATAAAAAATGGTTGATACTGAATTCTTTCAATGAGCATTTACGGTACGGTTTCATATAAAATGCGTTTCTGTATATTCTTATCTTGCAGTTTCTTGTCAAATACAAATCGTAAAATGAATTTAATTTAATTGTTTTAATAGCAAATAAAATGTCCGAGATTTTGTTCCTGTTCATCATATAGAATTTAATATTCTCCTTTCCTATCAGTAAGTAACCACTTTTCGCTGTCTGAAAATTTTTGATGACATAAATTAATTTTCATGAACGATTAAATAAATTAAAATAACTGAATTGAATTTTTTTCCGGATAAAATTATTTTCCTGTCTTAATGACTCGAAAATTAATCTAAAATATAAACATTTAACGATTTATTTAATATTTCCATATGTTTCATAGATGCAGAAAAAATCATTGTTAAAATGGTTATTTTATATTCAGAATCGCTGCTAATGAAGGTTTTAAAGTTCAATACTAATTTTTATTTTTATACAGTTACTATTTGAATAATGAATAGTTTTTAATTCGAATATTCGATTATGAAACTTTTTATCGGCTAATAATTATAAATTCACCTCTGTAATCAGTATCATATTTATTATTAGAAAAAGCCATCTACCATCCAAAAGCAGAAGAAAATGATTTTTATTAATATTATTTTATGAAGATACTTTCTGAAACTGTTGCAAAATACTGTTTATGTAGGATCAAAATTCTAACATAATAAATCTTTGTGTTTACTGACTTAAAAGGAAAACGGTTGCTTGAACTTAGAGTTGTATGTAATCTACTACTATGGCATAATGCATTTTCTCCACAGGAGTCTCTAGTAACCAATAAATAACATTTAATACATAATTTGTTACCAAAGGACTAAAATATTGTTTTCTTGTAATTTCTATGCAGCACTGCCTTTTTTGCGATTCGTAATCAACGAATTAACCCACTTATTTGACATTCGAAGTTAATAGAAATTAAACTTTACGGCGAATGAGTATTTTATCATCAAAATAGCATAAAAACATTTTTAACCGTTATGAAAAATGTTGGCACAGATCAAATTATTCTTTTGAAACTTCTATAAGTTAAGCACATAATGAATGGAGGGTTAAATACTTTTTTAGTGACATTTGAAGTTCCAAATTGAATCTAGCATTATTATATGGATTAAAATCCCTGTTATTATCAGATGTGAATTTTTATTTAGAATTGATGATTATAAGCGATAATAACAATATTTTTGTTGTTTATTAAAATCGCTTGACTGAAGTCAACTGTGACAGCATTTACTTGTGTTCAATTTTACTTCATAATATTTTGTTTAGAACCTGCGACTTTTGGGTTTTGAGTGTGTAAATAGTTCATAAAAATATCAATTACATGAAAAATAGATAAGAATATTCATAGAATGAGGCTACTACTTTTCGTATTTATCATTAAGATTCTTATACTTCATGCCTTTTACATGTACCGTTAAATCTTTACTCCATTCGTATAATTTGAAATAATTTTTATAGCTAATATTGTGTATATTTAATTTTTTAGATAATGATAGAGTCTGCTGATCCTTTAAGCAATATTATTTATTGTTAATTATTTTGCTGTATAATGAATTTGCTAAAAATCGAATGATTTGTATATTTTTTCAATGCTTGCATTTGACTTTTTATAATGTACAAGTAGATAATATTGAATTTATTCCATTCTTGTTGATTAAATTTAAAAATTCATTTACTCGCATGAATTTTTTCTTCTTTTCAATTGTAAATATTTTTTATACTGTGCAATATCACTCTGCTTAGCGTAATAAATATCCCTTCTTTAAAATTCATGTCTTATTTAAAAATAAGAATTTTTGCTTAAAAGCACATTATAAGTTCTGATGAATTCATTTTTTAAAGCTAAAATATTTTATATAATGATTAGCTGAGATATTCAAAACTGATACACTTCTAATAGAATATAGATAAGAGCTAAAATACTCAATCCAAATGAAGATATGGAAGTTCATAATTATTCACAAAGTTCATTTTATTAGTTAAAACGTTTTCTATTAATGTTATTGAAACTATTACGTCAGATGGATATCAACGAATACTGAATACAGAAGTATAATGTATTTTTCAAAATTCATTTTTTTCGCATGAATGTAGCAATAAAATTTTTGAAATAGAGGAATATTGTTGAGTTATTTTTTTTAATGTAATGCATAGAAAAAAAAATGAACGGAAAATTTTTAGAAAGAGTTATTTTAATTTTTTCCCTTTGCTTTTGCATTAATGAAACTAAGCTAAATCTCTTTAATAAAGAAGGATTTTTTAAACTTTTATTTTAGAGATATCATAACGAGTTGTATAATATTTCTCTCATTTTTATAACAAATCATTTAGAATACTGCAGGAAGTAGCATTGTATTTTAATGAATTGCTCTCTGATTTACTTTAAAAGAAAAATGAATTAAAATAAGATTTAAATTAATTTTGCATTTTTTGTGCGAAAAATGCAGTACAAGAATTCAAAGGGGAAAAGCATTGGAAGCATTTTGTTTTTTCCGACTTCTTTCCGTTTTCTTACAAGAACTTAATGTCTGTAAAAAAAATTTATTATTTGTAACATTATGAATTTCTCTCTATATATAATATTAAAATTTTTATGATGATATTCATTTCTCTGGAAAAAATATTTTGTAGCAATATTGTTGAGAAAAAAAATTCTTCCTAAACTTTTCTACTTCTTTGTTGCTAAAACATTTCATGAAAAAAAAATAATCATTATTTTATAATTAGTTAATTTTTTTAACGCTTCTTTGTTATGAGGCACCGGTGCTTTAAAAATTGATAATAATAAGTGTAAGGTGGGGGGGGGAATGTATCTCTGATCTTTCATTTTTTTCCTATTCATTAGAGGATATAAAAAATGTTCGCCCCATCCCGCTGTCTTTTCTGTTTGTGTTTGCAAATGAATCTTTCTAGCGCGTCTTTTATTTATTTACATTTGATTGCCTGCGTGAACTGCCTCTGAAAGTGATTCGCGTGTTGAACTGCCCGCCATTGTGCTTCGAGTCAGGTGGGCCGATCTGTCCGGCCAGTGGAGTAAAAAAGCGGAGGCGAGCGCTGGCTCGCCGTCCAATTGGAGACTGGCGATGTAGAACCGCGAAGCGCTCTACAAATATGCTCCGGAGCTGGCAGGGCGGAGACTTCGAAGTGAGAGCGCAGCCGCCGTCTTTTCCTTGAATCACTTCGCTCCGTACGAAATGCGAGCGGGAGAGGCCGTTCTTCTTTGGAGCGCTGCGCCCAACTCCGTCACTCTAGATTCCGGTAGTCTCTCAGCAGCATCGCCCGGACGCACCGGCCCACGTTGCTCCCGCCGGCCGCATTTTCTACATTAGTGGGTGAGCCACCACTGGACATCCGACTGCTGTCATTGCACCGTACGGACTGTCGGCCGTGCCGTCGGCCGTCGGATGCAGTCCTGCCTCGAATATCACCACCAACAACATCATCACCACCAACAGGGTTCGCCCCATGTGACGTTTCGACAGTACTCGCCACATTCGTCTTCGCCCCCTCAAAACATCAAGGAGGAGGAACCGTCCGGCGCCCTGACGACGGCGTCCCCGGCATCCGGCAGTGGCGGCGGCGTCCCCGCCGTCTCGTCCGGCGGAGGAGGCTTCTATGGATCTCCGCACTGCTACCTACCTGCCACCAAAAAGGGGGACTCCCTGCCCCGACTCGGGATGCTTGGAGGCTCCACGCCCGGCATGTACTCGGTAAATACACCTTTCACTCTTCTACCCTGAGTTCGAGACCCGGTATTCCTCGTTCCACTGGGGGAGCATTACTTTACTCTTGGGGGGCTAGTAGTGGTTAGTCAGTGAGCTGAAATTTATTGTCACTTATATTTAACTTGAACTATCTATTAATATCACTCATGTTACCTTGTACTGAGCCCTATCTTCAATTTTGAATCATTTTTTAAAAAATAAATTTAAAAAATAGGGCTTATGTTATCGTAAATATAAAATAATAACTTAGATTTTTAGCGTCGTCCCTCTGGGTAAAGTCTTTGAAATCAGTGGAATTGGCACACTTGTCTAAAACTTCTTTGTTATTATTTTTCCCCTTCTATCTCTTCCTTTAAAAAAAAAAAGAAGAAAAAAACTTTGCTTTTTGTTCTTGGCAAATGAATCTTTTTTAAACATCTTTATCTTGCTTTTTTTAAAGCTTTTTTTTTCTTGCGACAGAACTGTGTTGAGTTCGTTAATGTTGCTTGTAGTTATGCTTGCTTTATTCGGTATTTTCCTTTTTCAAAAACAAGCTTAAGTATTTTTATTTAAACTTTGATATTTTTCATAAAATATAAAATATTGTAATTGCCTGATTTTATAGCTTTTTTAAATCTCTTAAATTTTTATTCGGTTAGTTTATTATCAGTTCTCATAGTTTTTCTTAAGTTACAATTCAACTTTCTAATAAAGAGTGCTATTTAAATTTTCCATTAAATTTTAATGGCAAGTATTCTAATAATTTAATTTGTTCAACATAATTTCTTTATTATTGATGATGATAGTGTTACATTATTTTAGTTTCACAATTCATAAATTGAAAAAATTCGCTTTTTTATTTAATTTAATACAGGAAATTGTAATACAGAACCACAACCTACTGATGGTTTTCATAGCATATAATTTTAAATCTTTCATCATTGTTATTTATTGTGCCATAACAAATTAGTGGAACAAAACATCAACTTTCATTTAAATAGATTTATAAATATCTTTTGAGTAGGTGAATGAAATAAAGAACTACAGTTATATATATATAATATAATATTTCAACTGAGATCGTAAACTGAATTGTTATTGGCTAACATGGAAATTTTCATTTTTTTAAAGTTTACAATTTAATGTTGACTGTATGTTTTTCTTCGCAACTTTAATTAATTTAAAAATAATTATCGACAAAAGATGTAGATTTATAGAGCAATGAAAATTCAACCATCTGCTGGATACAATTTTCATGCATCTCTCTGAATAAAAACGGACGAACTAATATCACTTTATTCTCGGAATTGGCGACTTTGATTATTTAGTGCACCAACAGTTTTTACACTCATATGCTAAATTCCCTAATCATAAAAAATTGTCATTTGCTAATTTTTATTTAATTTTTTTCTATGAAATCTCTTTTAATTAAAACTTTAGACTTTTCTTTCCAATTACTTTTCAATGACATGACAAACGCATTCAGTGACATAACAAATTTCACATTTCAATGACATAACAGACTACCATCTATCTTTACCATGAAAACAAATCCAAACTTCTCTTTCCATCTCGCGAAGCCAAACTCCGGCGCGCTTCTTCGCTCACCTGCTGAATCCTCCTCCGATCCCCTTTTGTGTAATGGCGAAAGAAAGAGAAGCAGATGTACCTTTTATTGCCTTTTTATTACGTACAAAATATGTTAGTCGAGCCCATCGAAGAAGCTGATCAATTCCCTTCGCAATCCTCCCGACCGCGCACTTTGATCTATCAACGCTTCAATTGTTTACCGAGGGAAGTGAAATAACGCGTGGACGTATAAAGATCAGATTCTTTACGCCACACTCCGCTTCACCTGATTTGCATTTTACGACATTGCTCTCCTTCCATCGTTCTCCTTCTTCCTCCCGGTGCTCCCCTTCTCCCACTTGCTCACTGGGATCGGTCATGTTGCAGCGGTTGGGGGAATGTTCGGCCGGTGGTAGCCCGCAACCCCTTTGGCAGACTCATTCCCCCCTCGTAAAAAACCCCTTCCACTGGAAAAGGGGAATAGAATTCCCCCGTTTTATTTCATCCCTGTTTTTTGGATCGATGATGGATAATTTTTTACCCTTCGTTTCTGAGAATCCTTTAATCGGTCTGAATTTAAGGGCTGAATAGGAACAGAATAGAATGAATGCGAAGTAAATTTTCAACAGGGAATTTTCTGTAAATTTATTAACCTTTGTTTATGGCAATCCTTAAAATTCTCCGAAGTTCTGGATTTGAATTAATTTAATAGGTCTGAATAGAAACAGATTCGAATGAATGCAAAGTAAATTATCAATAGGATTCTTCTGAAAATGTATTAACCGTCGTTTATGGAAATCCTTAAAACTATCTGAAGCTTCATTTCATGCTTACAGATTAAAATTTATAACAATAGCTTATATGAATTTTCTAGATTAAATGGTACGGATTGAAAAATTCAGCAATTGCTTCATGATGAATAAGCTTTCTTTTATTGTTGAATATTCTTTTTTTTCATGATACTCTTAGGCTTGACGAAAATTTTATGACAACAAAAATCTCTGTTTCTCAAATATGTTCTTTTGGTCACAGTAAATTTACTTAATATTCTTAAGATGAATAAAATTTTCGATTGGGTACTTTTAACTCTTCTAAACTGAAAGATCTTTTAAATGCAAAATATTAAATCAAAATCGATGATTTTTTTTAATTCGCTCTTGAAAGGCCTAAACGAAGGCATCTCTTATGTAAGGCATTTCTTTTTTCATTATTTTCTTGAAATCATAAAGATCTCTAAGTTTTAACATCATTAGGTATTGAAAAAATCTATTGTATATTCGCCTATCTTTAAATAATTTGTCATTTTTCATAAGTTTTTTTCGATAAATAAACAGCCATGATATCTGTAATATTACCTACATAAAATGTAATTTATTGTAAAAAAAAAGTATTTTTGGCGAAGATTGAAATTAGTTGAGACTTATCCTTATGCGTTTCAATGATGAATCATTTTTTTTATCACATCATCAAACCATCGTTCGTCAATTATAACTACTAATTGCCCTAAATTAAATTAACTTTATTTTAACTTCTAGCGTTTCGAAAAGAAAAAGAAAAAGGCAATTAAACTAAAACTGAAAAGTCAGTCTTGTGAAGACAGTTCTGACAGAAATTGCTTTTTAAGACTTCAGATTATTTCGGGCCATGCCGAAAAGTCGAAAGGAAAAAAAGAGATCCATGACAGCAATGAAAAAAACTTTTCAACCTTCAACGAAACATACACTCTCTCATGACCCAAAATTATGATTATCTCTGGATTTCGTAGATCATTTATCTTGTTTGTCAAAGTTTAGTGGTTGTAGTTATTTAAAGACTTCTTCAGTTTTATTCGAGCCTTACTAATAAGTGAGGGGGGAAAAATTCTGAAGTTAGCAATGAAAACATTTCAGCCTTGTAAGAAAAACATTCTGTGTTCAGAACTGGGGAATTCAGCAATTATCTTAGAATTCTATAAGTTCTTCATCATGTTTATCAAACTGAGTGGGATATAAATGAGAAAGCAATCTCGTGGGGAATACCATTTACTGCCGCGCAGTATTCTTTGACCTCAGTTGCCCTTGCTTCTGGTTGTATTTGAGTAGGACCCTTGCCAAAAAGTATCTTCCACTTCTTCTTTTCTTGTCTTTGACACCCAGTGGCGAATATCACTATCTCTAGTGTCAATATTTTAAAGCGCTCAGATGTTTCTGAGTGAGAGTTGAAACTTAGCTACATAACTTTCACTTTGATGCATTTTTAAAAAGTTCAAATTCTAACAAAATTTAAATTTTTTTGGATAACGTTTACAAAACTACATTTTATAATCATTTTAATGATGCGTTCACCTGGTATTAAAAGTTAATTATGAAATGTGTAGTAAATTTAAAATATACACTTTAGTATACGATCCGAAATGGTATCCGTTTAACTAATTCCTTCCTTGTCAGTTGTATCTTCTAAGATTTGAAATTTGTCAACTAGATTTTGTTATAAATGGGCGAATTTGTACCTAATTATGTCTAATTTTGCATCTAAAATTATCGTATTTGTAAAATTTAATAATATCGGTTACAAAACTTGTATCAGACAAGGATTTAATTTGCTTCTATTTCATTGCATTGAATTAAAAAAACTTGGTATGCTATGTAACGCTGACTTTCCCTGATGTGAATTTCTCTCCAAATTTATTAAAATACGCATAAAAAATTAGGCTTTTTTATCATCTAAAAATTTATGCGGCACTTATAATGTCTACCTTATCCAATGAAATATCAATAGGTATGACTAAAAAGTATCTTGACTTAAAGTTTATTTTTCAACTAAATTTATCCTAATTTTAATTTAACAGCAATATGTATCAATTTAGAATGCTCTAAAATTTGGTAATTTACTTAACATTATTACTTTGGTAATTATTATTATTTTAACAATGTATTTTATCTGTAGAATGCGTTCATTACTATGCAGGTAAATCATATGCATAGTCATTTTTTATTTCGCCTCATGCTAAAATTCTTGACTTTTCTAACATGATTAGGAAACAAAACGTATACTTTATGAACGTAACTTATTATGTCTAGTCAACAACAATGTGACTCTTGGGATCCATTTCATTTTTTCTACAACTTATTCTCTCTTTACCCAAATGCAAATAAATCTGCTTACAAATAGATTGAAAATATTCGTGGATGAGACATTCATTTTAGTATATACTGGTTTCAAAACTTTAAGCTGTGTTAAGGAATTCCCATGTCTTTTCTTTCAGCTCATAAATTTACCAAACCATGAAATCAGTAATTAAAAAATTATGTCCATCCACGTAATTCTTTTTCTTTTTGCACATCATTTTAATTATTTAAAATATAATTATTGTTTTTTCCAATTAAAAAAAGTAATTTAATATCAATGAGATTGGATAAATCCGCGATTTCGTAAACTTTGGTATAATACTAAATAACTGGTTTTAAATACTTATTATCTATTTTATTTCCTTTTTGCATTTAAATTTAACTTTTAGTTTTATTATTCTGAATGTTTAAAAGTTTCACTCACTGAAATTTTTGGCAAATTATATATAATTATAAATAAATCATTATAATATATGGAATATGAAAGCGCCTACTGATACATTTTTTAAAATATTTTTATTTATATATTGCGATTATTTATGGCTTAAATTATTACATAAAAAAGTTCATTTAATTTGAGATCTAATTTACAAATATTAACATAACATGGAATTAATTAAAAACTTCCGTATATTTGATTTTAAAAATGTCTGTTTAAATTTTTGATTTTATAATTTAAAAAAATCATCTTTACAATGAACGAATAAATATTTAACTTAAAGAAATAGTGAAATAATATAGCGTTTCCTTTTGGAAAAACTCTTTGTCGTCGTGCGATGTGTCAATATTGTTAGTAATACGTAAAATGTGCAATGTCTATGAAAGTACCTCTTATCATTTACAAATCGTAAGCTTTAAATAAAATTTCATTTCATTTCTATATTTCCAGAAGTATTTTTTTAACTCAAAGATAAAAATTTTTTTGAAATGAAGTCATCCTAAAAATTTTCTCTACGGAAATACAAAATTGACTTAGGTGGTTTTTTCCATTGATTTTTTCTTATACAGATTTTCTCAAGAATAGACATTACATCACAATCTCTTTAGTTTCTAAGTAATGAGATTTTAACTTTGAAAAGTTCGTTATTTAAAATTTTAATGCTTCTTTTAATGTTAGAATGAAATATTTAATTAGTATTTTAATGATTTTGAGATTTATTCATAATTATTGTTTTGCAATGATCCTAAAACTTTTGTTCATTATGTTTAAGCAATCCTAACTTTGATATTTTAAAAAATTATAAGCATTTTGTTCATTAGACTGACTTATTAATGAAATATTCTAATCAGTATTGTTATGATCCTAATATTACTTCATAATTATTGATTTGTCATGATCCTGAAACGTTCATGCTCATTATGTTTATTATGAAAATGTTCATTATGACTAAGCAATCGTAATTGTAAAGAAAGTTGCTGGCTGAAAATTTCTTATGAACATTTTGTTCTCTAGATTAGTTCATCTTCTTTCTTTTTTTATTATTTATGATAATACTGTCTCTCCATTTTGACACCCTATCTGTTATGCATATATATCATTTTCGGAATAATATTTTCTTTCACATAATTAGGTTTTGGCTATCTTACCTTTACGCATAGAGTTTTGGACATGCTACTCTTGATCTCTTTTATTGTCAAAATCATTACTGAATACTTATTTTATTATAAAGCCTGCGAAAAAGCACGTACGTGAATGTTTGTTTGTCAAAATACGACTTTCGTTTTTACTTCTTTTTAGCTGTTCAAATCGTTCACCAGTTCTAGGGGGAAAAAGTGTTTCTCTCGACTTTTATTTTATTTTATTTTATTTTACTATTTTTTTTCTTTTAGCACGAGCTTCGTAAATAATGGACTCGTAGGTTTCATTAATGATACTGCTAAAAAAAACCCGGCTTCAGTAACACTCACTCACACACAACATGTAGAAGTAGACGTTTATTTTTAAATCTTGGCTTCGTCGCTTCTGCTTGAAGAATGTGTGCTCCGAAAAAATGTATATATAACATTAAAAAAGGTTGGCTTTTATTGTTCTGAGATCAATTACTGTAATATTCCTCTGTTGGGGAATCAACACTCCAGTTTTTTGATTGCTGCTGTATGGATACATCAGTATTCAAATTTCACACTAGGGTTTTTGTTTCTTCAGAGTAATTAATTGTTTTCAGTTTATATGAAGAAAGGCAATAATATATATGTTTATTAATTAATAAGAATAGCTAATTGGGCGAAGGTGTTGAATTCGAAAAATATCTTTTTTGCTTTAAAAAGCCACGGAATGTGCTACAATACCGTTTTGAAGAATGGTATTTGACGAGATGTTATTAGAATTTAGTTTTGGCCTTACGTCAACCTGAGCACTAATATTAGAAAATAGACTAATATCAAACGAGCTATCATTCACAAATATTTGTTAATGTATATTTTATTTCATTCAAATTAAACATGATTTATCAGATGGTAAAAATTAACACGGGAATTTTTAGCTAAACTTTTATTTGATTTATATAAAAAGGTTAGCCTTTAATTATTACGTATAATAATGGCTGTAAAATTTCAGAGCTTTAATATTACATTCTTCTGACCATTTTAAAAGTATAGTAATGTTAGAGATAATATTAAAAAGAGTATGATAATTTATTTAAAAAATTCTTTAGCAAGAAGCATGAAATTTTTTGTCTCAAACTGTCATAGTATTATTCGTTTCTATCGAATGCAATTTACTTATTTGTCGAAACTTTGTCAAAAATATTTTACAAAAAAAATGCATTTCAGAAAAAAATATTTCATAATATATTATCTCAGCTTCAATGTGTTCACTTATTTTAACTTTTTAAAAATAAACATTTTTATAAATCGCAATTTTTTCTTAGAATTCTAGAAAACTACTTACCCACCACCATCCACCGTAAAAAAAAAAATCGTCAATATATGACCATTAATGAATGTTTTATTTCAATTATATATATAAAAAGCTTCATAGTATTTGTTATTTGCATTTAAAGAGCTTAAAAAATATTTTTAACTGTTTTAATTTTTATTATTGTTTAGAGTCGCGTTGTCATAGAATTGTAAAATGTCAGATTTAAAACATATTTTTAAGAATGCAAATTATTTATGCATAAAAATAATATTTTTGCTCAGTTACTATTTCTTTTAATGATTTAACCTTTTTCTTCGTTTATGTTGTCTTTCTTTAATAATAATATATCCTTTAAAAGCTCAAATCAAGAGTCATTTGATTTAAAAAACTGTCAAATAATTAAATACCATCCGAATATTTACTTTCTTCTCGAAACCTTAATGTATAAAATTATTAAAGCCATGTTATACATTTATCCGTAAATTTGTGCCAACGCTTTTACCTATTCCTCTCCATGTTAATGGCCATCAATAACTCACTATGCTATTATCGAAGTGTTTGTCTAAACGAGGCACAAATTCCGAAAATCTACTTTCCAGAAACTGAATTGAAAAGATTCTGCACGAAGTGTTTCCCTCATATTAAGAAGGGGTGGGCTAGTATTCAATTCTCTTTGCGACTGTCGTGCTGTAAAACCTTCTACTTAAATGTCCGTACGTCTACTGTTCACCGATGAGGTTTGCGTGACAAACTAAGAGAACAGCTTTTCGTGGAAGGCAAGAAATAGAAACCTGCTTTTTTTTTTTCATGGAATTGGTCGATGCTTCACCTGCCTGGAATCGGGTGTCATGCCTTTTTGACTACCGGGATCTGGAAAGATGGCTCAATTTATATGTAATTAGTTTCCTTCTAATGAGTGGTATTGAAATTAGTAAAGTTATCCGGCGAGCAATATTGGAAAAGCCGAACGGCTTATTGGGCAACCGGTATACAACTGATGATGAATTGATATACTCCTGATAAAGATATTCGGGGATTGTTGACTTTCTTGACACTTTTTATTCGATTCTAGAATAGGGTTTCATTCATGACAAGTCTTTCTTATTACTTTTTTTTTACCGATGCTGGCTGAAGCAGGAATTAATTCATTACTTTGGGTGTGGCGTTTACAATATACGTAATTCAGGAATATCTAGGAATCGACACTCTCGTTTTTCGTCAATTAATTTATTTTATCATAGAGCTGTCTATTGTTGGAATTCTTTAGTAAAACTGTTATTGGATATTTAATTTTCAAGGCTACGAAATGTACCATGTTTGATTGTAATTCTTTGTTTTAAATTAAATTCATAGATAATTTTTCCTACAATTTGTGATTTATCGAATTTAATATATATTGCAAGCTTGATAACATTGCTTTTACAAACGAATCCATACTGCCTCAAATTTTATTAGAAGACATTAAATACATCTTAAAATTGTATAAATTTACTTTATTTGATATATCATTAAAAAAACTTTTAAAAATTCATTAAAAATTAGTTAATATTTTTGACTATATATAAAATTTCTAGCGCTATATTAGTAACGTAATTTAAAAGATCGCATATTAAGGAAGAAATTTAGCCCCCTTAAAATCAATATTTAATTCAACCAAAATATTAATTATATTATTCCAAAAAATAAGAATCTGAAAAAGCAGAAAGCAAAGTTTTAATGATTGAAAATATTTTTAGATGAATATATAAAATTAGACTTAATTCATAACATTCTGCTCTTTGATGAAATAAATATCCATAAATTGTAGTTGAGAAATTTTCAATTTCTACAAGACATTATGCTGTTAATGTAATTTTTAAAAAATCATTTTTGTTAAAATTTAAATATTTGTAAATCAGATTATACATTTAATTTTAATTCAATTCTAAGCTCTACAGTTTAAAGTTTTAATTTCCTTCCAAATTTTAGTCGACAGGTTGATTAGAAAAGTTCCATAAAGGTAATTAAAAAAATAATTAAGCTATGGTAAAAATATGCAATTTAAAAGTAAAAAATACAAGAAGATATCACTTAGCTATTACATCCGCATTCTTAATTTTAAATTTTCTTTAAGTAAAAGCTTTGATAGTGTGATTTTTTTCTTCCGAATTTATGCTTTAGATTCCATACATCAAGAATAGTTCGTGGTTTTGCCTTTTAATGATTTTATTTTCTTGATTTCAAATTTCTTAACTACTTTAATCATAATCTTCCATCGCTTAATAAACGCAATCTCTTCCGCACATTTAACATATCTTTCCAAATCCCAAACTGGTAATCTAAGTGCTCTCATGCTTCAGCTAAAAGATCTTCTGAGCTCGATATCCCCCTCATTTCTGTTTCTCGTGAAAGTGAACACCGAAGCCTCAACAGCCAGCCAAATTTTCGACTCGATTTAAACCGATCGCAATTGTCTTGCTTCCTCCTTAAAGAGTCACTTGAAAACTGTTCTCGAGTCGAGTAATCCGGGCGATCCAATGCTTCGGAACATTCAATCCTTTTAATTGGCTGCCGCACAATCCTCGGGTTTCTCCCCAAGAGCATCTGTTCAACAATCAGCGGTTGTGTAATATCGCACTCTTCAAAGTGTCTTTAAAGCTTTCCAGTAAGTGATCTAATTAATTCTCTCGATTTGAATATGGAGAGCAAAAATGTTGTCGGCTATTATCGGAGGCCGTGAAGCTATCAATGTGACGGCAAGTGCCTTCGCAGGTGGTTGGCCCATTATTGCGGTAATTGAGCCGCCCCTTTGCCCTACCACATGGTCAATTCTCTCGGGAAGAACGCAGTCCTCCCAATTAGCTGATTAATGCACGTCTTGACCGTCCCTTGCGTAGGAGGGTTTTCTCGCAACGACCCATTTGACACTCGATTTGCCCATCTTCGTTTAAAAGAAACGCTTCATCTGTGATTACGGATGTATTTATTTGTTCTTTATTTTTGTGTATAGTATGTTAGTGAAAATAGAATTAATACGAATAAAATGCTCTAATAGGTGGGGAAAAAGATTTTAACTCACAATAAGTTTATAAATAGTTCTTTTACTACACTTCTGACACCAATCTGCTTACCTAGCGATTATGAATTTAAAATGTATTTATATATTTGTTCATTATGAGTCATATTTGATTAATAGCTCAATGAATTATTTTAAAATGTTCTAGTCGAAAAATACCTAATTTAGAAGTAGGTTAACTCTATTATGGAAGGAAGTTTATACAATTTCTTTTTAAAAGTTTCACGTTGTGCTTAAAAACAGCTTTGTTCAGTAGAATTTTAATGTAGCAAAATCTCACGAGTAAGTCTATAAGCACCACAAATGTAACGATTTATTTTGCTAATTTTTGTTTTAACGATAAAGCTTTATCTCTTATAATAATTTTGGAGTTCGTTAATTTATTTGTTATTAATGTATCTAATAGAATTTAAGTTGATTAATTTAATTTGAGTAAAATATTCTGATAGGAAAAAATGCGTAATTCAGAAAAATTAAACTTTCAATACTCTCGCTAAGTTAAATCCCAAGTTGGCAGATTACGGGACTGTCATACGCGATAGGATTCTCTATTTGTTGCTCTCTTTTATAAATTTGTTTTAAATCCTCGTTTTAAAGAAAAACTTTGTGATTATTGGTTATTAGTTTATTAATTTATATATTCTTTGTTTTAACACAATTTGAGACTGAATTGGAATGAAATCTTTTCACTCTTAAAAAAACTCCTTGTTAATAATAAGCTAAATTCCATACATTTTTAAGTATCTTATAAGAAATTTGCAAGAGAGATTCTTCCCAGGCAGTAACCGTCTAAACCGGCAGTAAAAATCTACTAATTCGTTTTGCTCTTTATATTTAAGAAATGTTATTTGCAAACGAAAGTTTGACTTTATTGAATTATTATTAAATGATCTTACATTGAATTAATCCTAAATAAAAACATGTTATCGAAAAAATCTTATTTTTCTAAGGGAAAAAAAATATATTTGTTCCCTCAATTTTGAGCCAAACGTTTCTTTCACTGTTGCTGAGAAACATTATATATGTGACCATGAATTCAATATTCGTTCACTTTTTAAAATTATTTATTCTTCTTAATAACACAGAATTTAAAATTTGCAGTAATCTGAGTTAACGATTTCGGTAAGAAAAATCATTTTACTTCGAAGAATTCAGCTATTTTAATTTTTCTGTGCTTAAAATCAATTGTACATCATTGCCATAACTTAAAAATTTATTATATTAATATACAATATACAAAAAAAATATGTTGATATATAATATCAATGCAGTTTTTATGTTTTATTAAAATTTAAGTATTCACGTTCTTGACCGTTATGAAAATTGTGCCCTAAAACTAATTCTAACTCAAAACATGCGAAATGCCATTGAAATCTCAAAATAGCTAGATAATTCGTTTTTTGTTTCAATTAAAAAACTATTTGCGCTGTTATCTTTGTAAATAAAATATTGGAAACTTTCTTCTTTCTAATTCAAATACGCATGAACATTTGCAAAAATTTCATTTTTTTCTCATAATATTGCATGCACAATCTTAAAAACATTTAAAATAACAATTTTTTTAACAAAATGTAGCAGTTAATGACATTTTTGAATATTCTTTTTAATTGAATTGAGATAAATTATCATTCACCATCCCAATTTACACATTCGAGCAATTTTTAGCTATTAGTTAAAGGGGGAAGAACGTTGGTTCTTGGAATTCAAACCGCTAAATCGACGAGTAAATAAATTTATGTTTGATATCTTTATGTGGTTTTAATTGCTTTTCAAAAATGAAATTAATAAATTTTTATATTTTATTTTCAAAAATTATTTTATTACAGAGTTGGAGGCGGCAATATATCTTAAAAGCCGAAATTTTACAACATTTTTTGTCATCTTTAATGTATTTTTTTTTAAATTAATGAATCTCGCTTCTGCTTTCACTACATATTGTTTGTGCAAATTCAAGTTGCTCATTTCTAGAAATTTTTCAATTCTTAAAATTCGTTGTTTTTCGCCTATGTTTGTAGTAAAAATATTTATATTTCTCTTAATTTTTAATGACTTTGGTAACATTTTTTTTTTCTGTATTGTTATGCATTTTTTAAAACGAAATTTAAATTACTTTGCTCACAAATTGCAGGTCAGCAACATATAGTTAGAAGCCAATTACAGTAAATAAGCAGCTTTCTCCTCGTTTTTAACCAACCATAATAGTGAAATAAATTAGAAAATTTATTATTGAGCCTCTAGCTAAAGAAATCTTGTTTACTTTAATTCTTTTAAGGTAATATTGATTTTCATGTTGTTATTTCAATACTTTTGTGTATCTCGGGTAATGTGTTATTTTCGGTGTTTTGTTTGGCTCCGAAAACTTCTTTAAAAAAATAATTGGACGTGGTTGTTAAAGGGTTAGAGAAATTAAGTTTCCGTTGTTGGTTTTTTAGATATTTCCATTGTTTATCTTATTTGTATCAATAAGCTGCAAATTTGAAGCGGGGAAAAATGTGACTCAAATTGTTAATTTTTTTTCTTTCAAACGTAAAAATATCGTAAATCTTTTGTTTTACACAATTTTTAAAGAATGATATTTTATGGATAGACAGGCTTTCTACTTTTATATGTCAGCAATTTTCGCTTATAGTAAGCAATTAATTTTATTACAAAAATATTAAGAAATTGAGGTATTGGGTATGAATTTAATTTAATAGTAATTACCTCGTTCTTGAATTGAATTCATTTCTCATGGAAAATAATTTATATGAATGATTTTCTAAATTTCAAATAATTCTCTGAATCATAATGATTATTTAAACTTATATATTAGATTGTTGAGGTTATGCAATATTAGGGTTGAAAATGTTAATTGCATAAATTTATAACTATGATTGCCAGTCAATATTTAATATGAAATGTTCAAGAATGTATTGAATTATTTCATCAGATAGTCCTTGATTCTATCCAACACTATTTTGCGTATATGCTGCAGGATTTCATTCGTTGTAACGAGTAAGGGGGGAAAAAGAATCATGCGTGCACTCCGGAGATCGCGTGCGGTGGTGCGCCAAAATTTGTGTCGCATGCTCTTAGACTTCTACAAGAAAGTGTCGAATATTATTTGTGATGCTTTCATCAGAATTCTCATCGCGTGATAAACTCATTTCGCCTTATCAACGCCATCTTGCCTTTTTCCGAAGCCCAAACTCCGAAATCATATTTCTTACACCTGCCTATTAGTCAATCATTTCTCAATTAAAATCGGCAAGCGCTCTTTCGGTACTCCGTGAATAAAAACGAAAGGTATAATTGGTGAAATGCTTGAAAATTGGTCATATCTAAGTAAATACGGAAAACAAGCAATTGTTTGTCTGAGTTTTACCTTTGCGAATTGAATTATCCATTTATTTTGCAAAAATTGTTATTACAATTTGATCAAAATGGAGATGTACATCAGCAGTTAAGTTGCATTAGCTCTTTTATTGTAATCCCGAACGCTGATTAAATTTTATACGACGCCATTCCTACGTTTCTTGAGTGCCGGTGCTATGAAATAAGTCACCTAATACTGAACTATGTTTAAAATGAATTAAATATGCAAGAGGTTGTTTTTTTTTTTACGTGGAGCCTAGGAAAGGAAAAAACATTAATGGTGGGTTTTTTTATTGTTGACTGTAGTCTTTTTATTCTTTTGTTGTGACATTGGTTAACCATAAACGGTTTAGCTACGTTTATATTTCATAACTCAGAAAATTTTAAATTGTACATTACTATTCAGCATAGTCAGTTTATAAATATATATTGAGATCTTGAAAGTTTTGAAAACACCGCGCCTTTATTCTGGATTCCTTAATTTCGAGGGGTTGGAGAGGACGGTTAAAGTCCTTTTATTTCTCTCTTTTTTCGGTCAGCATAGAAACCGTACCGCACGTATCCCATACGCGATGTTATTATAGTCTAGCATCTAGCCAGTGATTCTTTTTATTACCAAAGTGTTTGTACCCTAACATTGAATACAAAAAGTGATCAAAAATAGTCCGTGACGCTGTTAAGAATGCTTAAAAGTTTCCTCGAAGGTTGATGAGCTACAGAAAATATATAATTTTAAAAAATATATATTGATATTTTTTTTCTGTGTTTCATAGTTGAGACTTTAATTTCCTTTTTTATGCACAGCCATGGTGCCCGAATTCTTGTCTTTCAGTTGAAAAGTATCTTCCAAAACAAAACTTTTTCCCTTCTTATTAAATATTTTAGAGTAAAGCAATTAAATTCTATAAAATCCGACAAAAAGCCCCCAGTAATGATTTTCTAAATTAATTTTAAGGCATTTATAAATATTTGAAAGTATAAAATGTAATGTCTTCGTTTACAACTTTTTACCTTTCTCTAATCTGATATAAATGTGCTGTTCTTTATCTGTTGTTTTCTTACAACTATTGCTAAATTACTTTTTAACCAAATAACCTTTTGTTTAAAATAGCCCAAAATTTTACTTCTTTTACTTATTTTCCCTATCAAATGATGTTCTTATTTCTCCTCCGTTTAGGTAAGCATATAGTTACTACTCTTTACAATGTATAGCTTTTTAATACAAATGACAGTTCATATAAAATGTCATTATTTATTTATTTCTTCCTTCATCTTTCATAGATTCGCTTAATTTTCTTATGAGGTAAATATAAATGTACCCTTAATACTTTGCGTTATATATTAAATTACCAAATTTCTCATAAACCTGAAAGAAAACGAACAACCTATATTTCGGTGGGCAGTGAATAAAAATGAAACAGAAAACATGAGTGAAGAAGCCAAATCGTTGTTGATGAGGCCTGGTGTGAGTAGATTGTTGTAAGTAGTGATCTAAGTGGCCTTGCGGTTGAGGTGAAGTGACCCAACGTGAGAGGAATATCAGCGTTTACTAGCAGCGCGTCATCGTGATTGCTGCTCACTTTTTTTTCTTTTTTGATCAAGCTGCCGTTTATTGTTCCTCTCACGTTCTGTGCAACACTGGATTGTAATCAGCCCTGTTCATTTCGTTTTGCTAATGATTTCCCGCCATTACTCTATAAACTATTTACTTCCTTATTGATTTTTAAATGCACGTGACTTCAGCGGCTCTGACATCCAAATGATTTGTGGCTAGAAAATTACTTTTGTCTTCGAGGCAAAAAGAAAATCTTTGCTGGTAGAAACATTTCAAATTGATGCTTCCTCACGTTCACAAGTTTATCATTTGGAACCAATCGCTTATTTTTGTTTATCTCTGTCATTCTGTGTAATTTTAATGAATTGCTTTTGATTTTTAAGAGGTAGATTATACGATTCCAAAGGGCTAGATGATGGAAAAATGAACTGAAAATGGATCAATATATTTATTTCCATGACTCAGATGCATTGATCATGGTAGGAAAAAAGAATGAGAAATTATTGGCGAAATATAAAATACAGTTTTAATTTATTAAATATTTAGTAAAACAACTGGAAAAATTCATTAAGGCATTTTTTTAAATACCTATGGAAGTTGAGAAATGTTATTTCACTACCGAACTACTAGTGCTATTATATCTCTTGACTTAGCTGCATTGTTCCTGTAATCCACGAAATAAAAACGTAAATTTTATTTTATTTATGAAAGACGGATATTTCTATTCTAAAACTTTTTGAAAGACACGAATTAAAAGAAATTTGAGTAAACTTATTAATCCTTTAAATTTCATATCACATTTTTACCTTATGAGTTGCGTCAAATGTATGTGTAATGTAACTTCGTGATTTTAAGTATTTTAATAAAATATGTAAAAAGTTTTGCTAAGTTATTTTTTATTTTTTCGAGGAATTCAAATCAATATACATAGGGAATAATTATTTATACTAACTATAAGCAAATTTCCCATGAAATGAATATTAACATATTATTTTTATGGTGAGATGAAAATTGAATTGTCTTCCCCAGTTTAGCATTTTTTAATTCGGTATTAAATAAATTAGCAATTGAAGAATTAAATTGTAAAATATATATCTATTAATGTAAATTAAATAAAGAATCTAACAGAATTCTAAAAATTATTTAAATATATTCCATGTCATTATTATATATTTTTTGTGATCGTACTTAAGGATACATTCTAATATTTATTAAAAGAAGTAAGTTTAGTAGTATACTATTGCCAAATGTTTTATCCTGTAAAAATTTCGGATTAGCTCGGATTTCGGATTTTTTAGCTGCACATTACTGGTACTAATATTATTTAATATTTTTCTGTCAGATTAATTGTACTATCATTATGACGACAGTCATGTTTTTTTTCTTCTTTATCTTCTGCAACATCTCTTTGTTGAAGATTTGTTTCGATTTTTATTTCGCAATGAGAAAATTGCGAACCTAAGCAATGAATCTCACGGAGAAAAAAAAATTAAATTAGCACAATGAACTCGGCAGTTATCTTATATAAATAAATTGATCGGTTATATAAATAAATTGATATCGATTTATTTATATATCTTGCTTCTATTTATATATTTTCTCACATTTTTTACCCCTCTGATCTCTCGATATCCAACTTTTTTTAGTTTTTTAGTTAGTTTCTTTTTTCACCTTAACATGTGATGAATGACCTTTGACAGATCATTAATTCGAGCATTATACTAATAAATTAAAGGCGAGGAAAAGAGTCCCTTAATGGTGGGGATAACCTTTAATACCCATCTTTCATCCCTCTTCGTCTTTAAAAAAGAAAAAGGTAAAGAAAAACGAATTCGTTACAGAAGAGGTGAAAATGAAATATCTGCCTTCGCATTCCTAAGTCTTTGTCATCCAAGAAATGAGATTTGAAATCTGTTAAAGAAGTGTTTCGCTTGGACCCGGGTTGGCACCTGACTGCCTGCACGTGACTTGGATTCTGATTGCTATCGCACTACTATATCATGTTTGATTTGATTAATTGGTTAATAGAAAAGTCTTTTTTTATGGCGCTATCTTGTTATTGATATTTAACGGCCAGAGATTCAATAATTGGCTTCATTGATGAAACAAAAGTTTATTCTAATAGAAATTTTCAATAGATCTCTGAATTTCCAAATAGATTTTGATTTAGTTTAACTTCTAAAAGAAGCCGTCAGTGAGTATCTTGCTGCATCCTACTGTCAACTAAAAGCTTCGGAATATTTTCAGGTGTTTTTCTGATGCTGTTTTGAACACCATTTGTATCATATTCAAAATTAAGTTTAGAAAAGGGATTATTTTAATTTTGGCTTATATGTTCCATAAGTGAATTGGAAATGTTCGAGCGTTATTCATCTTTAAATATTATTGCAGATAATTCTGTCTTTTTTGATATGCATAAAAAAAGAAACCGAGCTTCTTTCAAGAAAATGTACTGTGATGTTGAAACATATATATGCAGACTGTTTACATTAATGCTTATTTTTGAGGAGTTATTTTTCTTTTTTAATGTTACTAATACCTGGAATTTGTTATTAGAATTTAACTCAATTCTTTTAGCATTTCTATAATAAATTAGTTTGAAAAAATCTTTTTTCAAATTTTATTTCTAAAAATATAGTTTTTAACTTCCCAAACCACGAAATATTGAGGATTTCTGTAAATAGAAAAACATTTGGAAATATGGACTGTACATTATTATTCATAAAGGTTTTATTTTTAATGTATTTCACATACAACTAATCGCATTTCGAAATAATTATTTTAATAGAGTCTATGACTAATGTTTCTATGGTTCATGTGACTTCATCGACATATACTGTTCATTAGTTAAAATATTATTATCAAACAGAACAAGACTTTTAAACTAAAACGTTAAATCCTTCCTAGATATTATTTGGAATTATATTTGGTCAGATATCTTCGATAAACTGCTTAAGTAATAAGCTATTGAATTGAAGAGTAATAGTCTTGTAAAATAATCTGAAAATCAATCTGAAATCCGAATAAAAGGCTTGTATGAATAGAATCATTGACAAAATATAATCCAAATATTAACCCTCTTTGAATTAAGATATTGCTGAATAGCATTTATTTAACTGTAAATTGAACTGTGTTTATTTCAAAAATATTTTCATTAATCTTTCGCTTTAGAGCAAACTATCCAATTTACAGAGAAATGAAAAGGAAAAATTTACTTGGGGCTCCCAAAATGTGTAGGGGTTTCCCATCATAGCAGTGCCTTTAATGATCTGAATGGAAATTTCTTCTGATAAAATCAATAGTCAAATTGAGATGATAAATGCAAATTACCCTCTTTTTCGCAAAATGTCTAAGAAAATGGTATTAATTGGAGTATCCCTAGACTCCCCTAAAAAATATTGTGCCTCTAACTTGATAAAAGGTACAACAAGTCATATTGGAAAAGGTACAACAACAGATATACTTTCATAGTAAATATTTCACTCGTTTTTGATATGGAATAGAAAAATCAGAGTTCGCGTAAAATAAGATGATCTCTCTGTATATAATGTGTATATACTTATATTACTACTCTTAATTGCATGAAAAATATACAGAGGCTATATGTTATGTATGTAATTATTATTTTTGAGTACTGAAATGAGGCAAATATCTTCCCAGGTTAATTCTGATATTAAGCACAAAAATATTTCTCATTTTTGTAGCCCTTTACCAGCACAGACAAAAATGGTCAAAAACCCAACCCCTCCTTTGCTTTTTATTACAACACTTGTTTTAAAAATCTTTTAGTTGAGGTTTAATTTTTTAAGTCCCTTTAATGATAAAAATTTATGTGTTTTACACTATTTATTGAAAAATTTATATTTTCCTTTATATTTGGTTTTTCTACCAATCCGATAGCCGATTTCTTTGCATATACTTTAAATGTCATATCTGAAATGCGTGTCAGATATCGGAATTTCTCGGTAAAAAAGTATGATATTAGCTTGTCTGATAAGTCCGATAACCTTTCAATTCTTAGCGACCGTCAGATGTTCTCGCTTTGCATGTCAATGCTCTACAGCCAATGTTACTATGGTTACTAAGAAAAGTCAACGTGATACCAAGTGATACAATCTTCACATTCTGTATAAAATATAGTTTAGTTCTCTATTGGAAATGAATTTCTTTATTCTCGTCCTTGTTAATAGACTTCTAATATAATGAAGGAAGTTGTAACTTAGTTCTTTGAACTGTGATTTTGACGTTAGAGAGCCAATAATGAAAATTTATTCTGTGTAAGGATGATTAGAGACAAGAATTTTTTTAGTTAAAAAATTATTTAACGATTTGTAAGAATGATGGAATTTTGGTCCTTTCTAGTAACACAACTTTGTTTTTGCCAAAAAGTATACATTTCTAATTTGATCCTGTGTAAATGGAAGATGAAAATTTTGTCCATATTTTTACTTAATATTGTTTTGTATTAATTGACATTAATTTTTCAACATTAATGTATGAAATGTTTTTACTTCCCATTTTAAAAGTTCTGAAAGAGTGTAGCTGGAATTTTTTTTTCAAGCATCTGAAATATTTTTTTCATGGAAAAAGTTTTAAAGACAGAAAGTTAAAAATAATATATATTAACGAAAATTAAACTGAAAAATTATTTATATTTTTTAGTAAATTGTTGTAATTTAGGAAAAGCATTGCATGATAAGTCCCATAAAGACACTTTTTTTTTAAATTTTAAAATGACATAAAAAATCATTTCATGCACTACTATTTACTGAAGATTTTGCGAAAAAAACTTCAAAATATCGTTTAATTTTTTATTTAATTAGAATTTTTAACATTCTTTTCGAAATGCACGTTCTCATCTTCCAAATAATTTTTTCTCTTAACTGCGTCAAATAGAACCAAATAGCAGATACACATTTGTCTTAATTAGTATTTAAGATTTTTAATTAAATACCTTTTTCTTCAATAAATATTGTAACGATTGCCTCGATTGCAAATTTCCATTAAAGTGCTTATAACAAACACCGAGAACAAAATCTTTTGTAGGTATCTTCAATTATTTACGAACTCTTATTATGACATAAATTTAAAGCGAAGCATTTAAAGAGAAATAATATTTCTACCGATCAATGTATTTTAAAAATTATTATTGATATCATTCATGAACCTTAAATCCTTCTATCTTAACGAAGGTCTTAAAATCTAAGTTAAACACTGGATTATTCCTTTAAATCTAGAGTTGGTGAACTAACAGTTAATTGAGTCTGTCCTTAGTTAATAATTTACTTATTTTCGCAAGTAATATACTTGATTTCCCCTCCCTTGTCGAGAAATATTTTAAACACGAAATATGTTCTCGGCATTAGTCTCACTTTCTTAGAGAATTGATTAAAAGTGCTTCGAAGCTTCATTCCTTTCTTATCCCATGCTTTAATTTTTCTTTATTAGAAGAAAACCTAAAGCATTATTTTTTTCCTCAACCTGCCGAGCTCCCTCATTTATTCTCCATCTTCTCCCCCACCCCCCTCCTTAACTTTCGATATGGACCCCATTCATTCTTTAAAATAGGAGTCCACTGGAAATTCTGGAGTTCGTTGACTTTTTAATTGTTTTCTTTCAAGTTGAATTTCTCTTTATAGGACATTTTTTCTCCCTCACTTTTTTGAGTGAATTTTTAAATTTTGTTTTGTAGATCTCTGTGATTCTTTAAAATAAAAAGAAATTTATTATTTTCTTTGTAAATATATTTCGTTTATAAAAATAACTATCCCATCTTTTATTAAATGTATGTAATTATGGCATAATTTAATTATTAATAATTTATCTAGATTTTTACATAATTATTTCGTTTTAAACACAGCTGGTTTTAACCTTTTGATGAAGACATCCGTTATTTTTATTTATTTATTTATTTTTCAAAATAAAGATTTAATGCTTGTTTCGCATATTGTGTTCCAATTTTTTTTTTCTCTTTCAACGAAATATGATTTTGAATCTCATTAAAACTTTAAAACAAGGACTTCTTGGAAATCGTAGAAATTGTTGGATATTTATTCCATTTTTTATAGATCAGTTTAGTTTCCTAGAACCATTTCTTTAAATCGATTCATAAGAATAGAAATTTGAATATTGGCTTCTTTTATTATTTTGATATATATCTATGTATTTCGTTATTGAAATCGTTAATTTCTTTAAAGAATTATTTGACATGTGAAATACAACGCCTCATAAATTACTGTTGACTTTTGAACAAAAGTATTAAACTATCTTGTACAGAAATGTTTATTTAGTAATTAAAATATCCATGAAACTTGTCAAATTTAAATTTCGCTCTAAATAAATTAATGAAACTACTGTACTCTCAATTTTCAATGCTTATTTTATTTTGTTTCAAATTTCATTCTCTGTTGAAAATAAAAGCATTAACGTTTAATTAAATATTCCATAATTTATGAAATTTGAATCTTGGTAGACTTCATTATCTGCTCATTTATGGTTAAAGACAGCATTGTTACCTTGCTAAACCAATTGTCTTGAAAGCGAGAGAAAATTTCATCACATAATATATATATTAAACATAGTATCTGCTCTCATTACTTCAAAATTATTTAAACCTAGTTTATTTAATAAATATACTAGTTAAAAGATGCTTATAATGTTCTACCTATAAATTATATTACGTTTTATATCTTTTTAATTTCATAGATACCGAATATTTAAAAGGTTATTTTTATAGGTGCATTTTTTAAACGTTTTGTGAACAAAATTACTTTCAATTAATTTTAAAACAAACATCAATTATCTAAAAGAAAAATATCACTTTTCAATGTTTTCTCTATTTCTCATGAAATTTGCGAATCGAATTAAATTATACTAAAACACTAAGAGTTATCATATTTTCTATTACAAGTATCAGAAAAAAAATTTGCATACAGAAAATAAAACTATAATTAATTTAAAGTATGTTGTTTGTTTTTAAACATGTGAATATTAATTGCATTTTTTTAAAGCAAAAACTCAACCGCAGAAGTCTCCCGTTGAAAATTAACTTCTTTTGTCTTCCCATTTCGAGAACAAATTAAAAAAAAAATTGGGCAACATTTCTCTGTTAAAAATACATTTTTCTTTCTGCTCAGAGAGTCTTTAGTGAATTCCGATTCACACTCATTGAAACTTTATTCATGTGCTCGCAGTGGGAACTATATTCAAAGACACCGAAACATTTTATCTGCATATTCTAACTAAATTTAGTGATGTATATTACTTTTTATGTGTTTTTATACGTACAGGCATTAAATATCCACATATTATTCGTTTTATTTGTTTGTATTAATGAATCTGTTTGGATTAATTTTATGCTTAAACAATTTTCAATTATATGTTAAAATAGAAATCAACGTCATCTATTAACAAAAAACCCCCAATTTTTATTATTTTCCTTTTATATTTTACAGTTCATCATTTCCCTTGAAATTCCAAAAACGCTTAAAATTATTCATATTTTCAATGACACTCGAGTGCCACAAAAAACACTCGTATCCAGGAACTAAACCATTAATAAATCCAAAGCACGATGTTAATTGCTAAATACATGAATATTAATTGCCCGGCAAAAATTTAAAAAATTATCAAGCAAACCCCCAACCACAGAGGGCCTCCGTTAAACATTCACTTTTTTAAACCTGCTTAACCACGAAAAAGGAAAGCAAGTAACACTTCCTTGTGAAAAATTCGTTTTTCTTTCTGTCCAGAGAGAGATTTTGGTGAATTCCGTCTCACTCTCTTAACGGCTTTGTCCCAGTACTCGCAGTGGGGACTAAAAGACGCCGAAAAATCTGATCTGCATGTTATAGTTCCATAAAGATGCTTGTATGAGGTCTCTTTCATCAGCAAGCTATTGAATAGTGATGCGTTGTTGCTTTCCTTTATTTGTTGCCCATTAAAATTCAGTTCTGTTCCTCTGCTTGTGAACGATTTCAGCTCTGGCAACAAAAGCCAGCTTCGCGATTTTATATTAAAGCATTTTAGTTTTATGAATAGTGTTGTTTTGGTGATTCATACAGGTTGCTGCTGCTCAGCTTAACAACTCTGTGCGATTCCCGGCGACTGTTTATTTGACACTCTAACATAAAGGCACAATCATTGAAGCCGTCGATTTGATTTCATTGCTGTAGGACTGTTGGCTTCTTATATGAATTCTTTTGTCAATTCTATTGGCACCCGATTTGTGATTTGGAAAAGTAATAATGATTTTATCTTATTACTTGGGTATTATCGAAAACCTTATATGCATTATTGAACATGTACAGATGTATTGCGAGAATTATTATTTGTTCCTTCGAATGACTTTCGTTGACATTTGCGATTTAAAAATAAATATCATTGGTTGCAGTGACTAGATTTATATGCATATGTCTAGCATTATTGTAAAGATCGAATGATTTCAAACAACATGAATATGTAAGATTGATTAGAGTTAGAGAAATCAGATGAAACGGCGTTCCATGTTAATTTTTTAGGAATTCACTTTTGTTTGATGCTTGTTTATTAACATATAGTGCGCTTATATCAAATGCGTCTGAGATCATAAAGGATTATTATAATTTGAATAAAATACTATATTCAGATTAGAATCTGATAAAAATGTATGATTCAGTTTCGAATTGTTATTCATTCCATTTGCATATAAATTTCAGGAATATATAATTATAATTTTTTTAAATAAATATCTGTTAAGATCAGAAAAATTAATGAAATTTCATTCGTATTTAGTTATTTGGGATTAATTCTATTTTAATGTTTTCGCTTGTAAAAGTATTTTCTATCAAAGATATTTCTACGATATTTGTTTTATTGGATATTCCATTGAGAGTCCAGATTCCGCAAAATTTGTCAAACAGGTGCCATAATGTTTCAAAAACATTTATAATGTATTTAATAAGTAGGAATTCCAATTAAAATGTCCATAAATCGTATCAAGGTTTATTTTAAATTATTGTAATTAAAAGATTTAAAAAAATCAGAACGGGATCGCTTTGTCTGAGGGGAGACAATGTGTATTTAAGTTCATAGTTAATATACATAAAAACAGTAGCGCCCTACATAGATATTGACAAATTATTTTTCTAAAATTTTTGATTAATTCATTTATCCGAATCAATTCTGTTTATATTACTTTTCATTTATTAAGACGTTATCTAAGCGCGCTATTTGCTAATCAAAACAATGAAACTATTCTGTGTTTACCTCATAAATCCAACCTGTTGTTATAATTTTCTTTAATTCTATATATTTAGCAACTATAATTGCATAAATCTCAAAGCATTCAATGACATCTAAAAATCACATCGTTTCCTTCCCCAAATATTAAAGAAAATTTCGTCCAAGATTTAAAGTATAAAATATATTTTCCAAAATTGTTTAGCCTCTATTGGTAACTAGACGCTGATTGATTAACGAACACCAGAGGCCCTTTTTGATATCCATCTCCCTCTATAACTCCTCGCGTTATGTCCTTGCCGAAGCAATCGTGACTTATATAAATTGAAGAGAGTCATTTCAAATCCGAACAGGTCTACCACAAGGTCATAGTGACACCAAACCCTTTAGAATTAAAACCACACCTCAATGTAATCGGGTGCTTCTTAATTATCGCACGTATTTATGAGACTTGCATTTTTATAAATTCAACTATCTGTACTTTTTATCACTGTCAATAAATTTAAAGACATTTGAAACTCGCAATATGGACAGTTTTCAGACTCCATTTGTTTCGTTTAAATGAATTCAGTTTAATGATTTTGTGATATTCTTTTCTTTTCTTTTTTTTTTAACCTTTCATGGTAATTTTTTGTTTGCTGATTAGGTGCTTCTCATTTTTCCATTAACTTTTGTCTTGTAATTCATGGCTCTGTAAACGTTATTTACGAATGATAAGACTTGAAAAGCTAATAGAATTTGAAAATGAAATTATATTCTCTGTTTAGGCTCTATTACCCTTCAGCAAGGCTGCATAAAAATGTCATTGTTTATTATCAAATTTAAATAAACCTGCTGCTCTTTAAGAAAAATGTTAATTTTAAAAAATTTCGTTTTACCTGAAAATTGAAAGATATAATATTATATAAGGATGAAATATGCATATTATTGTAAATATATACTATAAAAAATTAATGTAAAAATTTATCATGCAACTTTGCAAATGTGTGATACATATGATTTTTAAAACTTCCGAAAACAAAGGTGTGTGTATTTGAATTCCTATATTTGCAACTAAATAATGCATATCACAAAATTTTTTTAAAAAATCATTTAAAATACATTAATTTCTTTAATAAGTTGATGCTTTAGTGAATATAATGGGAAAAATTCATTCATGACATGAATTCATTGGTGCTGTGAAAAAAGATATTTATTAAATTATTCTTAATACTTTAGATTATATATCTATGATGAATATTAATATTTATATCTATGATCTAATATTAAACAATTCCACTGATTTATTTATTTTTGTCATTAGATGTATTGTTGCATCCACTTATTTAATATCCTACGGATGATCATGCAGGGTATTTTTGTTGCTCTAAAAAAATCTCATGTGGAAAAAGTAACAAATAATTATAACGAATTGCTTTTCGTGTCTCCATATGGGAATTTATAAGTGAAATGGTTTGAAGGACTTTTCAAATATTCTATATTTCAATCTCAAAGGTATAAAAGTATCATTTTCAAACAAATTTGAAATTCTTCATTTATTTCCTAAAAGTAAAACTTCAGTGTCTCTTGATACTGAAAAATCTTTATTTTTCGACTTTATAAGATAAAATTTTATAATTAGTTCTCAAAGTCTCTCAGTTGACTAAATTAAAAGTTTCGTAACATTTATAAACTTGAGCACGCATCCAAATATTTATCCATTTTTTTTCATTTCATACGTTTGCATTGCTTACGAAATATATCTAATTTATTGTCAGCAGCAGAACATTTTAAGAAAAACTATTCTCCGATACATTGTTAGCTTGTCATCACGCTCATTACGGATCAAAATTTTAAGTACGTCCTTGATTGGATGTCTAATTGTCGAGGATTAAAAAGAGAAAATTCATTCTTAGAAAGAATGGATTTGTCGATGGAACGTGAAATTGTCTTAGATGATGAGTCTTTATCATTTTTACCTGTGCAATTAGCAAACGGTGAATATA
Source organism: Argiope trifasciata (assembly GCA_026543055.1). Lineage (NCBI taxonomy): Eukaryota > Metazoa > Arthropoda > Arachnida > Araneae > Araneidae > Argiope > Argiope trifasciata. The sequence continues at coordinate 2,739,172 of JAPMOQ010045994.1, forward strand.
GTTGCTCGAGATGCTGATTTAGAAAGTTCTGAATCTTATCAGTATGCTGAAAAGTAGGAACGTCTTAATAAAGAAGACGAACATCACTCGCATATTCAACCCTTCTTAAAGGAAGTAAAATCGTTTTATCTAAGTGTTAAAGCAGATTTTAGTTATTTAGTGGCTGAATTTAGGGTGGAATTTAAGCAGAGATAAGATGTTTGGTAATTAACTTTTGTTGAGAGTGAGTACGATGTAGACTGTCCTTGGAATCTCTTCATTTTGTTTATATAGACTAAGCGCATTACGTTTTCGAAATTAAAACTACTTGAGGATATTTCGACGGAGCACACGCGACACCGAAATATATCCGCTGCTGATGTGTTTAGCACTTTTATGTTTGAACTCATTAAGAGTCTTAAAATAAGAGTTGTCGCGTTTCGCGATTGTCAATTATGTTTTCGCATTGTCATCGCAATTGAATACAAACTGGGGAACTTAAAGCGTAATTGAGTTTTTCAAGACCTGCAAGGACTTAAATTTAATAATAATACGTCGTTTAATACGTTTATTAAGAGGATAATGTTAATCACTGCCGATTCTAATGTGTAATAAACGTAACGAATTAAATAGGAATTTGAATTGTTTCGATGCTTTATATTTTATTTTATTGAGTAATTCTTTTTAATTTATATTTAAAAGGAATGATGCTTAATAAATACATAGCTACACCAATTGCATTTTATAGATTAGTGATATTATGATGGCTTTGTGTATATAGAAATGAAATTAATAAATTATTTTAGAATCAATGTTAGTTATAAAATAATTTTGGAAATATTTATTTTATTTTTATCGAATATTTTTTTCTATATTCATACACTTTGATACAGAGAAGAATGCCATTTTTAAGTTTCTCAGTTTTAAAATTCTAATGTTTTTTTGTTTTCGTTAAGCATAGATATTTTTTTCGAAAAAAAAAAAGATTATAAATCAATTTAATCGTAATTGAATACATGACTTAATACTGTGCAATAATAGCTAATTAGGGCTATTTTTAAATTACGACTCGAATCAATTGAATCTCGATACTTAAATGTTTGACATCATGACAGGTTTAATAAAGTGCGTTTAATAATCCCCGAAAATTCAAGCTAATCTGTAGAAAAAGAACATAATTGAAAAAAAAATCCATCTCACTTTAGCAAATTATTTATAAGTTCAAACTTTCTATCTGGTGTAGCATTACAGCAAATTGTGTGAAGATCGAAAGTTAGCCTCTTTTTAGCAATTCCATAATATTTTCCGTAACAAGTTATGTAATGTGCTACCTATGGCTAGAAGTGTTCCCGTTGTGGTGTCCTTGCGGCTTGTGGTTGTGACTGACCCCTTTCTACCAAGGTCGTCGGTTCAGTTCCCTCTATAGCCAAAGGCAACTCTGAAAAATAATTTGCGATTCAAAAGGAGAGGAAACAACCTCGCGAACGAAAGCGCCTAAAGACAAATGACTGCTCAATTGAACCGCGTTGTTTCCCTAAGATCAGAAGTAATGAAATGCCCAATAAACCAGTTAAGATGTCGTCGTTAATACCACACTGGTCCTTCTTACAAGAGTTCAATGGCTTGCCATTTTCATTTACAGCCACTTCTTGGAAAGAGTCGTGCTTCGAACTTTTTGCTTTCTATGTCTTTTCCCTCCGAACTGCGTAAGTTAATTTTTAAGAGCAAAAGCTAATCGCTCCTTGGATGGTCAATGCCGGAGGCCAAAATGCAGAAACCCCTTTGAAATCACTGCTCGTAAATACGAAGGAAGAAAAAAGCAGTAGCATGTCGTTATTCGAGGTGGAAAAATGTTCCGACGCTAAATGAGAATGATTTTTAGTTCCTGAATCTTCTGCTTTTACCTCGTCCTTGTTTGCAATGACACTTGCCTTCCACGTATTGTACCGCATTTCGTCTTGTACGGCCAGTCGTTACTCGCTGAGCTACTGATTTACTAGTGGCTGAAGCGCCATCAACAAAGTATTTAGTCGGAGATTCCAAGACAAGAAACCAATTAAAAGACTTCGATTTACCTTTCTTTAGCATCGTAACATTTCAATTGATTGCGTTATCGAGGCCGAATGATTGTGACTTAGCAGTCGATAATTGTTGAATCTGAAACAAACTTCTTATGACTGAGAGACTCATTATAATTTGGAAGAATACCCGTCTATTAACTTATTTTATGTTGATTTGCAATGAAATTGCTTTTCTCTTTTCTTAGGAAATTATGATTTTGGAAAAGATTTGAAGTAATTTGCTGAAAAATGAGAAAAGACTTTAATACAAATAGTCGCTGCCTTGTAATGCATTTATAGTAGTGAGTTGCTTTTGTATTTATTTAACTAAGCAAAACGATAGAAAATGGTCGAATTCAATTACATGTTATAAGTCTTTAATAATAATTAGTAACATTTTAAACTGTTTATTTTTGAAAGGTATTGAGAAAGCCGATAGGGTACTCAAGAAAATATCTTTCTTCCTTTTTAACCATTTTAAAGTAGTGAAACATTTTTTTAATGCATTTTAGTTAATTTATGAAAACGAAACGAAATTCGTATATGTTCTGGTCATATACGGAAAATGTTGGTTTTACTGTTAAACCGAGCAGAAATAATTCGTCAAAAAAAGCATCATTACCATGAAGAATAACTTAGAAATTATTGTGCATTTTTAGCTGGGCTGTTTTAGGTCATTTCTATTTTACTCCTTTTTTTGTAACATTTTTCTTGTTTGCTATTTCATATTCAAAAATCAAATAGGGAATAATATGTATTTTTGTTTTTTATATAATTTGGTATGACTATTATTATTTTTTCTCCAAAGTGAAAATTCTTATTTCAGTTCTCTTCACTTATGAGAGTAGTGAAGAATTCATCTTAAATCATACATTTCTTTTGAGCTATGAAATTTATCATCATCGTTTTGATGGTATCCAAAAATTCCGACAAGGGGTTATCAGTTCGTTGACATAAATCTGTCTTGAATTTTAAATCTTTTTTAAATAGCGGTCTTTGAACTGGAAATTTACTGAAAGCTTGTTATATTACACGCAAGGTTTATTTCCAGAGTATTTATTTAGATCGAAGTATGTGCAAAATACTTCTATCATAAAATATAATTTAAATCTTTTGCTTCATCTTCCAATCTAGATTTTAGTTAATGTTCTCTTTAAACTTTAGGTTGATGTGATTTGAAAATGTTGATTTCAAAATTTTTTTAAATCTAGTTCAGCTGTAATTTTCTTAGATACGTTACAATTAGTTGAAAACAAAATATAGTTAACTCAATAAAACTATAAAATATAATTATGAAACATTTTTGTGTCAATTAAAAAGGGACTTTTTGCACTTTTTATATTGAAATATGTATTTAGATTCGTTTGTGTAGTTTAATGGCGCAAGAGCCATGTTTGGCCATACTGCGCCAATATGTATTTAGGCTAGTGATGCATTATTTGATAAATACCAGCATTATAATGTTATATATTAATTGAATATTTTTCAAAATGAATAATATATATATATATATATATATATATATATATATATATATATATATATTAGAATTTAATTTAAATCCCAATTAATTTCTTAAATTTTATCTTAATTTAGCCCTTATCAAAATCACTCTAGAACAGAGTTTCCCAAACTTTTTTGTGTCGTAGACCCCTTGCCATGTTTTTCCGTATTGAATAGACCCCCTACTTACCTGATATTGATTTCCTGTAAATTTCTAACTGTAGTGAAGCTTACTGTTAAAAACTTAAAGTAAAAACACATGTTAATTTATACATTTATTAATTGAATTTAAATTTATACTACTCAAAATAAAATTTCGTATCTGTTATGTAAAATCTATGTAACATGAAATAAACATAAAATAAACTAACATAAGCAAAAAGTCAATATTTTTAATGAGAAGGATGAGCCTGATGCTTTACCTTAATAAGCTTACAGCTTACACAATTTTATAAACATATATATAAAAAAATTTACTTCATAGGTACTTTTTTGAATAATGTAAATGTTTTGATATTATAAGATAGTATGATGTGAGTAAATAGGGGCTATCTGTGTATGTGTTGAGATTTACTATCGTGGATCCCCATTTTCATTTCATGGACCCCCAAATATTTTTTTCGCTGACGTAGACCCCTTGCAGGTTGTCATAGACCCCTAGGGGTCGTTATAGACCACTTTGGGAATCACTGCTCTAGAATATTCTCTTATTTTTTGATCTCATTCCACGTTATCTCCTTAATTAATTCTAGAAATGCTTTGTTAAGTCAGCGATTCTCACGGTGAGAGTAATTGATAAAAGCTGCTGACCTACGGAAATAGTTTTACAAACTAATCCCTATGTTTCCCCTTTGAAAGTCACATGTTCGGAAATTCCCATGAGAATCTTAATAATATAATGGCACTATAAAAAATCTTTTCCATATCAAAATATGCTATATAATAAGAGTGATAATCAATTTCTTGCTTTTGTATCACATCTGCTTACCTGCGCTGTTCGTAAATATGGTGCCTGCGTCCGGAGGAAGAATAAGAACTTAAAAATGAAAAGTCTTCTTCAATGTCTTTGAACTGCAATTTACTTCCCAAATCTTAAATCATTACACACACTCAGATATATACAAATAGTGATTTCAGTTTAGATGATAAAAATAAAAATATTCGTTTCCTAATATTTAATATGGGATGCTTTTGGTTCAATTACTAAAAAGCAGTAAGCCTTATTTTAATTTTTTCGCAAAATCATAGGCTTTTTTGAAAATGATATAAACTGTACTACTAATTGTAAGTTAGTGGGTTTTGAGATATAACTACATTAAATTCATTCATTTTTACACATTGCATTATTACTAATTTTTAGAACCTAAGAATGAATCTAAAAAAACTTGAATTAAAACTTTTTAGATTAATTTAAAGAGTAAATTTTGCAGTATTGGTTAATGGCTTGCATCAATTGGCATTTCTTCCGAAGAAAAGTCATTCTATTTTTAGCGAATACAAATATCAATACCGTTACTTGTTATCCAGTCATCAAGTGTGATTGTACAAGGTGAACGGTAGCAGATTCGAATACTAACAAGTGATCCGCAATCACGCGAATCACGAGCCGGCAATCATCAGCGTGAGTCCAGCCAAATACAGTTCTTTTCTTTTCTTTCTTTCTTTTTTTAATGTGATGTTTGTAAGTGTCTTCAATTGTTCTAACATGATATATTCTCCGATACAGATCTCATGTTTCATTAGCATAGCGTGCAGCGAACTGTACATTAAGAAGTCACGGTTGAGATAACTTGGGTTTCACTACTTTTGTGTTATGCTTTCAAAACGATTGTTGGCGCGCGCCTGGAATCACGTTTCTGCATGAAATCAACCAAATTGTTTCCTTATCTTATCTTGTTTTTTTTATTTGCTAAGAAAATTGAATTTTCAATAATAATAAAAAACGGTCATGTCATCTGTATTAGCTACTTCATTTACAAACGTCAGTTAAAAATCGGCAAAGAAAATAATACCTTTGGTCGAAATAGTGAAGTCTTTAATTGTAATTTTGTTTTATAATCAAACAACTGATAATCATGCAAATGCTACTAGGAATAAAAATTTTTAATGATGCACTTATAATGGCCAGGTTTTTTTTACGCCGTTCTTTAAAAACAATATAAAACCATCGGGAAAATTTTAGGTGGTCTCTCCTAAACATTATAGAATATCATACAATAAATTAGCTATCAAAAAAAGTCAATGGTGAACAATAGTTACAAAATATAGATATTTATCCTAAATCTAGCATTTTTATCGACCATGTTGGAGGAAATGTATTTTGGACGCCTTTTTTGCCGGCTAGTTGATACTAAAATTTGATACGAAACTGCAGTCCCTAGATAACGGACCTAATTTCATTGATTAAAATAATTGGATTTATGAGACGTTTCGTTCGCTTGCATACGAAAGTGAAGTCCAGACACTTCAACATTTGGCTCAAAATTCGATTCGCATCTATATTTTAGGTGCTAAATTTGTGTACCAAATTTTATTTATCTAGCTGTTTGCGCTTAGTTGCTATCATATTCACTTGCACTCGAACAGCCAAACAAAGAGATTTCCTGAGAATGGATTTCGTTCAAAATTTGATCAAAATTTTAAAATAGTTGTGATTCCATATACCAGTTTTATACGTCTAACTCAAAGAATTTTTGAGATAACTGTATTCACAGACAGCGAGAAGGTTTTTCGGATACCGGAGATCTAAATCTCTTCAAAATCGAGTTCAAATTTTTTGACGATAACAATACTTCCTCTATAATTTGTAGGTCAAAAATAAAGACTGAACTATTTTTTATGATTAATATCCATTCGAATTTGATTAAAAGTTGCAAGTAGCTTCATGATTATTGTATAGAATAATGTATGGTTCTAAGTGTCACACAACGCCATTTCTAGTTATTGAAATTGCTCCATGATTTAAAAAAAATCGTCTATAGCTAGATCACTTTAAATATTATTGATCGTCATTATATATAATGTGGATTAAATTTGTTCACGCTTACTTCTTTTCAATTTAACTGTAGTTTTCGGTTTTTTAGTTCATGGAACAATTCTAGTACAAGTAGGTTATTAAGCGTATTTTACTTAGTTCCCTCCATTAATAATATCTTAATACATAATTTTGTTGAATATTTTCTGTTTTCAAAATTCATGGAATCACAGTCACTTAATTTTTTTTTTTTTTTTTTTTTTTTTTTGGTTAAGGTTCAAGCATTTATTATTTTAAGGAATATATAAAAGAAAGTGAATCATTTACAGTAATTATTTTCGTCTATAATGAACTACAAAGATTCACTATTTTTTCTTAGATTTTTAAGTCAAGATAAGAGCGTTTTATTTGTATCTTAGGATAAGTTTGTAATTCAGTCCAGATACTTTGAAATCTTATTTCATTTGTTGCAATTTCATATTTTATCCCCAATATTTGATTAAATTTAGCTCAATATATGTGTGTGTGTGCATCATTTCGAAATTTTCGGTAATTTTTTAAGAACCATTTAAATTACAACATATAACATTAAATATAACAACAGTTTTATCCCAAGAATTTATAACCATTTGTTGGTAATAATTACTATTAGCATTAGAATTACTTATCATTATTGTTTTACGTAGAAATACTTTAAATTTATTCAGTGTAAAATAACTATTTGATTTCAAAAATATTTAATATTTTGAATTTGGTTCTGTAACCTTTTGAATGCACCGGAAGCTCTCTTTTTTTATATCTAAAATGGACTAAAACAGTTCATTCACTCGATATTTCTTCGGTCTAGATTCTAGTCCAAAAGGCTTAAACATCTTTAGAATTTGTTCGTTTTCTAACCATTAGCGATAAGAAAATTGATTATTCGTATTTTATGTAGAAATACTTGTACATAAAACTTATTGAATGTGGAATAGATGTTTCCCATTTCGAATAGGTGCAGTACCGTCGTCGATTGTGGTATTGTAGCCTTTTGTAAGCATTCGTAGTTTCTGTTTCTAAAAAGCTCGGAGGCTCTTGATTCTCTTAATGTTTATTCGAGCTCGATTTTCGAATTTCGTATGAATAATTAAACATATGTTTTTCTCGATATCGTAATTAGCTAATGACTATTCAAAAAGAGCATAAGCATTAGTTCTGAAAACGCTCATTGTTTTGCTAAATTATACAATTTAATCAATATTTCTCCTCTCTGATTTGGATTGTCTTCCGTACAAAGCAATGCACGTAGGTGTTTATAAAAAGTTGCATTATTAATTGCATTTGCCGTCTGCTTACATTGTTAATTAACTCTACTAAATTGAATGCATTTAAGTTGAGAACAATAATGAAAACAAATATGCTGTCAAATGAAAACTGCAGAAACCTTTATTCATCTGAATCCTGTATTGAGAGAGTCTATAATACCAAACTATTTTAACCATACATTAACTAATGAGTTACTCCGATATTGCTAGCATTTAAGATAATATAAGTGAATAATTTTTAGAATATTGTTAATATTTTGAAAAGTATTTTGTTTTTACAACAATTATTTGAAGAATGTTTGCGAATTTGTTAAAAATGTAAAACATCCGCATGATAAATGTTGCAATAATTTGTGAAATCAATGTCCATCTAATCACATTTATTTAATATAGTATATTTATTTCATACAACATTAAATGATTTCTAAAACATTAGAATAACACTGACAAAACGTCTAGGTCAGTTGTCCTCACTCTGTAAATTAAAGTGAAATGGTTTTATTTAAATAGAAGAGTACAAAATGGCTTATGCAACATTGGAAAAATCAGATATCATTTTTTATGTTTAGTGATAAAATTGTAAATTACATTATTTTTATATTTTTACCATTTTCAGTCTATTTTCTTAAAAAGAATTACTATAAAATAATAAAACGAGTCGGCTTAAGGCCAACATCTCAATGTTTCAAAAGAGGTAAGTTTTTAGGCCAGGAATTTTAAAACTCAGGCACTTAAAATGCTTTAATAGCCACTCATTATATTGTAACAAAAAGTTTTAACCTAAAAAAATCACTGTTTCAATTTGTCTATTAATAATAATTGTTTGAATTTAGAAATTTTTATCACACTCATTAGAATAACCATCTGTTCAAAATTCGAATTTTCAAACTATACTTTACAAATATAGTCTGCACAATATTTGAAGAGTCACTTATGATTTTTAAAAATAAAAAATAAAAAATATTAAATTTTGTTTTATTATTATTAAATTTGTATAATAATAATAACTAACTGAATGGGTACATTTTTTTTCACTTACATTATAAAAATCACTGAAAAAATAAATATAGTCGCCACAGATCATTTAGTGATCTAAAAAAATAAGAATGAAAAAAAAAGCATTGAAAAAATCCGGAAAATAGTCCTGATGATCTGAAGACTAATATCTTTTTTCCACATTTTTTCTACTTTCAATTCCTTATCCTTGCTATCGAGATGTTAAAGAAAGCGGGAAAAACGAAGAAAAACGATGATTTCAGTTTTAAAACGAAAGAAATTAAAACATACTTTAAATCAGTAATTTTTTTATGTGCGCTTTTTCTTGAACGTTGATTGTTATATGACAGTCTTAATTGGTTACAATGAAGAAGGGGGTGGAGGGAGATCTGAACTGAGGGAGGGAAAGAACTGTCAGCTGTAATGTCAACTACGCTAGTTAGCTTTTTTTTCCCCTCTCTCCCTTATCTAGTCGACGGAAAAAGAAAGATGAAAAAAATGAAACAATCTACAGAATAAAAGGCGCTGAATGGAACGTACAATAGCCATTTAATCGTTTAAGTGTAGATAATAGAGGACGAGTGTGAATCTACATTTATGCGCTTGTTCAAACATCTTTCGGGTCACCATCAAATAGCATGGTTTCCTGATTTCATACGTGACTGTTGAAATCATAAACTAACGTTTTGTTTGTTTATTTACTACAGGTTTGCTCCATTTTTTTATTATTATTATTCTGAAAACTTGTCATTTTTTTCTTCCTTCCTGAAAGGAAAGGACTGCTGTTTTAAAACTGCCATCATTGATTTATTAACATTTTTTTTAATCATTAGGTTGTAATCGTTCGTAGAAGAATGAAATAGGTTACTGCGGTTTTTAGCTTTTGTTGTTAATTTATTATTTTTTATTCTGTTACTTTTCTTGGTGGATGTGTATGCAACCTTTTAAGTTTCTTTTATAAATTATTTAGATGAAATCAAACTTTTTTGGAGTGATTCCTTAATATAGCAAAGTTAGCGTTTAAATTCATATATCTAAAATGGATGTGATTTATTAACGTTCCTTCAACAAATGAAGCTAGCGTTCCGAAAGGTTTTAAATACTCTAACCGATATTGTTATATATAAAATGTAGACTACATATTTTGTATAGCGATCGAAACCATACGTTGACAAAGGAGACTAATAGTAAAAAATAATTTCGATGTTCGAATTGGCTTTAATCCACTCTAGTATTCAGAATCGTTCAGTATTCGTTGTCTCAATGGTACTCGGAAGTCAGTTTTCTTTTAACTCATGTCTAGTGCACCGCGCCAGTTTAATTTTGGAATGCAGCTTGCATATTGCAAACTAAATAGCGCAATGATATACAGAACACAATAAGATGTTAGATGGCATGCACAATTACGTTTATCATGTGGCATGGACATAAAATGCCTGCGTTATGTTCCAAGATTGATCGTGTGAAATGTCTCTGTATTAATAGTTTTTATGCTCGTATTTTTAAGTCAATAAATTTATTGACCACTAATTTGAAATCACGTATTTCTTTTTTTGTTTATAAATCAGTGCTTCAACAGGTTAAATAAATTATTACTGTTTTCCAAACATGTTTTCTTGTAGTTAAAATCATAATGCATTACAAAACAGAAAAATTGAACTCTTTCTGTATAACTTAAATCTGCCTTTATTTTAAATACAAAGAATCGAATTTCCGCTTTCAGAAATATTTATAAACGTAATTAAAATAGTTTCCCATATAATTACGTCTTTAAAATAAATAATAAATTAGGGGAAAAATTATTTCATTTATTCTGAACATTTATTCGTCAATTGCTTAAGTATGTACACACAAAATGATTCTTATTATTTCTCAAAATTTCATTTTTAAATATCGTATTAATACATAGTATTTTTTATTGATTTACAGTATTATTTTGATTGCGAAAAAAATCTCATCGAATTAAAATGCTTTCGATTTCAGTGTGCTATATTCATTATGTTTTATACATTATTTATACATTTATATATTTTGTTTTTCGAAAAATTATTTACTTTTTTTTCTTTTTTTTTTTTTTTTTGCAGAAGGTGTGGTCGACGGTCCAGGATACTCACGGTAAAGGACCGGGCAACAGCGGTTCCCTATCACCCACCACGTCAGGTCTCTATTGGATGTCCATGATATCCGAACCACAGGATGTCCATTATCACTGGAACGGAGAGTTGGTGAGTTCATGTCACTGTTTTTATTTAATTAAATTTAATTATTTTTCTAGTGAATTTACTGCGAATTCACTAGAAAAATAACTAACTAAGAAACGACTTATTATGTAATAATTCATCGTGGTTTAATGATAGCGCAGTCTACGATTTTGAATTTGCCTGAAGAAAAATTTTAAGTGTTTGTACTTATAATTGCCTCCAATCATCAGAAAATTATTCCGATGAATCGTTTCATCCTTTCATTTTCATATTTGCGAATCTCATGCCTCAACTAGCGGGTACTATCCTCTACCGAATGTGATAGGACTTCAAGACTTGTCACTTCTCTTCTTGGAACTTCAAGAATAGTTACAACTCATGTCGCATGATTTATACTGCGCACTAAAGAATTATATAGGACGTGATCGGCATTTGTTACATTTAAGAGCAAGGGAATTTGTGGCTTACATTTCTTTTAAAAGAGTGCCTGAAGGGTTCAAACTAATGAATGGTTGTGTGTTTAGGGAAAGTGTCATTTCTTACGATTGAACTTGCAGCAAAGTCAAAGCCCAATTACGAACAACTACTAAAAAAATGGAGAATGAAAAAAATCATATGTAAAATGCTCAAATAAGGAAGTAAAAGTGTAATTTTGGTCATCTACCGCATTTTAGTGAAATGTAAGAGTAACATAATTACCTTTGGAAAAAGTTTTGTTTCAGTATATTTATATTTTAATATGATCTGTCGAAAACAGATCTTTAAAGATGGTTTCCTGCCTGTGCAATTTAGTTCATCCGAAATACGTTTCATTTAATCCCACCCCCCGTAAAAAACATATCATTTTCAAAGTAAAAATATATGTGTGTAAAATTAGGTGTCGAAATTAAGTCGATTACTTTTTAAAATTTACAGTTGTATAAGAATAAATTGAATTGAAAATTCCACTTTTTTATCATATAAATCCTTATTAAAAATATTTAGAATTATTTTGTTAATTTGGCCTTTTAAAGGCTACTTCACAATTAAACCTTTTCAAAATTGAATAATTTTGATTTTGAATCCAAACAATTCGCAATAAATTAATTCTGGAAGCAGAAATTTAGTTAAAAAAATTATTTTTTAATATTTAAAATTATTGAATATTGTTTCCAATTTTCTAATAAAAACTAAGAAATTCCACAATACTTTTCGCTATTGTCAAGATGCATATCATGATTTCATTCACTATTATTCGCAAACCACATTTCTAGTATAACAATATTAAAATTAGTTTAATTAAATTCACCGAATCAGGCATCTTTTCCTTCTAGTTTGACCGATTTTCTTTATTTTCATTTCACATTATTATTTACCAAAGAAGCAAACAATTAATATTTTTTAAAAATATATGGCAAAAAAAGTGCCTAAGTGAAATATCCTTGATTTTCCTTGATTGAATATATTGATTTTCAGCGCTTACTCTAAATTAGGAGCGCATAAGATATTCATTCACTAATGATGAATTGTTTCAATTCCTGATCATCGCGATGAATTTGATTCGCCTTTTAAAAAATTCTCGAAATCTGAGCGTGAAATGTTTTTAATGTGTTAATTTAATTGTTTATCTCTATTTAAAGATGAAAGCTCAATCTGAGCCGGAGAAAGAAATTTTAAAAGCAATTCAGTGTATCGTTCGTTGGGAAAATAAATAACCTCAATAGACCCCCCTGGCTGTCTAGTCTGTTTAAGCAGCTTTGTTTAGTATCTTAAATATGCCAGATCTGGTAAATACTAATTTCGTAATCAGTCTGTTCTAAAGTAGATTAGTATTTCATGAACGTTTTTAGTTCGATTCTAAATATCTTGGGCATCCCCCGAGGCTGCAAAAGAATGATAATTTTTTCTTATTCTTCTTCTCCATCTTAATTAATTAAAAACCGAATCGAGGAGCCTTAAAGGATGCGTTCTTGTAGAAGAACAACTGAATTTATTCTTTGACGATGTATTGCACCGCTTTGATGGAGTATCGCCTTAAATAATCCCATCGGGTTGAACAATAGGGGCTTTTTGAGGAGAGATAGAATGATTTTCGAACCGTAAAATCGAGCTGGATCCCTTAACGAATCGTAACCCGTAACCTGTGTGATTATCAGGTACACGACACCTGAGAACCTTTCCAAATGGCTTCCAGCTGCAGCAGTTTGTTGCGTGTCGCTGAAGTTCAGAAATTTTTTTAATTTTTTTTTTATTATTATTTTTTTACCTATCCATCCTCCAGTTCTCGAACAATAAGAGCTTCGGCGCCAGGGCGTGGGGAAAATTCGGCCATTGCCCACTGCGGCCTCGAAAAGCCTCGGGCGGAAATATTTTCTTGTAGAACAAAGCGATAAAAGTACCATAACAACTGTAATTATAATGGGAAGGCAAAGAGTGTTCGAAAAAGAACATAAGCCTTTTCTTCTGTATCCCTTTTTAACTCTCTGAACTTCGGCTAAATTGTTTTACTCAAATCCGGCGGTGATCTGCTTTTTTTTGTTCATCTTTTCCCATTTTGCCTGTAATTGAATGAATCATTTACAGAATGGGTTATCAGCTCCTTCTCACTGCCTCCGGACACAAGATCAATTTTTTAGTTTCTATTTCATTTTAAATAAACATTGGAATGATACCATAATCGCCCTGTTGGCATTTGACATTGAGAGCATTTATTGGTCTTCAGGGTTTTCGCCTCATCATATTTCTAAATAGCTACTAATTCAGAAGAAAATAATTGAATGTATGTAGGGATTAAATACACAGCATTAGAATTCTACAATAAAACTTACTTATTCCGAACAAACCTGTATCGCTCTGTTAGAACGCTATCCATTATCCATGTTAAAAATTTATTATGCTGTCTAATTTGGGTTATAACTTGTTATAATCTATATTAAATATTTATAAGTAATTATTACATATATATATATATATATATAATAAATTTAATTGCTGGAGTATTATTCTCAAATTTTTCAAAGCATCTTTTCTAATCCGCTAAAATTATTTTACTTTATCTTTAAAATGATTACAACTTTGAAAATATGATAAAAAGTGTATGTCAGGATAGCATACGGAAGAAAACAGATTGGGTTTAGTCTATTTAAATTTTAAACTTATTAAAACCATTATTTCTAATTATTTTATAACTGTAAAGATATTATTAATCTGTCTTCCATTTAAAGAAATATTATTCTGATAAAAACCAATCGAATCTAAGGATTTTCTAATCCCAACAATTTATCTAACACGTGAAATCAAAAGAGACTTGAATCTGAAATAAATATTATGTTATGTTTCTATTGGTAAAATTGATCCGAAAGTTCCCTTATAACTGTAAAAACATAAAAAAGGTCATATAGAGATTGCTTGGAATTACATTTTAAAAGTGAATTATCCCTTTTATCTATCCAATCAACATTCTTGCTCAAGACCTGAAACTCCCAAAGTCTCTTGGGTTTGAACTGGAAGACTGCTGAGCCCCAATCCTGGCTAGTACAAATATTTGATTTTCGTTCGTTCTAAGCTTGACAAGGGGAAGAAAACAGTCTTTTGTGTTTGGCTTAAAGGCATCAGCTGTTTCTTTCTATCAGTTCAGAAATAGGTAAATGGAGGTGAAGCAAGTTTGAGAGTGACTACCTTTTTAGCACTAATCACTTCATCCACTAATAGGAACAATTTTCCAAAAAGCTTAGATAACATAATTTGTTTGAGTACTGACTTATTGATTAGCGAAGCATATTTTCCATGGCATAAAGAGGTACTAAGGGACAATTTATATATTTGCCTTATTAGGCTTCTGATAACTAATGCATTTATTACAGGCCATCTTTTACTAAATTTCCTTTACACCTTTTCTTTCTGTATTACGTTGTGCAAATAGGCGAGTTTTTTCGAAATACTGAAACAAGCAAGATTTGAGCCTCATTTGTACCATGATAGTAGAATCAAATATGTAAGAACTGTATTTTGACTTTTTTTAAAGTCTGTCATATATCCATCACATTTTAAATAGTTGAATAGCAAAATAATTTTAAACATAATAAAAGTTTCATTAAAAATACTTCCTGACTACGAATTTCATTTTTATATTGATTTTGATACATCTTTTTGAGTCATTGATGAGTTTCTAAAATTATGCTGATATAATACAAACAAATAATTAATTTCTCCAAACATAATAAAAACATAAAGAAATACGCCTCAGTTTTAATGAGCACCTGATGTTTTTTGAGCGAAAGATATCCTCACCTCTGCTGATATTAATTCACGCTTAGGGGAGAAAGTTAGGAAGCTTAACTGATAAACCATTCTAATCATGATTCGTCCCTGATATGCGAGAAATGGTTTTTATCGCCATTCTACTGAATTGGATTCTGTATTATTTTTGAAGCATGTTTACTGTTGCTTGTTTCTGTGTGCCCACTCACTAGAATGAAAATATGCCTATAAGGAAATGTCAACTTACTACTCATGCAGCTGCGAAGGCTGTTCAGAACATACGGCCTTGAGAAAGCAGTTGCTTTCCAGACTTAATGTTTTACCCAGTTGGAGAGACCTCAAGATTGTAAAGCAATCCTTTGGTTACTGATTTTTCTTATTTTTTTCCAGATCTTTTCAGCTATTTCGTTTAAAAGTGCTTTAAAGTATTTGAGAAATAGACTGAATAGAGCGAACGTTCTGATTGTACTTGTGATTATATTTTATGTAGTAATTTTATAAATTTTTTCGGGCAATTGCTTAAATTATTTTAATTAAATTCATTAGGATGTACACCTTTATTTGATTGAATCAATGTAATATATACTCTTAAAAGACTTAATCATATTATTTGCGAAAAGAAATTAAACCACGTTATTATTTTTAGAAGGGGGAAAAATAATCTTTCCTCATGAAAATGTTATAATTTTATTCCCTTCATCATATTGGATTTTCGGTTAAGGTTCAAATAAGCCAAAAAAATATGTTTATTTATTTATTTGCATATAAATATTAACTTTTTTATCAAAAATATTTTTTATTGTATAAACCATTTCGTATAAAATATTTTAATCAAGATTTATTTGCATAGTCTCCGATTAAAATAGTTATTTTCTTATCAAAGCATTAACTAAAGAACATAAAACGATTTTTGTAATATTTCGGTGATGTAACCATTTTTATATCAACGTATACAATTTGTTACATCATAATCAATTATAAAAGTATGTACAGAGATGCGTAATAATTTAACAAAAACATAACTATGTAGAAAATTTTTGAGGTTAAGGAATATTAATTAATCTGAAGAAACATCGGCGCAATATTTTTTTAATAAGAACATTTCCTCACCAGAATTTAATTTTGTTCGTGCATTTAAAATTAAATTTCATTTTTTTAAAAAAAATAAGTCTTTCTGTATTTAATGTGGTTTTACTTACAATTAAAAAACTCACTGCTGCGGAAATGTATCAAGCGATGGAAATATTGTATGATTCAATCAATTATTAATTTACTATAATTTCATTTTTTCCCTTTCACTTTTCAAAAACTACACTTTTAAAAAAATCATTAATGGCTGAAACAAATTTCTATTGCAGTATCATATTTATACTAATTTTTATTCAATCAACTTTTTTTTTGGCTCTAATTTACATTATATACTGATTCCGGCATCTTTATTGTTTCACTTATGAACCAAAAACGTTTTTAAAAATTCTTCTCCTAAACAAGTCTTTTTAACAAGTTTTTTAAACTAAGTGTGATCAAAATGGCTACTTCTGAGAGGCATTTTATGCTTTGCCGACTCTTGCGTTAAGAAACAGGCCCTTTTTCTCCCTCTTCATCAGCCGAGAATCTTCCATAAACATTCCCTTCCCTCACTTCAAGATTTACGGCTCCCTCCGCCACTTTCTCACGCCCGCACATCACCTCGGGCTCAGAAACAAGCACTTACTCACGGATTAATCGCAACTCTCAATCAGATAATCAGCAATACTGGAAGCTCGGACACATGGAACATGCTCAGCTGATTTCAATCCTGCTACTTTGGCTGTAGTCTTTTCTCACGCGTTTACCTCGTTGTAAATGCACTTTTCTAATTTTTAGGGGGAGGGGGTGAGCAGAATTATTGACATTTGAACAGAATATGAGTTGTTTGCTGCGAAAATTGTCTGCTATTATTCAAGTTCAGATAAGTGACAACTGATACGTATGTGTATAGGGATGCATTTATGAATTTAAGTGAAGGCTTTTAAAATCCACTTTGGCAGATTTTTCAGTACTTTTAAGGTATTGGTAAGCTACTGTTTTAGAAAAATAGATAGTAATACTTTCGAAATTTCTAGAAGGTATATGCATTTCTTTCTTGGACTTTGGATGGTATGAAATGATTTTGGTAATGCACATAATAATTGTATGAGGTGCAGCAATATATTGAAGTGCATTTTTACTTACTCTGTGAATATGCAAAAACTGTTGATATTCCACTTGAAAAACTTTCCGTTTTAATTGAATTGATCACGACAGATATCCTAAAACGATCCCGAACATTCCAAATTCGGCAGAAAATTTTAACTTTCCAATATGTGTTTCCCAGTTCAAACTTAATTCATTAATTCTCTCTTTTTTTACATTGAATTATAAATGCTCCTTTCTATGAAATAATTTGTCATTCAACTCAGTATTTAGACTGACCTCTAGATATAAAATAAAATATGTATAGAATGAAATTTGCCGATTTTTTGTATTTGTAAGTGATTGTAGCATTGATGTATTCATGCACGTCAGAAATTATCAATGTTTCAAAGGCAATGTTTCATTGCTATCCCTTTTTCTTACTTTAATTAGATCTATTTCTTTTTTTAAAAAATTTTTGCTGTTCAAAAATATAAATTTATTTTAAAATTCCATTTTATTTATATTAAATATTATATCCGAATCAAGACTAAGAATGTGAAAGAAGCAGCAATTCAAAGCAACTATTAATATGCACCAGCGGTAGAAAATACACTCTGGAAAATTAAGAACTGTTATCCTCGCATTGACTAAACCTTTTAAATTCTGAAACATAATTCTCATTTCGAAGTTACCGTTTTAACTTGCTTTTTTTTTCTTCTACAAATATTTAGGTGTTTTTAATCTGGACGTCTTGCCGTGAATGCTCTTTTAATAGTTTCGGAATTCACCTCTATATAATAAGTACTATCCCTAGTGTCATAATTATACTTGGAGTCTCTTTAAGCTCATTTATAAACTTCTTTAGAAAATGCGAGTTTGTTAGTTTGTTGCATTTTCATTTGGAAGAAAAAATAATAAAGAGAGGGAAAGAATTTAGTTTTCTTTTTTTGTTTTTAACTACATGGTTTGTGCTTCATGTTATGGATTTCACTGTTGATCCTACATGATGAAATAACCCTTCATAAACGTAATTTTCATTATGCAATATATGCGTGAAAGCCTATGTTGTGCTACTGAAACAAAACAAAACAAAACAAAAAAAAACCGTAGAAAATTTTTTTTAAGGTTTCATCTCGAAATTTAGAGCATTCCACAACCGCTTGTGGTTATCTCTATATTTTTTCGTAATATACTCTCTTCAGTAAATTATTCTCGCTTATATGTTAAAAAAAAGGAAATTATTATTCGAACGTTCTTAGGGAGAAGCGAAGTGAGATCTCTAATTCTGTAACCACCGAGTAGTGAAGAGGAAGAAGAATGAGAAGGAAAAAAATAATAATAAAAACAGCCAGCATCTCGGAAAATTAGAAAATTTCCAACTGTAAAAAGTTGCGTTTCATGCTATAGTCGAGTAAGTAGTGTGCAGCAACGAAGGCGGCGCCGTTAATGTAATTATTAAAACATGCTTGGCCCGGAAAAGAATAAAAACCTTCAACTTTTGCAGAAAAGAATGAAGCTGTTGTTTAATTAGAGCTGCATTAAAAGCGATGACGGAATTTTAATTCCAAGCGTCCATCTGCTTAAGAAGAGATGTTTCCAATTGACCCCGGGTGCTCCAGAGAGTCGGGGGTATTCTTTGCGGAGGGGGATGAGAATGCTACAAGAACAAGAAGAAGAAAGTAAGCAGGGGAGACTCCCTTCCCCCTCTTCTAGGATCCTTCAATGCTGCCTATGTTAATTATGCAAGGGGCTGTGTAAGTAATTTTGTATCTCAAGTTTCCACAGTCAGGCTTGCCTCCCTCACTTTGGGTGACCCCCCTCATCCCTCACAGCCTGAGCCTTATTTGCTAGCGGGGATGAGCCTTTCAGGTCGCATAAGTACGAAATTAAGTGGAAGCGTCGTGCCAGGCCGACTCGATCGGGATCTAGTAATTACTTCAAGATTTGTTTTAAGACGGGCACTGTTTACAGCTGTGCCAATTTATTCTAAGCCTTTATGGCGGAGAAACGGGGGGACAAAATTTTATTTTCGCCCACGACTTCAGGAAAAGGTTTGGCCCCCTTCCTCTTAATACCATTTCAATCACTTACCTTAAACTACACCCCTCGTGGCTCTAGGGGTCTGCCCCCCCACCCCCTGATGTCGCCACTCGACTCACTTCTTCAGCATGTTTAAATAATCTTCACTTTTCGCAACTGCTTCATTTCTTTCGGTCTTTTATCTGGTTCCTTTATTTTTCCCCCTCTTGTACCCCTGGTTTATTTCTTTCTTTATCTAGTTCCTGATCCTCTTTTTTCGCCCTTTTATCCTTTCTTCCTCTTTAAAGTTTCATCCCGCTATATTACTACTTCATCTTTAAGTGGCGCACATAACAGTGCTACTGTGTCCACCTTGAAGTAGAGTTCCCTTGGGGCAGGGGAAACAAAAACAGAACTAAAAAAACAACCTAAATTGCGTTTGAAAGGTTGAAATGCAATAAAGAATGATGACTTCTGCATTAAGATCTCCAATGCCTCCTCCTCTATCACCAACCCTCGAACGAACAAATTTTGTCGCCGAAAAAACACTAGTCGCCGAATCTTGTGTCCTGCTGTCTTTCATTGTCTAAGAGTTAAAATATTAATTGCTTGCGCCTTTGATCTCTTTTAAAAGAGTGTCTCGAAGCAGATTCTTCCGTTTCTTAAATGACTGGTTGCATGTCTATCCATTAGCCAAGTGAGATCGAATCGTTTGATAGCATTCCCGATGTGCTTTGGGGGTGTTAAAAATCCTCCAGCGTACCTGAGTGTATTATGATCCATTTAGGAAGATCCTATATATGCCTGATTAAAGTAATGCTCTCAAAGGATTCCGCCTTTGTTTGAAATGTCTTGGCAAACAAGCGGTTTCAAGAGAATTGCTATCAAATAAAAATGGTTCTCTATCAACAGACGGCTGAATAGATATATTTTGAAAAGGCGTCTTTCATTACCGAACCTCTTTTTGCAATAGTTTTTAATCGCTTCTTTTAACAGAATACAAGCTTTTTTTATCTTTAAATGTTAGTACTCAAAAATTGTCCACGTATTACTACAAGATAATATACTAATTTTTTTGGTTTTATCAAAAGAAGGGAAAATTCTAAAATATTGTTATTTAAGCAATCGAAATTCATTTTTTTAACATCAGTAATATTTTCTTCCTTTTTCTTTTATATCTTCTGCCTTTTTCTTGATATTGACCTTCCTATTTGCATACTTTATTATTTGAAATAAAAAATCCTCTACTCTTAAAGCAGAAATATTAGAGTCGAGATTAGAGTTTTTAGACATTTTTTGAATCCTTCCGCTGAAATGTTTTCCAAAATAAACGAAAAGAAAACAAATGCCATGTTACTTGACTTAATATATGCTTTATGCATAACAAACTGCCTTTGAAATTTCTCTACGTCTTTATTTATTTATTTATTTTTTTTAATTCTTAGTCACATGTGCAGGTTTGTTCTTCCGCTGTTTTCGATCAACCAAGCTTATTAAATTAATATTATAAAAATGTATTCCCCTTGAATAATATTAGCGCCTTTATTTAAATTGTAAACTCTCCTTCCCTCTTTTCGCTACAGAAACCAGCGGAGCAAGTTTATTAAATAAGACGCGTAACGAATTTGCCAATTTTATTCGTCGCACACTTTTCATCGCTCATTATTATTGTTATTAAGGATAACTGATATTGTTTTCCCGTTAAGCTGCGTGGAAAATAATTACGACGACCTGCGAAGAAAGAAAAAAAAAATGAAATAAAATTTAAGAGAGCGGTAATGATTATAATGATAAAAAAAATGTGATGCTTTCTATGAATATATTTTCCTAAATAATAACCCGAAAGCTTTAACTGGCAAGAAAATGGCGGAAATCTTCTCGAATGGAACTAACTTTGGGTAGCGTGTTTTGAATTTTTGTTAATAACTTGTCTACTTTAAGGATTTAAGCTTGCCATTTTGTGATTGTGTCAGAAGCTTATCTGTAGCATTGTATACGTTGACTTGCAATAATTTATTGTATCTGGCATTAGCCTTATTTTCTTTTTCGTAATGAGTATCGCTTTTTCTTTGTTTTAAATTAAGTAGATTGAAAATATTTTCTCTAAAGTGATGTTTATGAAGAAATGTTCATTTTTTTAAAATGTTTTCATATTATGTTTATAGATTTTTTTTATTAATCTTGTTTTATATTTGAAAACTAACATACAATGCTTTTTTGCTTTAAAATGTTTATGAGTTTTATTTATTTGAACATTTTATCTCCAATGCAATGAAATGGCTAAATAAATGCGTGGAGGCTTTAGAATTTTGGATTTATAAAGATTCTTTTTTCGAAAGCATGTTAAATTTAAGTTTAGTTAGGTAATATTATTTATAGTAATCTGCTGTTTCTAAGTACATATTTTTACTATTCACAAAAATGGAGGAAAGGCCTTTGAAATAGTAAAATATCGTTATGTGATGTTTTTAAGAAACAGTTTGTTTTGAAAGGTTTGATCAAAAGTATTGCCAAAAATATTATAGTTTTTTTCTATTATATTTTGATGCAAATACTGTAAATTAAATGGCATTTCGAATAAAAATTGAAATGTCTAATTTAATTCCTACTATTAAATCAAATAATTCGACTACTTAAGGGAAATGTATTAGAAATTCGTATTAAAAAAACATGCATGAAAAGTTATTTTATGATTTTTAAAGGAAGAAAAGACGCTTTTTTTTTCTGCGGGGTAAAATAGAAGGTAATTAATTACTCGATCAGCCCTAAATTTCATCATTTCAACTCATAGTTATTCGAATTAAACGATCCATTAAAACTGCTGACCATTCAAGGGAAATGCATTGAGAACACTTCTTCAATATAAAAATCGTATAAAAAATCGTGTTTCTTGTCCTAGTAGACTTCTAAAGATTTAAAAACTTTTTTTAATTACTTTCTTTAAATGTTTAAAAAAGTGGTGAGTTTTAAAAGTATTCTAAATTTGTGTTAAAAAAAGGATGCAGTAATGCTCTGCATTTCGAAACCTTATCTTTTAATAATGGCTGAAAAGACCCAGAGACGCCTTTCAGCTTATAGTTTCTTTCACAAAATTTACTTTCTTTAAATTATTCTTTCATTACATTTACTTTTCACAGTAGGTATACATGCTAGCTTCTTTAATTTTTTGTATAAAAGTTTTCATCAAAATCTGTTTGTCTTTAAAGAATATGTTTTAAGTCACACTGAAACACAGGTAGAACTTTGAAATGTCTATTATCACTCATCTTTGCTGTTAAATATTTATGGGAGAACTTTTTAATTTGGAAAAGGAAGGAAATTTTAAAAACACTGATGTTTTATGAAATTATTAACATCTTTAATAAATTTGGTTGAGAGGAAAGGAAATTTCCTGTTATGATTTAATTCACTATAACTTTTATATTAATTACATTTAAATTTCTTATTATTTTCAATTGATAGTTAAAAACTTTTTCATTTTCCTTTTTTTAAAAAAAAATCTTAGGAGTGAATAGTGTATGTAACAATGTATGTAAGTGGGGAATGGAGGTCAGATATGGCAAAGCGTCAATCTGTTGGCAGATTTGCTCCGCAGTGCGATAGAGTTACACAATTCTAGTAATAAAATTTTATACCAAATTTTGTTTGTGTTGCTTGTTAGGTTTTGAATTATTGTACTTGGGAAGGTGCACGGAAGGTTAGATTTATTAAATTCTAATTTAGATATTAAAAACAATTATCAAATTTCATGCATCTAACTTGCTGCGTATTTGAGGTTTAGTGCTCAAAGACAGATAGCTAGGCATAGTTAAAAATGGTATTTACCGATTGAGGAAGTTCAGTATTCCGATTCAGGAAATTAAGTATTGATATCGAGACTCTGAAGATGCCTGAAAATACCGAGATGAATACTTTTCTTTTTGTGTTTTGAATATGAGAAGTAAAAGTTTTTACTAAATCCTCCTCTTTGACATTCGAAGTGAAGAGGTCGAGAAACTTCTTACTTAATGTATGAAAATTGTGGTTATTGATGCAGTAATTTGTGAGATACGGAAGTCAACATATTTTTCTTTAAATCTATAGATTACAAATTTGTATATTCATCATTCTGTTTGTATTATTCTTGACGCATTATTGCCACTCGTCTGTCTCGATTTCTTTCTGAAATCAGTGAAACTATCTTTGAACACAATTTTATAATGACCGTAAAAGAAGCATTGTCTCTTCGAGAGCAGTTTCAGTTTTCCTGTCTCAATCATCTTAAAACCTTCATCCTTTAAAAAAAGAAAAGGAGGGGGGAGCCTCGCCGCTTTTAGCTCTTTACTAATTAATTTCGAGGCAGATGAAACGGCAACAATTTATTCCGAAAGCATTCTTTCTTTATCAGCGTTTTAATAAAAAATTAAGTACCATCGGTTAATCAGAGGGTCTCTTTGTTTTACAGACAATTCGAAGCGGGGATCAACAATTGCGTTCCTCCCTCCCACATCTCAGTATTAAAAAGCATTGGAAGAAATACTTCCCCCCCCCCCCTACTTTTTTCTGTGCGACTTGATGCCAATCATAGAAGTAGTCTTGCCTCTCCCCCTATATATATATATATATATATATATATATAATATCGTTCGAAATTAACTTATAGGAGTTAGCTGTCTGTTTCAAATCAGCTGTAATGTCACTTTAGTGTATACAAGGACTTTTGTCCTCTTAGGTCGCATTACATGATGAAAAAACTATGTAAGAATTGGTGCAACCAAAAGATCGTCAGTTAATTGGCGTTTGGAGATGCCTTACTTTAATCTACTTGATCTTAAGGATTGTATTTAAATATTGGACATTTGCACATCATTAACCTGTTAATTAAAATATATTAATAATTTTATTGTGGTTTTGATGTGATACATGCGTTTTGAGACTTATAGTTTCTGTATGTTGTAGGTCAGAAATGAATATGATTTTGAATAACAAACCATTTGTATCGTATGATAACTTTTTACTAATTTTATTTAGTTAGTTGGTATTGTATTTTTAATGTAAACTTTTAGTTACTTGGTTGGTACTTTTATTTTAAAATGTTGGACTTCTTATTATTTATCTGAGTTTGAGAGACGTTCATATTCTATCCAGCTCATTGTAACGCTAGTTAATTTTACATATTCTCACTTTGTTCCGGTGTATTATTTTGTCAAATGTGGGGGTTTATTCTCAGCAATTCTGAAATTCTATTGTAACGATGACTACGCTCCGTTAAGGTTTTTTGAGCATTAACATTTTGGAAACCGAATAATGTAATAATTGTCATTATTTATCTTTCTACTGTTTATTAAGGTTCTTAGATTTCCTCATTAAAAAAAAATCCCACTCTCTTTTAAATGTACTGCCCATAAAATGCCTGCGCTTCTGTTCCCAATCCATTAGACAAGCACCAGCAGGTTAAAGTGTTTAAATTGAATCAGACAGGTACAACTATTCAAGGGGTGTATTGACTCGTACTCAGGGGTGATTCGAACGCAAATAGGCATTGGCAATCCCCTATCTGTCCCCGCCACATCTTCCCTTCATCTCTGTTCGAATTCATCCCTTTCGAACGGTCTCCCTCCCTTCGTAGTTTTTCTATCTCAGTTAAAGGGGAGAGGGGTGGAGAGAAGGGGAAATATAAAAAAAGAGATTTCAATTTGTTTTGGGGTCACCGGCTAATATTTCTTACTTGGTGTCATTTTTAGTCACTTGCAAGTAAAAACATTTTGAGCTGAGATTTTCGAACAGATGAAAAGATTGAAGTGGAAATAAAGAAAAAAAAAACTATGATGGGGAATTGGGGGGGAGGGGGGATTGAATAAAATGAAGGTGAAATGATGAAAGAAGTGGAAGAAGGAAAGTGTGCGGAGACGTTTTCATCATGAAGCTTTCTTTCTTTTCATCAAGCTTTACTGGAAAATGAGAAAATGTACCTTAGCGGCTAATGCATCACTTATAAATTATTGGAAAATATTTCTCGGTTTCCTGCACATATCTTTTATGGGTTTTTTATGCCCTTTCATCCCCCCTGAGAAGAAAAGGACTGCGGCTTGACGTTTTCTTCCTCTTCCTATCTTTATTCTTTTTGTTTTTTCTCCACCCCCTCCCCCTCAAAGTATCGTCGATATTCAAATGAAGATTGTTTGTGCCTCATTTGAGAAGGTTTTCCGGAAAATATGCGATCCATTTATTAAGAGAAAAAAATATGAAAAGTCGTCTATTAGCTTAATTAATCGAAACCCGTAAGGGTGAAAACAGTTAGGTTTTTTCTTTCTCATCACTTCTTGCGCCTGAAGGTTTCGCTCCAAACTTTAGGTGTAAACTGGGCTTTGGGCTTTTACATCGTTAACTACTCCCTCCCGCCATTCCCTGTCTTCTAAACTTTTTTTTGTCACTAGAATAGCTTCTATTTTCTAATGTGAACTTTATTTTGATTTGTTTTTATACGATGGGCTTTACCAATTATTAATTATGATAGAGTGATATATTTTTATTTTTTATTTTTCTGTTAATTATGATTTTTTTTTTCACTCTCGTACTTAAACCGACTCCACACGTTTGGAAAAGCGTCTCGGATCATTCTATTCTTAACTAAAGGAAATAAAATGCAAAAAGTTGGAAAAAAAATAGACACAAATGTTTTACTGCAATTTTGTGATTGGATGATTACTTTTGAAAGGAATATTAAATCTGTTTTGCAAGTTATTGAATATTCGCACATTCTCCTAAGTTAAATCACTTTTACAGCACTTTCTGAGTTTCCATTTAAAATCATTTGGCAATTTAATTTTTTATGTTTGTGTAATTCTTTTAGCATTTTTTAATGAAACTATACATATTCCGTTAATTTTTTAAATAATTATAATATAAAACGAACTATCTTTTTCTTTTCCATGTGTTGAATGCACAATTTTCTTCTATTCTGTTGCAGTTCCTGTTTGTATTGAGTAATGATAAAATTTACTAAGCATCTATGTTTCACTTTAATCATTAAATTCAATGAACTTCTTAAGTATATATATATGTATCAGATAATGTTAAATGCCTTACAACTATTTCTCCTTTTCCAAATCAAATTTTATAAAAGAAAAAATCCAATTTGACATGCTGCAGACGCATATATAAAACTATATTTTTTGTTATATAAATATTTAAAAGTTATATGTTTCTTTTATTTACCGTATTTTGACATAAATAAAATTGTGGTTATGTATTTATGTTTGTTTCACATCACCTTTTTAATAATAATGGACCGAATGAAAATAA
This sequence comes from Argiope trifasciata, assembly GCA_026543055.1. Classification (NCBI taxonomy): domain Eukaryota; kingdom Metazoa; phylum Arthropoda; class Arachnida; order Araneae; family Araneidae; genus Argiope; species Argiope trifasciata. Next base: position 2,765,888 of record JAPMOQ010045994.1, read on the forward strand.
ACGTTGCATGTTAATTACATAAGACAAGCGAAATAATATGAAGCTTTCAAACCAAAATTGATTAAATGCTCAATTAATTTTATTTTTTTCTTTGATCTACTCTACTTCTATTTTTTTTAAATTCAATTTTATTTTTTTACGTTTTTTGTCAGTACTTTTATTGTTGTTAGTGATTTAAATCATGCTTTAATTTAATCTTCATTCCATCACTTAAACGAAGATAACGTTTTTTATACTTCAGCAGTTGTGAACCAATTTTGCAGTATTAATACAAAAATATTAGTGACATACTGAGGAAATTAACAATAATTTGTTTTTAAAAATTGTCTGGTTTGATTGATCCTCCAGTTTTTATTAAAGCAGTTGATAAGAGTATTCTATAAGTTATATAAAAGTAGTTTTTTTTTTAATATTACTCATGGAAGGATTTAATATCGAGCAACGCCGGATATTTTAACTAATTAAAAATGAATATTTAGCCCTCTTTTTTAATTTTTTATAATCTAAGACGAACAAACTAAACAAGACAAATGCCATTTCTCTATTTATATAGCTATTTTCGAAATGCCTTAAGCTATATTAAACTTAAGTTCATGGAAAATTTTCTCATGTAATGCTTTTTTCTCAATTGAGCATGATAAAGTAATTCTTAAGGAAGGTTTTTTTTCTATATTAATTGAAATCTTTTTGAGCTATTAAGAACTTAACTCCAATTGAATGCACACACATTGTACTTAGTTCAAACCAAAATGTTTCAAACATTTCATAATGTTGGTAATGTGCTGCTTTCTTCAAATTCTGTGCCTGTTTCTTATGAACGTTGTCTTTCAAACTGAGGCAGGCGGCTTGTCAAACAGCATGCGAAACTTAGTCACTCAGAGCCTGGCCGATGAAAAGCCACACACATGTGTTTAATATTATGGCACTGCCTCTGACCAACTGTTTTAACGAGTCTTCAGAAATGGGTGCGAAAGGGCACGATATAAATATATATGTAAGCCCAGCTGCATGAGCGAGACGGCTGTCGAGGCTATAAATCCTGACCTATCTTCTCCCTTCCCCCCAATGGGGATCAAATGCGCCTGCTGACACTTGCTGCGACCAACTTACCAGTAAAAATTCAAGCCCAAATACTCCTACGCCTCCTACGCCCGAAAAAAAAAGGATGTGTCGTTCTCTTAGTCTGTGTGTAGATCTTTCTTGCCATGCGTTTTATCTATCCGTCTCTTTTCCGCTTATTAATCTTTTCGTTTTGTCTCCAAGACCTTGAACTGGTTTTCCATCCTGAATTCAGGATGACTTAGAACAGACAATCTCAGATTTAAAAGCATGAATGTGTTACTCAAAAGTCATAGAGTTTCTGATAATAATCGCATAATCGACGGATAGACACTTCTTTATCAGCTGCAGTTGTTAGGATTCGCAGACGTTGAATCCAAAGAACTGCTGAATTTCAATCTGATTGTTCCCGATATACAAGGGGCTTTCACTGCCGTTTTTGCAATCTTTTCTTTACCGATCTGCATAATAATCCCCCCCCCCAAATATATGTTATCTTATATTTTTTACTACACGTGCGGCTCAGAAATGGAATGACTACCATAACGATATTACCTTTTATTAAACAGAGATCTTTAAATATCCTTTTCTTTCAGTAATAAGTAAGTTGGAATTAAATATTCTTCATTAAAACAACTGTAAAAAAAATCGGACTAGGAGGTGTAAATTAGTTGGTATAGTGAAATTAAATTTTCTGCAGTCTGTGGTTTTTAAGGTTCAATTTAAATTACGTGAACGATTATTAAAAGGGTTAGCTAAGGTGATATCTATGGATAATGTCTGATTGAATATTTTAAAAAAATAAATATGAAACATGAAAGGCTCCTAAATATCTATATTATCATATTTCATATTATTAAGTAGTCAGCAAATTATATACACGGAATATCCATATAATATATTTTTATTATGCTTATTATTATCGGATGTGATATTTCTCGCAACAGCACTTTTTCGTAATATATTAATATTTATCAAAATTTCTGATGAATTTTCTCTCATACAATCTGAAACATACCGCGCAAAAGTGTAAGATTTTTTTAAAAATTGAAACAAAAATTTTTCTTTCTGCATTCTTTCCAAAATTATAGATACAGACGAGAAGAGAAATCTCAGATTTTTTTAAAAGGCGGAGTAAAAAAAAAATGATAATCAAGGGAGATAAAACCAAAGCGCAAAGAAAACAATTTTTATTAATTAGGCGGGCACTAAAAAATTGTGTAGTGTTATCTTAGAAGCTAAGATAGCATCTCGACAGCGTGGAAAATGCTACGCTCAGTAACCTTAAATTCTGTTCGGGGATGGTTTTAATGACCTCAAAGATCGTATCAACTTTCATCTGACAAGGTGTAGATTTACTAATTGCGGTCGGGCTCACTGGTTTTCTGTCTTTCCCTCCTCTCAGCCCTCTACACCTAACCCCCTACGTATTGCCTAACTTGAAAACATGCAAAACCGACCGATGGATTAAGTTCCAACTCGACTGATTTTAATGGCCCATGTGTATCAGGCCAAGAAAGGCTGCGATAATGACTTCCTGCTGGACTATTATAAAAGGAAAATTGCGAAATAGTTTTCGCAGTTTAAAATCAAGTGAATGCGTTTTAAGTTTTGTTAGCGGCGTCTGCATTTCAATCTCTCCCCCCTCCCTCCTTACTCTTCTGTTACATCCTTATTTCTGTTTATATGGATTAATGGGTTTTAATGGTGGCTATATAGGATTAGGAGCCAATTTTTGGTTGCTTAGACTGAAATTATATCCGAGAGATCATTCGCAGGCAGTGAAGATCCAAATCTATCGCGCTCTCCGCAGTGAGGATTGTACAAGTTTTATTTCACTTGCTTGAGTTACAAATTATCTTCTTTAAACTATGCGTTTTGATTTTATACGTTCATTATCAAACGAAATAAAAAAGTGCCATGACTTGAAATACAAAATGAAAAAAAAAAAAATCATAAATTATGCAGTGGATGCAAAGATTTCTGGTTAAACTTCGTTTTTCCCGCCTATCAAGTGATTTGGTATATAAAACAAGTAAGGAAAAAATGCACTGACGAGCTGAATACAAAAAGACATAGATTCCTTGTAAAAAAAATAATAATCGGAGAATGAAGTCCGATTTTAAGTACCTTCCTCTGTTGAAATCTAATAATCTTTAAAAATATTATTTTTTATGAAACTGATAGTAATTATTTTCAGTAAATATTTTATGAACATATTTTGCTATTTTCAAAAGAAAATTGCATGAATTGTAACAATTCATAAAAAGTATCGATGAATATTTCATCAATTTAACTTAATCTTTATTGTCAGTATAAATAACCTGTAATGTTGTTGCTAAACTTAGGGACATATTTTTTTTTATTGTTAAGATTTGCTGTTTGAAGGATTTTACTCTAAAATTTTTTTTTAATCTTCCAACTTAAATTTCTATTTTTTTATTGTATCATGAAGTATGTTAAATTTTTGTTACTTTATTTGAAAAAAAAAAAAAAAAGCTGTTTTCAGTTTTAAAAAAAAAAAAATTCTTTAAAAGCAATCTAGAGCGAGGGAACAACAACAACAAAAATAACTTTGGGTTTTACCAGCGTCCACTTTTCTTTTATTCGATGCTGATATCTTTTTATTGTTATAATTATAATTACCCCTAAACACATGGACGATCTGATCATTTTCTTGGATTGATTGTTGACGAACTTCCAAGTCGTTAATGGTATGCATTTATTACCACCATAAAGAACTTTCTACGGCGCATCTTAAGTGTAAGTAAATCTTTAATCCTACCAAACTAAAGAAACTCCACCTGTCTATATACTTCGACTATCTCCTCGATGGAGCCTGTCCATAATTACCCAATCAATACTTTTTTCCTCTTGTCTTTTCTATCGCGATTGATATCTTTGTAGCCTGCAATTTCTTCTTAAATTCCTCCGACCCAAGTGGAGTTTATCTTCTGTTCTCTTTATCATTTTGATAGCATTCAAAAGAGATAAGCAACAAGAAGGAAATGGCTTCCTCCCGTTAAGATAGTTCTTATTTCTCATTAGGGCTGCAATCGAAGGGGCTTCACTAAGACATCTGTATGCATTAAAACCGGGTTTTCATTTGTCTTTATCCTCTCTTCTCATTTCGCCCCCTTCTCTATCTTAATTATTTACCCCCATATCGTCGCTTTTTCTGTGTAAAAACCTCCGGGAAAGATGCTGACTTTGTAGCCAGTGATCGTTAGAATCAAGTCAGGGACATCTGTTTGTGAGAATTGCCCATTAGCGAATGTGGAAGAGGGCTCGTTGCTGGCTTTTAAATCAATAGAAAACGCACTGCCGATAAGCCTTAGTTCCGGGGAGAGCATATTTTTCAATGGAGTCTTCAACTTCTGACAAACAGACCTGACCCAAGAGAAAAGTTTGACGCTCTTATAAATATCCGGTACTGGTGGTTTCTGTCTCAAGGCTATGTTATTTATCACAGTTAGGATCTCGAATAAGTGCCATACTTCTTGTATTGGTCAGTGTTCTGGCATTTTCCAAAGTAGTTTTTCCTAGTGGAAAACTGTTTCCAATTGCTTCCTTGAAATGTCTCTTGTCTGTTTGGTTTCCCGTCATTAATTAGAGAGAGAGAGACTGTGATATTTTTACCGTCTAGTTACGATTCTAAGGATGACATTTTTAACTTTAAAGTTTTCAAATGGTACAAACATTTTAAATGAAAATTGTTTTTAGTGGAAGTGGTGCTCTAATTTGAATAATTTATGGTAGATAATTTATTATCCCATTTAATTGCCAATGTTGACTTGGTTACAATTCGATACTGGAAACCGCTTCTCTATTTTATTGATAAGTTGTTTCATAGTTATCCATATTATTTGTGCAATGCATTAGATTTGCTAAAAGCTAGAATCTGAAAATGTTAAGAAGTGAAAACGTTGCATTAAAAATCAAACTCTTGTGACATTTAACAACGTTGATTGCTTTTTAAAGAATCTGTAATTTCGTTATTAAAGGATTTTTATGATAAATGATATTGGAAACATTTATAAATAGAAGTATGTTGGTATCAAAGCCTGTATAAGCAGAAATTGGCCTTTTTTCTCGTTTAATATCCGAGACTTATTCTATTCACAAATTTTAATCATCTGCAGAAAAGTGGCTTTCATTGTACACAATATAGGTTTGATTTCAATTTTGGATTTGGTTTTGGCTCTAAATGTTTTTTTTTCTTTTGAACCCAAATCGATTAAACTAAGTAAATAATAAATTTTTAAGCAAATTCTGAAATTTTTATTTATTAGTATTTTTAATAAAGTACCATTGCGTTAATCTTTTACTATAAATAATAATGTAGATCTTAACTTTTTGTTCAGATAGGAGGGGATTCCTTACTTATTGCACGCGCATTTTTCATTAAAAAGGGGTGAACACACTTTATTCGAGACCTTTCTAGAAAACAAGCATCACTTCCCTTAATAATATTCCCCTTCTCCCCTGTGAAAGACTCGTTTCTCTAAGTAATAACACAGTTCGCATAAAACGAGGGAAAACGTAATCTTTTTCTTTTCTTTTTTTTTTAATTATCATTTCTATGGGATGCATGAAAAACATCTGCCCTATCCCATCACTGACGTCTGTGATTAAACGAGTTTTGTGTTAATGAATTAAAAAAGTCTTCAGCGGTAATTAGCACTTCGATCCAAGGAGGCTCGTGATAAACTGGGTTGCGCATAGCGACCTTTCAGGGAAGCTTCAAATGTGTATACCGAAATAAGAAAAGACTGAAAATGTGAGGGCCTAACTACCGATTTTCTTCACATTCAATGTGCAGAAATTTTAATGCAATTATTTTTTTAGAAACCTCTTTGTATACGTAAGGATAGCAAAATTCCTGTAACTAAATCAATGGAGACGATGCATTTATTTGAGTTATTAACTTACTTTAAAAAAGGAATATTTAAAAATAGAATTGCTTATGCTTAAAGATTCTGTAGAAATATTTCCCTTAAAGTATGTGAATCCTTTTCTTTCAAGACATCTCTGTATGTTTAAGCCTACTAACATAAGACATAAGCTCAAGATATACACTAATTATTAAAAAGATTACACATTTCTGAGTCATATACTTATTTGTTGCACCTTCAGCATTACAAGAATGGTCTTACAAATCATGTTAATCATTTACATTAAGGACAACACTTTACATGTGCAACCCTGGCTAAATTATAACATTAAATCGCCGACAATTTTTGATTAGTTTTCTTTGAATTTTAATTAAAATGACTACACAATAGAATATTAATAATTTGGAGGCGAAAAAATTTGAACCATGTGGGAGTGCGGATTGAAAAGGATAGTGTTGTTTCTTGATAATGTAAAAAATAATAATTTATAAGTAAAAATTTCAAAAGTTTCTAATGTCTATGCCAAGTTAAAAAAAATATCTACTATCATACATTTTTATATCTTTGAATTTTAAAGTACAGTTATCATCAGTTAAGCTATAATTTCTAATAAATGTACTGATCCATTAATACCGAGTTTGCATCGAATTATCCAAATTATTGGATGATATGTGGATCATTCAAATCAATGAAGCCTTATTGTATAAGTACAACATCATGTTCATTAAAATGATTTACTGATTGTTGTGAATAATAAGAAAAATAAAAAAACTACTCTGTATATCCTTTTAAAAACTCTTTAAACTGTGTTTTTAAACATATTACACATAAATATATTTAACATTATTCAAATCTTATTATCTTAACATAATTCACAACTTATTGTCTTAACACTCTCTGTACAACGCATGGTGCATAATTAGATTAAAAAAATAATCCATAAAAAACTATTTCCATGAAAGAAATGCTTATTTTTATCAGGACAGAAATTGATAAACTGAAAGAGATGTATCTTAAAAATTTATAATTGGCCATTTATAATAACTTCTAATTAAAGTGGAACAATTAAGATATCAAGTTTTAGTAATGTGGTTTACAGCAAATCAAACATAAAAATATATTGATAAATATAGTCAATATATTTTTATGTTTCAAATGCTTTAAGAAATACAAATCTTTTAGAAATGAGAAAGCAGGTACGAAAACAAATATTAGTTGCTCATTTTACATTAAAAAAAAACCCAACAGCAAAATAGACACCGCTGTTTCAATGAGAATTGTAAAAATGACTATGTTTTCTAGATTATTAAATAGTTGTCTCGGCTACTGGTACCGAGCTTTCACTTAGAGAAAAAAAATCTGAAAGCTTTTCCTCACCAATACCATATTTTTAATCACACCGAAGTTTGAATTGGATTTCAAAATTTCTTGTTGCTTTTCTGAAATCTTTTGGTTTGAAACCATCTGTCTGAAAGACTTATCCGGCAGCATACACCAAGATGATTCTTTTTATTAAATTTTTTGATGGACTTATCTTCGGGTTACTCTAACTTCGGTTTATTTCAAGCGGATTTCACGTCTCACTTGATTAGATTCTTCATCTTTATCCTCTATATCAATCCTCTCATAATCAATCAATAGATTCGTATCATTATTCTTTTTATTTTTTGTATGTTTCTGCAGGCTTTTTGGTGAAAAGTTTTAGTCTTTCTTTTCTCGAATCGCGCTTGTACACTTAAAAATGCCGATTTATATTTCGCCCAGATGTAATTGAAAACTTTCGTTCGTAATACTTTTTCCAATTTTTTTTTTCTTTCTTTACTAACTTTGAAAATAAAATGATAATCCGATGTCTCTATTATTATTCTGTTTATTATCGCTATTTTCTTTCTGGTGTTTAAACATATGAATTATATTACAGATTGAAGTTTAATTCGTTTATTTTCTCTGTGAGATTGTTTGTATCAAATTTGTATTATTTGTTTGACTGATTCTGTTTGCTTAGAGTAGCTCTCCGTTTAGAAAATAGTTAACGATATGATAGCGATGACGATAATGTCTTACCTGCCAAACTTCTGCATATCTACAGCATTATATAAAAATTAGGAAAATCTCAAATTTCAGTACTTTCAGTATTGAAGGTTTTATTTATCCAATTAGATGAATCCTAGTTTTTTTAAAATCGTGTTTATATAAAGCTATATTCATTTTTTAAATTTAGCATTTGACATGGGCATGTACCGTTATGGAAAAAGATCCTTAAAAGTGGCCAAAATTATAATTTAAGCTATTTTATGCAACTTTCAAAACTTTTCGTCAGGTGTTTCAAGTTTCTGAAGCCTTAAAAATGTAACTATTATGGAACTATAATTACTTATTCATCTTATCAAGTTTTTTAAATGATCATTGAATTTCATTTTAATATTCTGCAATAATTTTGCAATTTAAGGTCCCATTAATAATTTTTCATTTAATTTATAATTTTTTTTTCCTGTTGAGTACTGGACACTTATTTTAATCGAGAATTTCTCGCTCTCTTAACAAATTGGTCGAATACAGACAAACTATATATATATATATATATATATATATATATATTATTACTGTTTTATTGCATCAAATTATCTTTATTTGGCACTAAAAACACACATTTTTGCAACTTTTGTCCAACGCTTTGTAGAAGAAAGGTTTTTTTCCACTGTGTTGGCACTTAAAGTATACTTTTTACAATCCTCGTTTAACGCCTTGTAGACAAAAAGACCTTTTTGCGCAGTCGAACAATCAATGAAACTGTGTTTCCTTGTTTGTGAGATTCATTCTTTTGTCATAATGAGTGAGCCTCACTTTGATTTGTTGCAATATTGTGCCAAATGTAAGCCACCGACATTCCAGCGTGGTCCAGAAAAGCGGACTAATTATTAGCCCCATATTTCAAGCGGGCTTCCACCTACCAATGACAGGTCGCTTTCCCTCAATGCGAATTAGTCAGGCTTTTCTGCCATATCTCATCTCTGCGGCCGAGCATTAATGAACCATTAGCGTGGACTATTTTTTCCCCTCAATATCATCGTGGTTTTTGTTACTATGGCTACAAGTAGTAGTTTGTCATTTTCTGTAAGTGTGCAGGGTGCATACTGTAACTCTTGATAAACAAATGGAGGCTCTGAATAAGAAAAAAAAAAGTGGGGCTTTTATCAATAGAGCCGCCCCACCTTACCAATCAGCTCCCAATCTCGCTCTGACCCAATCATTCACCTGATATTAGAGAGAATGATCATACCCAGGGTGAAGTTTCTTTAATGTTTATGGAAAAAGTCATTTTTAGTATTATGAGTTCAGCCCCCTACGTAGTCATTAGAGCTATCATTGGATAATATCGAGATATCATAGACAAGTGAGAGGGTGGTGAACTGCCCTTTTTTCTGAAAATAGGAACACAAAATAACTCATTCGTTTGGTATGGCGCTTGTCTAGACCTGTTGCTTCAATATGTTTCGCCTATTCTTGATTGATCGGGCTGTTCAAATTGTTAATTTAAAAAAAAAAACATTGATGAAACAAGTGAGAATTTATTATTTTTTGAAAATATATTACTGAAGAAGCAGCTGTACATTTTGACCATGCCTGTTTTTTGATAGATATAATTTAAATCGATAAGTTCAATAATTAAATAATTTATAGTTAATTAATTAATAATGTAATTTAAATAGGAAAGGGCTCTGTAGGCTTAGATATTTTATAACTATAAATAATAAATAAATTCTAAATTTAGTAATTAAATCTGAATGCTGTTGATAATTACTTTCAGATCATATAATATTGCCTTTTTGGTTATTGACTAAATGGAAAACAAAGAAATTCCTTTAAAAAATAAATTAACATAATTTTAATCAAAAACTAATTACTTTTTCAAATACATTAATGGGAGTACTTTGAATTATATGTTCTATTCTAAATATTTAAGTTTCAGTTAAAATTATCTTTAAGTACAGGGATATGTAGTAGCACGGGAGCTTCCTTTAAGTTTAAGAGATTTATTGAAGATATGAAGATTTAATTCTAAACAATATTTTCTTAAAAATATTTGCTTTTAAATATAATTTCTGTTTATACAGTACTTTTGTTTTTGTTACTGCTCGCATGCACAAATTTTTTCCCCCACCGTTTGCTAATTTTTTAATAATGTGTATTGAATAACAAATTAAGGTGTTAAATTTGCATTACTTAACCTAGACAATAAAATTTATGAGCTTTTTTCCAAATTATTAAAATCAAGTTTCTTCTTCTTAACTTTTCTTTTTAGGATTTGTTTAAAATGCGTTTTTTTTTTCTTTCAAATGAGTAGATAAAGAATCCCAGCTATCTCGTTACAGACGTAGGAAAGTCAACAATCGGCTAAACTGATTATCATATGGAAGTTGTTCTAACATCCTGATCATATATACCCATAAAATTAAATGTCCAAGATTTGAAGTCGTGAGATATTTTCTTTCCTTGGCGTTGCGTTTTTTAGTTTTAATATGTATTCACAACATTTTTCTTTGTATGGACCTAAAGGCTTAATCAGCGCATTTTTTTAACCTTACAAGAAATGCGTAAAATAATGATTAAAGTCACTTGGTTAATGGGATTATACCGTTGATTTTTTTCTTTTAATTTTCTTTTTGCTCTGTGGAGACAGAATAATTTAATCCAATAGTTGAAAAAATAGCTCCGTAAACGCATTAACATAATAATTGAGAGATTTCAAATGCTGTCGAGTTCCATCATTAAATTCGTGACATTTCCCTGTTTTGAGCCTTGTATTAACGCAGCATTAAAGTTTTTTTTTTCTTTATAACTAAAAATGTTAAAAAATTTTTGGACGAAATTCAGCTAAATACTTCGTATACTTTGTTAAAAAATGTTTTGAAATATTGCAGGGAAAGTGTATTTTATTAATTCTGATGCGTATTATCATTTCTAAAATTCGACTAAATTATTATTTAGGGGATTTTGAAATCGAAATATGGCCTAGAAAATATTTTCCTTTCCTCTTCAAATAAGAAATGCTCCATTCAATTCTTGATATAAGTTCATATGCTCTCTCTCCATATATATATGTATGTGTGTGTATATATATATGTTTGTGGGGGGGGGGAATGTGGGGAGAGGTAACGACCAGCATTTATGTAAAATGTATTTATTAATATTTAAGGGGACAAAACAGAACCAAACAAACATTTAACTCATAAAAAGATACAGAGCGTGAGCTGTACGTCTTGCAGTCTCATCGTCGAACTCTCGTCTGCCGATAATGGCGGAGAAGCATCACGTTATTAATCCTGCGGCATTGCCAACATGGCACCATACAGGATATGATCTGAGTTGAGAGTTTTAAGCAATTCCCACATCGGCCATCATGACTGGAAAGGCGACCTCGCCTTAAGGTATACAGAATATTGATATAAACATATTATAAAACATTAAATACAGAAAATGGAATAAAATGCGTAATTGAAATATTTACACGATAAAAATAAAAATAATCATACCATCCATGAGAACATAAGATTAAGAATGCAATAGCTTGCACTGGAAATTTCGAATAACTAGCAAAAAATAAAAATAATACTAGAGTTCAACATTTTAAAACATAATAACACAAATTAAGTAGAGAAAAAATAATGGATTTCTGTCATCCAAATATACACACTCACAGAAAGGAGGAAAATAGTAGTGTTCAGTTTATCTTTTCAAAAACAATTCAAGTGATATATTCAATATTGCTGGATCATAATGTCATATATTCAGCTCAAGTTGAAATTTTTGATGGTCCATCGAAGAAATCATAATTTTCAACATCGTATGTGTCGTTTGCTTTAATTTTTATCACTTTATATGGTCCGAGAAACTTTTGTTTTAATTTGAAGCTAGGGCCAAATTGTGTGTGCTGGATTGCGACGAGATCATTCATTTAAAATTTTTGAGCATGTTTGCGACGCAGATTGTAAACACGTCGATTTTGTTCTTGGATTTTAAGGATTTGTTGCTTTGCGTCTTTACGGAGTTCATCACGCTGTTGGAGAAAGGCAAATTGAATCTCTTCGTTGACGATCTCGAGGAGTTTTATATCATGCTCAGATTTTATTTTAGTTCCAAACAGAATTTCAATTGGATTAGCATTTATACTTCGTTGAAATGTAGAATTAATAATTTGCTGAATGGCAGCAACATGGCTATACCATTTTTCTGGGTTTTCGATGGATAGCTTAGAGAGTATGATTATGATAGTAGAATTAAGTCTTTCTACATGACCGTTTGATCTATGAAGTCCACCTGTAATAGCAATATGGGTGTTATGCTGTTACAGACAATATTCTTTGAATGGCGTGGATGTAAAAGCGGTGCCTCTGTCCGTTAAAATCCTTGAAGGATTGCCGAAAACCGATCTTTGGCATTCGAGCTTATTGAGAACTTCAGCAGTGTCAGTGGACTTGGTCGGGTAAAGCCACACAAATTTCGTAAAGGAATAGATGATTCATAGAATATGCTTATATTTCTTAGAAGTGCTGAGGAGAGAACCTAAGTGATCAATATGGTATGTATGAAATGGGGTGATGGGGTGTCGTCTTTGTCAAGTGGATGTAAAGTGCCATCCAATTTGCCACGTTTTCTGTTATTTAGAATGTATATTACACAGTTGCGTATACACAGTTCAATTTTCTCCTTCAAGCTCGGAATATGAAATTCTTTATTTAACAGTTCCTGCGTACGTTTTACTGCAAAAGAGCCTCGTTCATGACATGATTTAATGATGTTGACCTGTATATCATCAGGTACGACAAGTAAATCGATTCCATCTATGTTCTTATAATAAAATGTTGTTTTTGACTAAGTAGTTCACTTTAGGAGCATTTTCAAGTAATGCTTTTATGACTAATATATGCTCATCTGTCTGTTGAGCTTTGGAAATTTGAAAACTGGCACAATTTTGAATGATCATGCAGCATGGGCTTCTGCTAAGAGCGTCTACATGAGTCCTTTTTGAACCAGTTCGATGTTTTATTTCGTAGTCAAAATCCTGAAGGTATAATGCCCATCTTGAAATGAGTATATTCATTTCCTTTTTATTCAAAGTTTTAACGAATGCATTACAGTCAGTGATCCGAGGTAGTAAATTCGGAATTTCTTAAGGGCTTCTGCAATGGCGAGTATTTCCAGTTCATAACTGGTGTATTTTCTTTCGTTATCAGACGTTTTCTTCGACATATAATATACTGATTGGAATTTGTTATCTTCTTTGGATTTTTGTAGTAGGACTGCCCCCAAGCCATCAATTGACGCGTCTGTATGAATTTCAATGGGACTGCCGTGATTAAAATTATATAATACGGGTTTTTCAGAAAGTAACTGTTTTAAGCGTAAAAAAAGAGTTTTTTTTTTTTTTTTTTGCTCATCTTGGAATAGAAAGGAGCTATCCTTGCGAAGCAGATCATTAAGTGGTTTTGCTATAGTAGAGCATGAGGGGCTAAATTTTCTAAAATATCCATCAAAACCTAGAAAACGTTGTACATCTTTCGCATTTTTTAACTCTGGGTATTGAAGAACAGCTTTAGTTTTGGAGGGTGAAGAGGACAACTTTCCATGTTCTATTACGTGACCCAATAATCCAATTTGATTATACAAAAATTGACATTTTTTAAAATTTATGCCTAGTCCATGATCGCGCGCTACAGTTAGAACAGTGTCAAGGCGTTCGAGAGCCTCAGATTCATTATTCGCTGGAATGACGATGTCATCCATATACGGGAGGACAATACCTTTTGCAATAAACTGAACTGACCTGTATTTTGACGAAACTGGTGTAACGACGACTTTTTTCATTGACCGGCACTTGAAAGATTCCGTTACGCAAATCGAGAGTACTGAAAATTTTCACATTTTGAAGACGATCTAAAATGCCATCAATTAATGGTAGTAGATAATGATCTTAAACTAATTTGCGATTTAATTTTCTATTATCTATACAGACCCTATGTATTCCGTCTTTCTTATGAACTACGACAACTTGACTTGCATAAGGTGAAGAACATGGTTCTATAATTCCATATTTTAACCATTCATCTATCTGCGCATTAACTGTATCACATACGGCAAAGGGTAAACGTCGGGGAGTGTGAAAAATTGGTTCATCGCCAGTAAGCGTTGTATTAAGTTCGATGTTCGCGGTTTTAGTTTTGTTAGGCTTATAGGCTAACAAAAGCTGCTCAGTGTCATTTCGAGTTTGTTTAGCAATATGTGCACCTATATCAAACTTGGGAGTATCGGTGATAATAGTCATCATAAAACTGTCCGTTTCAACAAGATCATCAAATTTAGAAATTTTGGAAAATACAACACTGTCAGATTTAGCTGTCAAATTTGCCTGATTTATTGTGTCGTAACCTATTATGAGAACATAAATTGTACAATTGTTAGGTACCACAGAAAAAGAAACAGGAAAACTTTGTTTATCAATAAGAATTTCAGATTCAAATGAACCTATTATTTCAGTTCGGGAAAATCCTGATCCAGTTAGTGTTGTCTTATTATTAGTCAAAGCTTCGAAACGACTAATCCGGAAATTGTATTATTAAAAATAACAACCTCTTTATGCATATTCGACGGAGAATGCAATAAGTGTGCAGTGATGACATTATCGTGTGAGGTAGAACTGTCATTCCGAATGGCACGGTGACAATCGGAAGATTTATGTCCGTAAAGATTACAAGAAAGACATTTAATACCACGAGAACGATTAGGGCAAAATTTTGAGATATGACCAAAATCGTTACAATTAAAACAACGTATCTTACTGTTATTTATATTACTAAGGTTCAATTTTGATTCTCTTTGTTGGACAGGGATTTTATGCACCGTACCACGTCGTTGGCCATCATTAGCATATCTAGAATGTGACGTCTTTGCATTATTTGTGTTCATTGCACTTTCTGTAGTTCCGAAAATTCGTAATTTTTCTTTAAATTCGGAATAACATTTTGCACTGTAAAGAATAACTTTATCTAAAGGAGAAAACTGTATTCCATTTATTGCGTATTGAATAACAGAACATTCATCGATAAGGGTTTCAGATAGATTCTCAATTTCAGGCATGGCAACTAAATACTGCATAAATGCTTCCTTCGAGCGCATTTTACTTTTTTCTAGTTGTTTATGTATTTCAATGGAAGTTATTTTATTGGAAGATTCATTTATTAATGCACATTTCAAAGCTTAATAAGAATTAATATTTCTTTGAGAAAATAAAAAAAAGATTTAGCTGCACCGGAAACTAACATCTTTGCAAAGATTAATTTCTGTTGTTCGCTTAAAGATGGAAAAAGAAAAAAAAATTCTTCAGCATCACAAATTATTTTTTAATAGAATAGGTATTATTGCATGCGAAGTTTCTCCAACTGTTACAGAGATCGCGTCATAAAAAACAAAACTGAAGGTTTATTTCACTCATCAGTTGGTTATTCGAAGGATCATTTTTGAGTGTTTCACTTTCGGCGCCAGTGATTAATGCCTGACTGCGATTTATGCATGTTTCGTCTGAAGTAGCGGGGAGGAGGAAGGAAGAAATATTATGAGCATTACTAGAAGATGTTTCGGTTTGAGAAATCTTTTGAGGGGACTGAAGTCCTTCCGTTTCTGTAAAAAACTAATATCTAGTGACTTTTTGTATTCAATTAAATTGTTTAGTGCTTTAAAAATATTTTCACATAAAGTATCTATGTCGCTCTCATTTACTTCTAAGTGTAATAAATTGGAAACGGAGATAAAATCAGAATAAGATTAAGTTTTCAGTTGTTCTTGTTTATGCTTTTCTACATCTACATTTTCAAATCTTTCAAATCTTTTTCGGGAAGAATGATCAAAATCACTATAACCTAACACAGTGCTAAGCAATTTTATTGAATTAGTTTTAGCATGTTTAAGGGAATTAGTGATTAATTGAATATCGCCTAGTTTTAAATACATTGTAATGAATTAAAACAGATCTAATACACATTCAATTGAGATTTAAATTTAATGGAAGAATGAAATATAATAGCGTACTAAAACATTATCAAGAATTGCATTTTTTCAGAGGAGTAATTGCGCCTACCTGGTTGGGAGCAGTCGAACCATTCACATCTAAATAATTCTGTTTTCCAAATAATTCAATTTCTTCTTCAATTAAAAAATGTTGAACAATGTCATTGTGATGTTCCTTTTTTTTAAAGCGGCCAGTATATCATCGTCATAGTCGCACAAGAACAAGATGTAACTTAATCTTGAAAGTTCACATTTTTTCACTTGAGTCATATCCATCAAAACATGCAGTAACATCCATTCATCAGTTCAGTAAATCATCCACAGAAAAAATTCAGTCATCAAATTTTTCAGTATCAATTTAGCGTCTTAAATTGTACTAACGTCTACAGAATTTCGATGATTTGGCGGAATTTGGTAGAGGTATTCACAAGAAAGAACGAAATCCACTCTCATCAAAATTTTTAGCGTCTTAAATTATAGTAACGTCCACAGAATTTCGACGATTTGGCGGGATTTGCTTGGGATATTCACGAGAAAGGCCGAGCCCCCCAAAATGTGGGAATGTGGGGAAAGGCAACGAGCAGCATGTATGTAAAATGTATTTATTAATATTTAAGGGGGCAAAACAGAACCAAACAAACATTTAACACATAAAAAATATACAGAGCATGAGCTGTACGTCTTACAGTCTCATCGTCGAACTCTCGTCTGCCGATAATGGCGGCAAAGCATCACGTTATTAATCCTACGACATGGCCAGTATGGCGCCATACAGGATATGATCCGAGTTGAGAGTTTTATACTTGTTATATAATAATATATATTGCTCAAATTTTCAATCGTTAATAAAATACATTTTATTCATCCACTCAAGTTCAAATGTATTTTTTAAAACTTGTAGTGGATGGCACTTGATGTTAAAACAGTTTTTTCCAATATTAATTAGTTTTTAATGCTTTAAATAGAGTTTTAGCAGTTAGTAATGAAAATTGAAATCAACAGGCAATAGCTCAATCGGTGAAATGCGAATGATTTCAGTATTTTTCACGTGAAGGTGAAGAATGCGAGTTCAACTCTTGCGGAAATCAGTAATTTGTTTCATACTTTTCATTGTTGACCTAAGTAGGAATTGACTTAAATTTTTTAAATATATATTATTTGTTTAAAATTATGTCTCCCTTCCTTGTATATTATAGTGGGAATAAAATTTTAAGTAGGAGTACTAGTAGGAATTGAGTTTTAAATTTTTCATATTGCTTATTTATTTATTTTTAAAAATATTTCAATAGTATTTCTTTTAAATTGTATTTAAATCTTGTATACAAGAGTCAAATGCTGATTTCTAAATGAATAATAAGAGAGTTTTATTTTATCTTGATCTTTTAACTGTCCTTTATTCTTCCACATTAATGAAATTGTATGGTTACATTTAATGAAATTAATATAAAATTCAATAGCTATTATTTTTAAATGAAGCATTTACAATAAATATTTGCATTAACTTCTTAAACTGAAAAGCTTATAAATGGTAGCTGATCCCAAAAATCTGATTTTATATCTACAGATAAAACATGTGAAGGCCAAAGCTGTTGCAATTGTTTTAATTGCATTAACTGTGCAACTATGGCATTTAAATACAACAAATTAATCACTTACAAACATAAAACTTCGTCACTATAAGTAGGTATATTCCGAATGAATTTTAATTACTCTCATGCTTATTTTTATACATATATTAACTCTTAATTGAACTTAATTATTATGCTTATTAGAAAACAAAATACTCCTTATGCAGCATAATACTATGATATTTAGCCAATATTTTAGAAATGTTTTTGAATACAACATAAAGAGATTGACAAGGGCAATCAAGTTAATAGCTTTGTACATAATTTAACCCTACAGTAATATTTTGCCACAGCAATAAATATTTCAAAGGTTTTTCAGGGGAACCCTGATACCACGGGAGCTCCGAGAGAATCCACTGTTAAAGGTTGACAAGAGTGTATCCGATTAACTAATAAAATTTAATAGCTGTTTTAAACAACGTTCTATTACTGGAACTTACTTTCTTGCCCATTTTCCTTGACCTGCTTTATCTGATTGATTGATAATAATTTTATATCTATCTTCCATTTCCTTTATTCTGAATGGATAAAAAAAATAAAGCATTTGATGAATTTTGTTTTTCATCAAGAAAAATGGCTGAAATTACTCGTTTTAATAATTTCATATAATTGAAATGATGATTTTCTTGTTTTCATTTGGTAGAAAGGTTTTCAATATTGTAGTTTCAATTGCATAGATAATCATTTTAAAATATCACAGGCAAATTAAACTAAGACTCGGACTTACACTTTTTTTACTTGGAAACCCTTTCTTAAATCGTAATTTCAAATTAAAATTTTTGGACTCGTTTAGCAAGTATTTAATTAAAAGTCCTATATGAAATACACATAATAACTAATAAAAATTATTGTACTTGTAAAAAGTCACTATAGAAATCTCAAAGTACTCATAAAGAATTAAATGTAGAAACGCTGAAAGATTGCATTAATTTTTAAATTAAATAGAATCCTTAAGGTTAAATTAATTAATTCTGCATGAATTTTTAGCTATTAATGTGCACTCATAGTTTTTAAATATGCTTTTCCATAAAAAAGTTTAAATTTTTATTCCGCCCTTCCTGCCTCAGAGTTCATAAAATTCAAAATTTCAATGTCTTCTTATCAGAGAATTTACTTATGTTTAAAAAAAACTATTGTATAAAAAGAGTTCAGTTTATAAAATTTAAATTCTATTGATTTTTTTCTCATAAAAGATATTTAAAAGTGAAAAATTCAAAATTGCAAAATTAAAAGTCACATGGAAACAAAATTATATAAAACTTTAAGAACTATATGATATCCACATTTTTTCATTTACTAAAATTCATCTGTATATTTAACATTTAGAATATAGGATAATAGTTGATTCTTCAAAGCTCCGTCTCTATTTCCGTTAATTTAATCTTTATTTTTTCAATTTCATTTTACAAATTATTAATATGTAATCTTTATATATAATAGAAGTAACTGTGCCTTTATGTATTAAAGTTTCTTCCGTGTTCTTCCATTATCTTTTAAATTTTTCAATAATGATTTGTTTTATTAGAAGTGAAAAACCTTTACACGATTATTTTGTGTTAAATAGTAGTTTGTTTACCGATTCTCTTGGCGGATTTTTCCACTTTTTCTCCAAGTCCCCCCTGCCTTAAAACTTTTCCTTTAAGTTGCATCCAATTATAACGGATAAGCATATCTCACAACAATGCATTCTTCTCCAAAGTTCCATTACTTGTATTTTACTGTCCTCCGTTATTTTTGCTTGCTTATTTTGCCTCTAATTTTACGCATGGTTGTCATATTCCGATTAATTTCATAAGTCATTATCCAAAATGCTGTTTTCTTTACCCTCTGCTTCCTTTCTCCCATCTTGTTTTCTTAACTTTTTTGCATCTTTCCAGAGTTCTACTTTCCGTTTGAGAGTAATATGGGGTTTACTTAATCCTTAAGAGCAATCTATTATTCTCGCAACAACACACATAATGGCGGAAAGCACTGAACTCTATCCACCGCCAGTATAACAGTTGCCTCCTCTGCACACCTCCCCTTTGGAAAATGAGATCTACTACGGCGCATCGTTTTATCTACACTTACGTTTCAGGGAAACTCAACGAAGAATAGAAAAAAAATGACGTCTATCCTTAAAAACACACATGCAAAGAAGGCATATCAGACTCTTTTCTTCACTAAATGAACTGAAAGTAGTGATTTGCGTAGATCTCCTGTAATCTGTCATTTTGAGAGGTATGTCTCCTTGCAGATTTCAGTGTCTGGGATACCAATCTGAGGTGGAGGTAGTGGCCAGACCGCAACTTTTTCTTTTGCACGTCAGTCTTGACCCTTTATTTAAACTTACATTAGTAATAAGTGTGGTGTTCACGGATTGTAATTTTAACTAGTCGTTCACTTCCCTCTATTCTCTTTTGGACTATGTCTTCTCAAGTCTCTCCTTGTGAAGGCTTCCTGTCCTTTGTATTTTGAGACTTAAATTTCTTTTAGAAATATTTTTTCGAATTTCATTACGCGTAATGGGCAAATAAAAGTTGTTTACCGTGAGATATTTTTTGAGGGGAAAAAAAGAAAAGAATAGAAAAACACTTCATATAAGAGACAGATGCCGCCTCACTGAAATATTTGGTAACTTACAAATATCTTCCTTTTTTTAATGATAAATTCTCGTAAAATTTATTTCTAATAGGGCGTTTCCTCTATCATAAAATAAAATGTAAAAAAAAAATTTAAGGAAGATTTTTTTTAAAGTTTTTTTTTGTATTGCGATAGTGTAAGTAAGTTTGTATTGCGATATGACGCATTCCTTTGAAAAATATATACCACATTTATCTTATATTACCATAATTTTTTTAATGCTTCGTTGGGTCTTTTTTTACTTTGAACTTATAAATTATTTTGAGAAAATAATATTTCGTGTCTATAATTGGCAAGAAATTTTACTATCCTTTGACGGTGCGAAATATGATATTTAGTGAATATTATACTTTTCACATATTCCCTGGAAATAATTTAAAAATCTATTCGTGCATAATTTGCAGCCAGAACTTACGGTTCACTTAATTTTTTTTAATTCTTTCTCATCAATGGTAAAGTATTATTCATATTTATTTTAAATTTTGATTTTCCCCTTGTTGTTTCCTATTTTTGTTGGATATAATTTCAGAATCGCGAAAAGAAAAATTGATCGAGTATTTTCAACTCTGTAGAAATCATTAATATGTATTCATAATTTTTTAAATTATTATCTCTTTTTATTAATTCTAAATCGAAAATCCGTTAATATTTTATGTAATTAATTAAAAGCTTAAACATTTTGGGTAATCTGAACGTACATATGATTTCACTGAAATATATCTTGTTTTTGTTTAAATTTCCATCAGATTAAAGCATGATTAATATAAAAGATAACGTCCACAAATTTCAGTATCAATTTAAATTAAAATACAGGAAAAACGATGTGAGGACTCATTGCAAGAAGTTAAAATAAAGTTTAAAATGTTTGAACTTGTTCTTATTTATTAAAAACAAATTGATATATTAAAATAATATTTAGTTTTAAACACATGTTTCTTCTTCTGTGATGCTCTGTATTTAGAAGAAAAACAAACTTCATTTTATGGAGCTCCTGCGATTGTTCTTAGATGCCCATGAACACATACTATAGTGGTATTAAATAACATATTCGTGAGTAATATTTTTCAAACTGCCAACTTGAGTTATTAATTGCTATATTTTTCACAGAATAACTTACTTAAATAAGCAAAAAGTGAATAAAATAATTTTTGAAGTTATTTGATTCATTCAAATACTCCATGATATATTTGAGATCGTCTAAAAATTTATTCGACATCTGTCTCAAAAATCAAAATCTCCAAAAGTATGCCTTTTATTTTACCTCTTTCAAATTTAAGAAACAGAATTCATAAAAATGTACGCACCGACTGCGAAGAGTAACAGAAAATTTCATCGAAAATTGGCATTTCTAGGTAGTACGAAACCTGAGCGAAAAGCTGTATCCTTTTGAAATCTATGCGCCGGTAGAATAAAACGTTTAATAATAATTCATTTCAATGTGTACGGATATATTTTCTTGTGTAAATAGACTTGTTGTTTTATAAATTCCATTATCTTACGTTTTCTCATTCTGTTTGAGTTTGGCTTAATTTGTAAACAAAGTATCTGAAATACATTGGGGCATGCTATACATTTTAAAGATTGAAAAAGCAAATTTCTCATATTTATACTATCTTATTATTTCATAGCCTCATTATTAGCACTGCTTATAAAGCGAAATTTGATAATATTTGTCTGGCAATGTTTATTTTTGTGGGACGAAACTTCGTAGAAGCGTATTTGCCTTTTATTAACATACTAAAGCATATAATTTGTTTTCGAAAATATCTTTAATGCTGATTTCTAATCAATTTTATATAAATATAATATTTTCCAGTATTTCATGGCATTGATAAAACAATTTTTTTTTCGCTTCATTAAGTAAATAAATCATATACTAATGACATTTGTATATTTATTGTCTATACACAGGCACATTCAATAGATGTTTCAAATCCTGTATTATGAGTTTTAATGAGAATGCTATTTGTATAATACCGCTTAGGACATTGATTAATGCATTGATGAAATAGTTCTCCCCCCTCCTCCCCAATAAATAAATAAGTACTAGTAACTGCTTTAAGTGAAGTAGCTTGTTTGGCAAATACCTTCATTAAAATAATGCTTCTCAAAGTTTTATATAAGCTTGTCAAGAACGCTATTTGAATAATACACTTTAACTGTTCGGAGCATAGCAAGTGCATATTGTTAGTCTCACAAAACAATCGTAAGCATTTTTGAAAAATCATTACCTCGTTCTTTGTCTCCCCATCCTATCCCTATTTATTTATTAATTTCTTTTATTCTTTATGATAGCTATTACTGTTCCTCAGACAAGAAAACTAGACCTGATAATTGTATTATTCTGTGAATAGAACAATAACTTTTTCATCATTTAAAGCTGCAAATGATCGATCTTCAGGGCGTTAATTTAGGGCTTTTCTAACTGAAGTTTGGGATATCAAAAACTTGGATAGGTAATTAAATAAATGCGTAAACTTCGAATCAAGACAATATATGCAAAATATTTAAGTTTTTAAATAGAAATCATTTTCTAAGATCTTGCTTACAAATTTTGAAATCTATTTAATCAACTGTTTAATTAGTTGACTTAAAGCTCAAAGCTCTCTGAAGCGTAAATCAGTTCACATACATATTCACAGTTTTGCCAAAATATTTTATATTAAATCGTGATTAAAATCTTTGATTCAAAATCCCATATGCAAGCCCATTAAAAAAGTATCTTATGCAATTTTAGAATTGGTGGAAATAAAATGAAAATTTTTAAGGAATAGAAATATAATTTTAAAATGAAATTTTCAGTCCAAAATTTGTTGTTTTAATTATTATAAAATAATATACAGTATATGTTTGATTATTATTATTTTTGATTCATCTTAAAAATTAATAAGTTAAAAATGACTTATGGATGTTTTAAAAGCCTAAAAACCTAATATCCTCCTTTCTCTTTATTAGACTGATAGCGTATATTCTACTCAATACTCTACATCTTTATTTCGTCGATCTCTTTGAATCAAAAGAATCAGAATGCAATCTTGAAAATTAATCCGCCTATGTAGGATCTGTAAACTGCTTTTTTACTAAGAAATTCATATTTCATTAAAAATTTATGATATCTACCTGCTGTATACTTACAAATAAATAAATTTACGTTTCATCATCGGTTTTACCACGATTATGGGATTTTTCTCTTGCAAATTCTTTCATTGAGCAAAAAATTCTATTGGCATTTAAATGTCTTTCAAGATATCTCGATTTAATTCTTTTTGCAGCAGATGCCTGGAACGAAGCGTAGTTACAGTCATAAACAGTTGCTCTTTGCAAAGTGTCTTTTGAAATGAATCCGAAATCCTTTCAGTTAATATGCTGATTTCTCTGGGCGCTGGACGCTGAGCCAGTAAAAGAACAGCGAGAAAAAGTTCACAAAGGATTCGACTAATCAAAGCGGATTGTTCTTCGATTTACTTATTTGTTTGGTTCCCTTTTTTTTTTTTTTTTTTTCTCATCTATCCTCCATTGCGAATGTCTAATGTGCACAACGCTCTTCTTAACTTCTATTATTACTTTCTTTTCTTGGGTGTTTTGAAAACTGTTAGTGTAAATCTACCAATCAAGTCGTTTTTGCCTTTAAGAGTGGGGGTGTTACGGATACACTTTGCTTAGCCGCTTGACAATAGGAAGTATCTTCTTCATCCACCTGCCCTGTCTGTTTTCTTTTTTCCCTCTCGTCTCTCCTTTCCCCCTTTTTTATATCCCCCTTTTGCGAACTTCTAAACATTTTATAATTTTTTTCTCCCTCTCTATTTGTCTTGGACTTGATCTGCTCTAATCTAAGAAAGTGAGACGCAATAAAAAGAATGGTGCAATTTACGCTTATTTATCGATAGTATCCTGAAGAAAAGACAGTGGGGGTTTTCTTTCTGGATGTGGTTACTATATAATGAAGAGACTCTTTCCATTATTAACAGAGATTCGAACGCAATAAAATGAAAGCAGTGAGAGACGGAGTACTTTAAAGGAAAAGAGAAAAGCCTCTAAAAAATAGATGGAAAACGAAAGGGGGGGTTGAAAAGGAGGGCCAGGCCACAGCGCTTCCATTGACGAAGGCATTGAAGTGATTAGGTAGCGAATGGAGCTATTAAGATTCGGCGCTGCTTTCTACCCCAGCCGAATTAGGCGCATTCTCAACGTAGCTAAAATAGAGGATCCACCCTGCTGGTCTGTCAATCAGACTAATTATAGTTTAATGTCACTAGTGTCGACTTCGCTCATCAGGGCTCCCTTTCTCATTAGAGGAAGGGTCCACTGGAGAAGTCTCGAAATGTGTCGCAGGCTTTTTCTGTAGCTCCCTCTTTTCAGCATCTATCCTCTATCTTCTTATCCTTTCTTCCAGAGCATTAATGATTTCATTAACAGTTCCCTTTTTTTTCACTTCATCATCTCCCTCTCTTTCACTACTTGCTCCCCCCCCTTCCGCAGGGAGCCAGATTTTTACCCATTCGCCCGCTGTGCCCCCACTTCCAGAGCCCCCAAAGTTCTGTGAAAGGACTCGTTAGAGTAGCTCTCTTCCCTGTACCTTTTCAAAATAAGTATAAATAACCGAAGACTTTCCTGCTGCTACGAAATTTAAAACTAATTCTCGACTTGCTCACATCCTAAATAGCGTAGAATTCAATTAACCGAGAATAAAGTTTCTTCAGCATTTTGTATCTGCTGCTTATTAGTGCGAATGAGGACTGTGCTGTAGCGGTAGTGGATTTTTCTCTCCAACTCTGCTAAACTAACTCTTGGTCACCCAACATGCTTCTTAGTTTGCTTCTTTTTTCATACAAGAAGGTTTTTTTTCCTCTTTTCATTATTGATTGGGGACACCAAGAGCTTGGTTGATTTTGATAAAGTATAGGGAAAGGGATATTCCTGTTTTTCATAAATTGAATGAAAACTTTTGAATCGCTGGAATGAACTAGGAGTTTTTTGCCCCCTCTTTTCAAAAGTTTTGATTTAGCTGTGCCCGGCTATTAACTTTAAAACATGAATTGAGTTTCGAAAAACTGCTGCCAATGTAGTCAATTATATCACTTGTTGTACATTACTAGCACTGTTATTTTCATAAAGAGCCCCACTCTATTTTTATCAAAATTCATAGTATTTGGCTCTACAGAAAAACAAAGTAAAGAAATGAGAAGATAAACACTTTTAAAGTAAAAAATAACTTAAAATCATGCATTTTTTAAAATAAGAAGACGAAGAAATGTAGGATATTATAAATCTATTTTAACCTTCAAAACATTCTTTTTAATCGTATTTAATAAATTTTGTATAAGATGTTACCGGTTAAAGATCCATTTTGATTATTGAAATTCCTGATCGTGAAATAATACATTGATGAACGAAGTAAGGAAACACAATTCATTTCAGTTACTTGAGAGAGTATATTTCTAAAAGAACTGAGTTTGAGAAGAAAAAATTAATAAAAAAAAAAGTTTCACTGTGAGAGTTTTGCACTATACATTCATACAAACATTAAATTTACATTTGAAATCATTTAATAACTTGAGTTTTGAATCATTTTTTTAAAAAAATCTCCAAAATATTTCTCAATATAAAAATTATTTTATCAGAAATATTATTCGTGTCTTTAATATCGGAGAATGTTTTTTTTTTTAGACCAAAAACTGAATTTGGTTGCGATTAAATACAATATTAATTTTTAAAAAGTGATAAGCTTCTACTGGCATTAAAAGATAAATTTATTATTTAAAAAAGATTAACAACTGGCACATTTATAACTCTTTTAATTATAAATACCATGCAAATATAAAATCTGTTCATATTAAGCATTATTCTTGTTTTAGGGAATATATTTCCGAAAACTTAATTCCATAAAAACAAAATCATTGCTAAAGTTTTTGATTGGAAATTATTCCATTCTTAATTTTTAAAAGTATAAGAATTTCATTGAAATATAATTAGCAGCTGTATCAGGTGTTATCCTTCTGATTGAAAAAAATAATCAAATAAACTAGAAATTTTAAATATACTATTTAATTTAGTCGCCTTTAGTGGTTGTTTTTTCTCCTATAAATCTCTATTATTAGTACACACTCTCCCTGTATTTATTTATTTATGTATCCTGTTCAAATTTCGAATCGTTAATAAAATACTTTTTATTCATCCACTCAAGTTCAAATACATTTTTTAAAACTTATAGTGATTGATTGATACTTGATGTTAATACAGTTTTTTCAAATATTAATTCATTAATTAAACTTAATTAACTTTTCATACTTTAAATAGAGTTTTAGCAGTTAGTGATGAAAATTAAAATCAATAGGCAGTAGCTCAATCGGTGAAGTGCAAGAATTTCAGTATTTTTCGCTTGAAGGTGAAGAATACAAGTTTAGTTCTTGCGAAAATCAATATTTTTTTATACCTAGTAATTTTTTGATAATTATTTAATAAAAAGTAACTAAAATTTTTTTAAAAAGTGTTGACTTAAGTATTAATTTACTTAAATGTTTTTAAATATTATTTATTTAAAACTATATCTTCATTCCTTGTATATATAGATAAAATAAAATATATCCTTTCTCTTTCAATCCTCGGTTTTCTTAAAGGCATGTCAAGATAGTTAATATATCTATGCTGGGTAAAACCTTAACGTTTACCGTTATCGTCGAACTCTGACTAAAGAGCCTGATAGACGAGATTAGGTTATACTCGAGTTTCGTCTGAATACATTCTTTTTAGTTTTAATCCCAAGTGCAGCTGACTATATTCTCTCTGATTCTTAAGTGTTCTCTGAATTATCTGGTAAGGCCGTAGAGATTAAAAAATTCTACATCGATTGGGATCAACTACCCTATTGACAGTGAACTACTGAACCATCAGAAGATGAACTAGTTTTCTTTTTTACTTTCCTCCGCTTTTTTTAGGGAAATGAACTCCTTTAAATTATCATGATTTAATGGCATGAGAAGTCTGTGAAAGCATAGCTTTAATACCATTTTTTATGCCGAATCCATTGATTGATTTTCTGATTTTTTTTTCTTTTTATTTG
This sequence comes from Argiope trifasciata, assembly GCA_026543055.1. Taxonomy (NCBI): domain Eukaryota; kingdom Metazoa; phylum Arthropoda; class Arachnida; order Araneae; family Araneidae; genus Argiope; species Argiope trifasciata. Next base: position 2,793,214 of record JAPMOQ010045994.1, read on the forward strand.
TATATTTCCAAATCAAATTCATGATCTGCATTTACTAAAAATTGCTTATTGTTTCCCAGGCTCAGTAAAGATCTGTGTGATCCACCGTTTGATCATAAGTATGAAATGACATTAGCTTATTACTTTATACAAATACCAGTGGGAATGGTCTCCGCAAAATTTTCTGGCATTCTTTCTCTAATAAATTTATTATACCCCTCCCCTGTGAACCAGTTTTGAATTTGCAGTCTCTCTTATTCAGCATTTTTTATGTAAATTAAATAAATGTTCTTTATAATTTAATTTTTTATTTCATTGTATAAAGATAATTCGCATTTTTATTTTCAGTTATTCATAGTTTAAATATAAACTAAACTTATTAAATGCTTTTAATAGCGGGCAAAAACAAATATCAGCCATTTATAAATATTTAGCGTTATTAAAATGATTAAAATACATTTTAATTTATAATTAGAATTTTTTTCTTACTTCCTCTTGTTGATGTATCTTAATTTCATATCTTTTTAATAAGATCAACCTGGGTCAGAGTATTTTTACATATTTCCCACTCAAAAAATCATTTCAACCTCACAAAAATTCCACGAACCCATCAATCTAATTCACATAAATAAGTAATAAGAACCATTATTAACGATAAGAGCTTGAAATATTTTAAAGCTAAGTACCCCGAAATCTAATCCTAAGTAAAGCTTTGGTTTATATTTTAACTAACACAAAATAAGCTGGTGTGTACACTTGGTGCTTATATTCTCTCCATTCCAAAAATTCCGCCCCTATTTTAAGTAGAGACCGACGATTTAAAAAGCCCTTTTTTAAACAAAACAAAAGAAAATACTGAAAACCTGAAGGAGTGAAATCCACTCAACAGAACAACACCTCATTCCACGTGGCTTGGTAAAGCGTTTGGACACAGATCCTTGGTAAAGTGTTCGCGTGAAATCCCAGCACTCCGGAGTACGTATTAATTACTTGCAGATGCAGGGCTGAGTGAGGCACTGGCAAGACTAACTCGTGACCTGTAATGGCGACCTCTGTCAGAGGGACGAAGACCTTGATAGTCCCCAGGACAGATCCATGAGAGATCTTTTTTCATCTGTGTGAATCATTCCACACTTGCTCCTTGGCATCACGATAACATCCAACACCAGCCCCATCTTGTAACGTGAATAAGACGAAAAGGGTTACAGTTGCAGGCCTCTTCCACTTCTTATAGCGCCAAGATTGTCGCCGTTTACCCACGTTATTTATACCCCGTCTTATCCTTTTCCGCCAGAATTGAAGGGGCAGACTGTGAAAGTGGGAGATAGATCTTAGCCCACTCTTTGATCCATAGTTCCGATCCTCATCATGATTGATTCTGGACTATATATCTGAATCAAGTGAAATGATTATAAAAAAGTCCACTTATCGGACTTGATATCTTAAGAAAAAATTCTACAATGAATTTTTTTTAAGCATTTATATAAATAACACTTGAATACAGATTTTGGGCTGCAGGCGGGTTGTAACACTTTTTTTGAGCAAAAGATGACATGATTCTTTCATGTGTATGTGTATGTGCAAAAAATTCATGAGTTTAAATCCGAATGTTTCGTGCATGTTAATTGCTTATTTTCAAAAGGTTTGGCTTTAAAATGTGTAAAATACTCTAGTACTTGTAGGGCTGTATTATTTATTACAAAAGTGTTACTTTAAAAATAAAAAAAAAATACGACGTGTTTTTTTTTTTTTTTTTTCTTAAATAATATATAACCTTTTTCCGAATTCAAAGGTTTAAAGTCAGTCTTCTGCCTGAAAATAATTTTAATGTGTGATTAAATAGTACTCAGTTGTGGATTGCAAATATATTTTGTACTTCTAAAAAGAAAGTAAAATTCTATTGTAATAAATGATTTTCATTATTGTGACAACTTAAGAACACAATTTTTTTTTATCACTATTAACTTTTTTCAGTTTTTTCACCTTCTGATTGTCTGCAAAATGCTATTCGACTTAAGATCGATTATCGCATTTCTAAACTGAGCAGCTAACATTTGAATACTTACCTTTGCAATACTTGAAAACTGTGATCTTATTTTCCAAATAGACAACTCACTTTAAAAAAATACCTAGGGGTTAAACTGTTCTCGAATCCTGTGTAAAAGTCATATTTCTTCGAAACTGCCTTTTTACTAAATCAAGAGCAAATATTGACGAAAGCACAAATCTGAATATGCTTTTAAGAATGTACAAGGTGTACTTGGGGTTTGGTTTGGAACATTTTTAATTTTCACTTTCATTCAATCTGAAATTTGAAATATCTTCAATATTTTTCTGTCAGAGATAGGTTTTTACTTTTCTTATTCCATGTGTTTACGCAGGCGATAACACGCCAAAAAGTGAGGAGCGAGTTAAATGCGGGGGGGGGGGTTCTACTTACCCATATCGGTGTCTCTGTAGTCCCCTAAGTTCCCCTCTGAAAGTTCAAGAACCATCCTTGATTCCCCAGGGTGTTTCTTTCTCTATACTCTTTTTTTCATTCTTCGTCTCTATGAAAGCTAGCTTTCGTCTTCGTGCTGTGACCCAACTCTGGGCCCCCAAAATGACGTTCTTCCGGACTTGAAGCTGTAAATTACACAAGCGAGGGCGGTTTCAGAAAACTCTTTTTGTCAAGATAAGAGCTCGGCCAGCTTTTCGCATTTGCAGTTTTTGAAGTTCTTTGGAAGCTATGTTTCGGTTTTTATCCCGAGTATTTTGGCCACTGGGGGTACTTTGCTAGTTGCTTACCTTTTTAAAGTGGACTTCGATAAGAAGGTGGCCGAGGGGGTGGGAATGGTCTTTAAGTCTACTTTTGCGGAAATGTCCCCTAATTTTTAAACCGACAACGGTAGAGAATTTTGCAGTTTTACGTTTCTCGAAGTTTTCGGGGTCTCGGCTTATGGTTTCCGTTGTTAATCTTAATCTGTAAAGTTTTTTTTTTTTTTTTTTGATGCCAACAGTTTTTTCGAAGACATTATGATAAAAGTGGGTAATACATTAAAGCGCTCGGAGAAGTCTTCCCAAACATGAATATGTGAAACACTTTATGAAATCAAGATAAATTTTGGCATCTCTATTTTTTAAAAAGTCTTTGGTCTTTTTTTTTTTATTTCTGAATTTTTATCCTCTCATCCGTTATGTCTGAAATAAAAATACCAAGCAAATGCCTTTACTGCGTTTCAATCATTTAAAAAATAATTTATTGAAGCATTACACAGAAAGCATGCAAATTTTAAAAAATGACAATTAAATGTAGGATTTAAAAAAAAAAAAAAAGGTGACGGAATACAAATACAAAATACTTAAATTCTTGGTGTGCAATTTAAGTGTAGAATTTATACTCCGAATAAAATTTTCAACAAAAATGTAACAAAAACCATGCTTGGATTTTTTTTTGTATACATAGTTTTTCTGCCGGCATATAATGGTAAAATTAAAACATATTTTTTAAGGCCCCCTTTGAATATTTTATTTATTTATTTAGAAGAATTAAACTCGATATTATTAAATAATTAATTTATGTTAAGAACTTTAAAATTGACATTTTATCTCCTATTTTCGAAATTATTGTGTTTACATTGTAAAATTAGTTTGTAGTAGATAACACGAATAAATTCACAAATAAAATATTAAACCATGCTTTTAGAAACTAGAATTATTAATTTGAAAAACTTTTGCTAATTCGTGTTATTTCTAATAATAAAATGTGTTATATTAGAATTACATTTTATCAATTTATCGGGCTTTTATCACAGAAATAATTAACTTTGATGCACCTAACCCCAATACTGAAGGCTGCTATTGCAAATTAATTCCTACCGAAATTGAAATTCATATTGAAAGATAAATATATAAATAATATATTAACGCATTTTCAATAAATTTTTTTAATTGCTGATTCTTTTACTGATAAAAAGCCACTATAAGCTTCATGCAATACTTGACTACAAATAATTTTTTGTTACTACGAATAATTTCGCACCTTTCATTTTTTAAAAATATGTAACACATATGTAATACTGAGTGATGTATGTTCTAATTAAAATATTTACCAGCGCTTTCATATTTAGCTGAAAGAAAGCCACTTTTGCCTTTTAACAGTTCATTGAATAATGCTTCTGTTCACCCTTTAAAAAAATGGTTTGAACCGATTCAATAAATTCAATTTCAATTATTTTATTTACATTTTTCTGGAAGGTTGAAAGAATTTTGCAAAAGTATTAGTTGGAAAAAGCATAAAAAAACTTCAAATGGAGAAAAAGCAAGAAAATAATTTCCATTTGTTAAATGTTATTTATGCTGAAAAGATTGCCACTTAGAGGTTTGCGACATTTCTTGGAAGATTTTTAATTTGTTTTGCATGTTATATTTGACCCATTATTATTATTATTATTATTATTTATGAACTGCATGATATAATGTGATTTTTTAATTATAAACTCTTTAATTTGTTTAAATGCAACTCGCGTCTGCCGTCAATTTTTTTTTCTTTGTATGGCGTTTTATATTTGCTTTTTATTCTTAGCAATAAAAAGCTATTTAATAAAAGCTTTATTCTTTGCAATAAGCTATAATAGGCAACAAAGGAGCAAAGCTTTTTGTTTTCTAAAATTTTTTAATGATTTTCAGTTTTAAAGAACATTGAAATAATTCAAAATTTTGTATAAACATAAAAAGCATTCACTGTAAAAAGAAAGGTAGTTTATGCGTTGTTTTTACGTAAATGATTTATTAATTTATATTCAAACAGTGTTTAGAAATTACATGTTTCGTAAAACTCTTTCATACTGTTTACAAACCATTTATTTCAGTTTCGTTTATTTTTGATAATTTAAATAGATTGAATGTAGTGTCATTAAATGAAGTTTCTGAAAGGAAAATAGCAGTTTCTATGAAAGTGCTAAACTGTCAAATCTTAGTTGTTTTCTGACATATTTGGTTGTTCTTAGAATCTCTTGAACGCTTTCAGCTTTCGTTTTTAATAATACTTTTTAAAGAAGTTTCTGACAATGGATTAGTATTTTCGAGGGTTATTATTAATTTTTTTTGGGGGGAGGGCTCAGTTTAACATCTTGAAAGTTAATGAATGATGCAGTTCTTACGAGCGTAAAAATTGTTATTAATTTCAATTTCTATATTTGTGTCTATGTTATTAAAGAAACACTAACGAAATTATGAGAGGTAAAATCATTTACCTTCTCAATTTCCGCAGTCACAAATATTTTTTAATCAACCTTGAACAATAGATTGCTTTTTTTTTTTTTGAAAAAAATGAAAATTTTGTATCTAATTTGCTGTCGCAATTAAAATCTCTAAATTTGAAGGATGGAGTTGATTTTCATAGAATATTTATTTTAACTAATGACAAATTATTCCTGAATTTTGTCTTAATTTCAATTATTTTTAATGTCAAAGTACCTCGTGTATTATCAAATATGTAAACGTCCAAAGAAAGTCTTATATATATTACTAAATTCGTTTAAACAGTTTCAAGGTTGATACCTGAATTTCTCTAAAAAGATTCGTGGCTAAAGTCCTTTAATGCCACCCCCCCCCCCACACTAATCTCATTTTAAGCAATCCTAGTCAACTTATCAATCAATATCTTTGAGAGTTGACCTCTGAAAACTACTGTGTGACTTTTATCTTTTATTACATTTGTTTCAGTTTTGATTGATTTTTGTTATAAAAAATTTGTAAACAATCTAATCAGTACTTTACCAAAAAAAAAGAAAGAAAAATAATAAGTGTATCACTACAACCAAATAAGGAAGTCCTCTTAGGTTTGTTATCTGAGGTTTTTGGGAGAATTTTCGGATGTTTTATTCAAACCACTTCCATTTTTGGTTAGCGCTAATGCCTTTTTAAAGGCTACCTCAGCAAGGCATTATTTTCTTCGAGGGTTGAATATTTTGGAGGCCAGTTAGTCATTTCTTGCTCCATTTCATGGTAGGGGCTAATTACGAAAAGAGCTTACGTCTTCAGGGGGAAGCGGGGTCTGTTATTAGTTCCACCAGATGGCAGCATGTGTACGTAGTAGACCTTCTGTCATTCATCATCATCGGTTCCGAAATAATATTTTATTGATTCTTTCCACGTTAAATAAACGCCCGTAAAAGAGAGCGAGGAAGTAAAAACAATAATAAGGGTAATGATTTATTTTCTGTCTGATAGGCGCCGCTCATAAATCTCGATCCTGTAGGAAAAGCCAAACCAGAATCCAATAGTCTTTTCTTCACTTCCCGGTTTTCTTGGATGAGCCTTTCGTGAAGAAGTTAGGCATGCCGGAAAACAAAATAAAGAGTTAGGCACGGAATATAAAAACAAAACAGCGGAATGCATTTTATTAAAAACGATCGATGAGCGAGAAGTTAGTTAAAAACTGTGGTGCGATTCTTGATCGCCTTACTTACTTAACCTGGCTGTTAGTTGAAGTGTTGTTGGGTTGTTGAACCTTACATTTTGATTCATGAATCAGCACTGTCTCACTAGGTAATTAACTGATTTTTAACATGCGTTTTTAAATCTGGTTTTTAATAGATAGTGATAAAAATCTCTCGCCGAACTTCTTACTTCTTTCAGAATTCTTGAAAGATGGAGTATTATTTTCTTAAATGATATGCACTGGATTCAATAACATGGAACATGATTGAATTTTCTTCCTTCACAAATATATCTTACATATAATGAAATGTTTTTAAAAAATTATTCACGAATTGATATTTATTAAAAGAACTATAAATTCCCCTACAGTCTAAAACAAGCAACATTTTCTATGAAAATTCTTGCGTTTTCCATTAACGTTTTTGAAAATTTACACTGCTTCGATAAAGTTATTACACAAAACAAATTAAGTTTTAGAGTTTAATTTTAGAATTATTATACTAGTTGCTAGCTTTCTAGTGTATGTATCGAATATCGCCATCGTTCCATCATTTGAGAAAAATCTGCTACTGATCAATTCAGCTCTCGAATCAACTTATTATTTTCTTGGCTCGGACATAAAATAGAAACTAATTGAAAAATATATTATTTAACGAAGATTTCAGTTAAATCAAATATCAGTGCTGCACAATATTTTGTTGAAAGTAAAAAATTATTACTCAAAAATATTTTTTAGTATTACATGTACTGATAAATAATAAAAAGTATGACATTTTTTAAAAAATAATTTCATGGGAAAAATTAAGGAATATGATCCGTTACATATCAGATTTAATTTCTGTTAAATACATCTAAAATACACAATACGTCTTTTGTGAACAATGGAAAAATGAGGTCCTATGATCTTTATCTGATTTACTGAAGGTATTTGTTCCCACGTGGGACTAATGTTTCCTCTTTTCAAGTGATATTTTTTCTGATAGTAATATTTATTTCGTTTTTCCCCTGGAGGGTTGTACAAAACAATCCAAATGTGTGAAAATATATTTATTCGATGGTGTTTGAATATTCGCGTGTTTTTTTTTTTTTTTTCCTTGTATCATGAAATCCCAAACCAACAAACGACCTATTAAAATCTTCTCTCTGATCATTAATCGTTGCCTGGATGATTATCTTCTGTATATTTCATATTTTTTTTCTCATGGCACTACAGAAAAATAATTTTTTTAAACCCATCAGCTTGGTTTTTCTTTGTGGTAATGATATTATTTGTGTTTATTTTGTCCGTTAAAGCCTTGATCACTCTTACTTAAAATATTATTTTAATTTTTAAAAATTTTTATCAACTTCACTTTGCATTGCTGAAAACATAAATGCTTCAAAGGTAATATTGGTATTAAATGGTAAATTGAATTTAAATCTGCAAATCATTTTGAAAATTTTAAGGATTTACAATTTTTTATTTTTTATTATTATTATTTTAATGAGGATTTATTCTTAACTTTTACTACCTTAAAGTAGTTTTTCGGGTAAAAGAATACCGTCCTGAACTTTAAAGAATAAATTTCGAATTACGTTGTCTTATTTTTGTTCTAGGTGTATACTCTATTGAGAATTTTTTATATTTTCATTCTTTGTATATCTGTTTATCTTATTTTAAATAAGTCGTTCCATTTGACGAATTTTGTATGCGATAAAATACACACATTTTTTTTTATTACTCCAAAGCAATAAAGTAATGTGGTGATATTATGTGTGAATACTAATTTGAGCGTAGTCTTTTATATATCAGATACGTCCGGTAAATGATTTTGTTAATAAAACAATGGGAAAGTTCATAAATATACTTTGAATTCTTTAATGTTGACTGTATTCACAGTTAACAGAAAAAGTGTTTAAAAATTTAACTCAAAAAATCGTTATAAATTATTAAACAAAACTGTAATAACTTCTGAAAATTTCAGCGTGTTCCTAAAAATGTTACATTGAAAAATCATCTGTAAGATTATGAAAAATGCTGTAAAGAAACTCCTGGAAAATTAAGACATTTTCTCACCGTCTCTGAATAGAAGCAGTTTAGCTCTTTTTTCTTCTAAATTCATTTATTTTTTAATTCTTTTTTTCTTTAAAATTATTCTTAGTGGTTTGCCTGTACCTTTTTATGATGGTTTCCCTTATACCATATCTGACCACCAGCGTAGAAGTTCCACAGCCACACAAACCTAAATCTTATTCCACATCCTGCTCATTTTGAATGCACGTCCATCTTTGGAAAGTTGCACTCTTTTCCTAAAGCACGAATTCATAAATTTGTACTCAAAGTAAGTGGAATATCTAGCAGAGGCTACAGCTTTTAACACTCAACACTATCGAACTCTTGGTGTGACAGTAAATGGAGCTAGAAAAACTTGCACAACGAGAAATTCACGTGGGGGGAGGGGCATAATTGTTGCATAAGCTCTTCAAGAAGGCAATTTAAGCTAAGGCGGATAACTGGGAGATTAGCACTCATTCAGATTTCGACCTGTAAGTATAACTAGAGATAATTCTCAACTGGTCCTTTTGTCAGTTCATGAGGTTGGGGTCACCTACAGAATGGCTCATAAAGTAGTCTAGTAGTCTTTAGTGACGGGAACGTATATCAGTCCTCCCATGACGTTTATGGGTATGCCATTTGTGTCTGTGCATTGTGGTAAAGGAACTTAATTCCTTGACCAAAAGGTGGCGCCTTTCCTCAATGTGTTGCATCACCCAAACAAAGCAGTTTCCATACCTATTACGGAAATAATTGTGGCACCCTTTTTAGGGATTAAGGCGTTTTTGATCTGTTGTTGATGAAACGCTTCTAATAAAAGGCGAGACGAGACTTCTTAAAAATGTGCCAGATTTTAGGGATATCTTTTATACACAAGGAAATTAACATTTCTTCTGTCTTTTGCTTACAAATGTGCTAATTTATAGTCATTTGTGTAGAAATGAATTCCGATTGATGCTCTGCTTTGCTTCTCAGAAAAATATACTCCATCCAATTTTTATTGCCATACAGTGCTTGAAGGAATAGATTTCAAGTATTTAAATTAATCCTCCACAAACTGAATAACTACTCTCAAAGCTGTAATTAAGTAACAAAAAATTTTCAAGTGATGACAAAGTTATTTTTGCTTTTGAAGTTTCCAAATGATATACAAATGAAAATGTGTTAATATATTTTAAATAAATGCTAATAATGTGAATAAATGTTAAATATGTTAATAAATGTTGCAAAGACAAGAAATAAGACAAAACTTGTATTTAGAATTTTAATACGTTCGATAATAGGTTATTCCAGGTTATATTTCAGTGTTGACACAAAGGAAAACGACTACCTTGAATTGGCCTCTAAACCGTCATATAGAATCAATTTTCAATGACTTGTTTGACATGTATACATCATCATTTGATTAAGCTTCATTACCCTCAAACTAGCTATTATTTTCATTTATATTGTTTGTAATTCGTTTTGTACGGTGAAACTTTTTCTCTTTTATCTGATCTACTTTATATAAATGTTTAAATTCATTTGACTCTCAGTATGTAGTCATGTTTACCATAACACACATCTTATATTCCAGGGTAGGACCTTAAACTGAACTTTACTCTTTTTTTTTCACCACAAGAAATTATGTGTGCTCACGTTCATTGTAAATTACTGCTTTTTATAGAAATTTTAAAAAAAAAATCTTAAGCCTTACTGTACTTTCTTCTATATATCTTTTTTAATAAATTCACGCGATATTTAAAACTCTGTTTTAATATTCTCTTTAAGTGAATTTAATCTGCCATCTTTTACAAATTCAATATTGATAACGGATTAATGCATTCCATTGGCGAACGTTACGCAACATTCTTTTATATAACATTTAAAATACAACTTTTAGAGCATTTCATTCGATGTCTTAATGGAACAGGTAGCACCTGCTTTTTACCTTATCGTACATCACTCCTCAGTTTTTTAAAGGAGAGTGATTACGGGTTCTTCTGAGAAATTGTCTTCCAAAAAGTGTTTAAAGTTTTCCATTTTAGTGTCTTTTCCATTTATGCTGTCTTATATGTAGAAAAGCCTATACCCATCATTTGCTCTTATCACGTTTAACTGTTCTAATTGAGTATGGCTGTTACAAGGACCTCGTAAGTGGTTAAGTGAATTAAATTTCCTCTAAACTTTCCTTTATGCACCGCTTCTTTAAGAATGAGCAATCCGTCTTAATAAGGGGGGGAAAAAGGAACGAATGTTGATCAGAAAATATAAGATGATAATGAAACCGAGATCGCATTGTGTTGCGGATTTTTCTTTCATATTTAATATGGATTGTGAGTAGCAATTCTCTGCATGTTATTTAAACGTGAATAAGATCAAGGTTACGATTAAATCGTGTAAAAATGCTTACGGCTTCATTCAATCGTCATTTCCTTGTGCGAATTGACTTATTAAGTTACATTTGATATACCGTTCAGAAATGGAAATCAATTTCTTGAGGCGCTTTTTAATCTGCAGATGATTATTCCATTTAATGTGCGATTTTTAATTCATATGCATGACCAATTTAATACTTAGAAAGCTACCGTGGTGAAATCATTGCCCTATATCCTTCATGGTTTTATTTAGCAATACATTTGATATTTCTTGAATGATTTGAAACTTCTCATGTGGAAGGTATAGAGCCGGGATAACGCTGCTATCGGTTGTGTTATCATAAAATTAAAAACCATACTGAATATTTGATTTATTCAATATCGAAAACAAGTTGCCGATGCACAAAAACTAAACCAGATTTAAAATACTGAGCTGAGAGATATTGGATACTGTTAAGTAATAATATCAATGCATTATTTTCTATCTCCATATATTTGGATAGATTAACAAGAATTTTGTTATTATGACTCAAGGTGTCTATCTCTTCCAGGACTAACACTTGTATGAATTCTACATTTATGTACTTTTTATGTATTGTGATATTTCATACAAGTGTTATTTTCAAGCTTCGTTTTTCTCACCTAGACCTATATCTACGTTCCGTGTCTATACTAACTCTCTCTACTAGTAGATTGTAGACAAAACTGGCAGTAAACTAGAGTTTCTCATACTCCACGAAAACTCTAGAATATATGCACTTGGTTTATTCTACATTTTTCGGAATTTTTTAATACGAATACATTTCTTTACCAGAATATGAGTCCTCTTTTGTCTTCAGTTGAGATAATATTGTACAAAAACTTATTAAAGGGTAACTGTAAGACATCGCAATAGCTAATAGGATTGCAGTTGGTGAGTATAAGCAGTCTCACATAATCTACTTATCATATGTAGGATCATACTGAAAATACGTGTTCATATAAATTATGATGTGACTCCAAATTCTGTTAAGTTATCAGTGATCTGTAAATATGAATTTTGTTAGACCGCATTGAGTTAGAATAAATAACTTTGACGAGATTAACAGGAAAACGATTTTTAGTCCTCCTAAATTTTGAAGTGTTAACTTGATAGCAACATTGCATAGTATGATAATAGAGAGGCATGTCAGAATTTCAAAAAAAAGTGTAATTATTGAATTTAGTTATTGTTTAATTGGTTTACTTTTCAAATGCGACATTTAGTGATTCAGTTGCAAAGGATTATATTTGCTCCCGTCAATTGCGGTTTCTACGTTTGGCTACCCAATGCTAGTGCTGAGGGAGGTGGTTGAAAAGGATTATATTTGCTCACGTCAGTTGCGGTTTAGGCGTTCTGTCTGTTCAATATCTTTGTCTAATTCACCGTTCGTGTAAAGAAGGGCGTGATCCTACAAGAAAATGCTGATCCCGGATCTCATCAGCATTTTCCTGGAAATTTTTCATTCCCACAGCAATTTAACGCTATGTTATGAGAGCGTTAATCCTTCAGCCTCGTGTCACAAAGTGTGGATCCTACTTGCAGTTTGAGAAGAGAGGGGAGGAAAAAATTATGAAGGTAAATAGAGCGGTTGCAAAATGGCAGGTAGAAGACAATTTTTAGCCCTGAGATATCCTTGTCAGCCGCCCCGGCCTTCCGCCCCTTTTTGAGCCCCTTCCACGACAGCTGCGACTGTCATGCTACCTGACAAGCGGAAGCGCCTATACTGCCGGAGAACAGCCTAATGATGGAATAATGATTTAATCTGCGCTGGTTTTGCTTCACTGCAACGCTTCTTCCCACCAACCGTGCCTTTTTTTATGTTTGCTTTTCCCCCTTCTTTTCTTTTACTAAAAGTTATCCTTTAATTCGCATACTCAAAACAAAATGCGTCTTTTCTGAAAGCCGCTTAAGAAGAGGGCCAAATCACACATTTTACTTTGAATACGCTGCAGGTCCTCGTTTCTCACCATTGAAAATATTAAGTTCATTGTCTAATTAAAAGTTTGGCTAATTATTTAAAGGAAGATAAGGATATTCTTGCTTTAAAACATGTCTTTTAGTCTTGAATGAATGTGATATTAAATTAAACGAGCTAAAAAAAGCTGAAAAAAATACCTCAATTTATACCTCATGCTTATCATAATTTATATTTATTTGCAGAAGGGAACTAAATTTTAAATCTGAAATTTTTACAATTGAAAATTGGATGTTTCTTGAGCTAATTATGTTTACTGCCTGCCATAAAATTAATTTTATTTGAATGATTTTAAATTTGCATTTCACCCATTTTCTGATATATTTTCTGAGTTTCAAGAAATACAGATAACATACTTAGTCATTTTCCCTAACCCTTGATTGGAAATAATAGTAATGTCGGTTAATATTGGTCATAAGAGCTTCATGCTTACTTTTAAATGTTGGGCCTATATACGAAATTTCTGCTACCTTATTAATTAAAATATATAAAATTCAACCGAAAAACCTTTATTATTTTTCGGTGCAATATTTCAAAGCCTTCTTACCCCTTTGAGGACAAAATATTGGAGTCTTAATTTCGAGCAATTTTTCGATTTGTTTTATTTCAAGAAGGATGTAGGAAAATGATTATTTATATATTTTAGAGACTTCTTTCGTTCGGACTATATATAATTAATGTATTACTATGAAAAAAATATGAACGCATTTGTGCCTGTTCCCACTCCTTAAAAGCATAAAGGAAAACTCTTTTCTAAAATATGTAGGTAGAAGGTTGATTCATATTTACGAAATTTTTCTCATTTACATTTTTTAATTCAACTTATTTTCTTATCCCTCTTTGAACTTTTTCTACCCTTAATAATCAGTAATTCGTAGATTTACTCGTTTGTCAACTTTCCCAAATTTATAGCAAATGATATAAATTTTTTCAATAATTGACGGAAAAACAAAGGTAATTTTTTTTTTCACTTTTTAGAAAGTCCAATTCATCATAATTACTTGTTTTGAAATATTCTCAGTGCTTAATTGCTACAAAGTATGAATTGATTTCCTTATAAAAGTTCAGGGAAAAACTGCTTTTTAATGCAAAAATTAAATAAAAAATATATCATTTTGCTAGTTTTTTATGCATTTTGTGTTATAAGAAAAAAATAACTCGATTTTATCTAATTGACAGTAAATTTAATTTGAATAATATTTATGAAAAAAATATTATTTTGTTAAATGAATCATTCTGATGAAATATCTAATTGGATACAAATAATTAACTTGTGTTTATTTGAAAACATAAATTATTATTTCCAGAATATAATTTGAGTTTGAAAGGATCATTTTACGACTCATTATGATATCTGCGAAGCAAAGAGATGGTTTATTTTAAGGAAATTGGAAAGTACATATGTCTGAGCAACAATGAACTTTACGTTATTTTATTACACACATTAATTATTCTTTTGTGAAAAGAAAATCAGGCTTTATATAAAAAATCATCCCTATTTCACTTTAATACAGGAGTAAAACAAGAAATCTGAACCTGCTCTCAATTTAATTTAATGATCTACAAAACAGGAAGACACAGGAGGAGAGGTGACTTACGAAATAAATGTATTGCAACATCTAGCTTTGTTACTGCGTTGTCTTTATATATGAAGCTCATAAGCTGTATTCCAGTAGCTGTCTTAACCAGTTAACGATTGCATGTTCTTTAGCAATGTGGTCTTCATCTTATCTCCTGGTAACTCATGTAAAGTACACGAAAGTAAGTTTAAACCCACAATTATAAATTAATCAATTTTGATTTAATATTGCGTCAATAATTACTTGCAAATCAAGATCAGAATTAAGAATTAATGATATTCTGAATCTAAATATCAGAATATTCTATTAAACTTTAGTGCAATATATAAATTATATTCTGAAAAAATAAGTAAAGTTAGTTCACGCTGAAAGGTAAAATTGATATACTCATATCTTCGTTATGTGAATCATTTCAAATGTCTTTTAAAATATTTTCAGACCTAAGATTTTATGATTAATAGGGTTAATTTTATCTTATTCTTAGGTCAGTCGGTGTAATAATGATCTATTAATAAATAGTAAACCGTTGAGAGTAGTTTGCTGGTGACATATTTTTATGAACTTGTATATATATATTTATGGTTTCCAGAGTGGTGAAATTATTGTTATGTGACTTTATATTTGAATTTGAGTTCTAATTCTTGTTATTCCTCATTTTGATGTCATTTCCAAGTAAATTTTCATTTCTTAGCGGTAAAGCAAAATATGCATCTTACAATTGTTTTCGTGCGTGCAATATTAGAGGTCCGAAAAACATTAATAATAGAAATTCAGTCGGTTCTGTTAATTAGGAATTTAATTTTTATTTTATATTTTTACTTTTGAAATAAGGTAGGAAGAATGTTATTTTTTATATTTCTTTTATTTCGGTGTAAAACTTAATTTAAATAAATAGCAATTTGTGAACCCGGTGGAACATTATGTCAATGAATATTTTTATAATATCTGTACTTTATAACAGAATGAATTATTTATAAATAATTTTTCTTTCATAAGAACATTTTAATAAGAAAAAGGGATTTTTTTTGCTGCTCCGTATGATTTACTGGGTGAATATGGGAATGGTACAAACTTTCTATGTGAAACTTTATAAAATTTTATGCCATTAGGGTTTTTATGTCTTTTTGCAAAATATGAAGACTAAATAATTCTGTTCTCATTAAAATTTATGAAATAATTCTTTATTAATGATCGTTGCATCATTGAAGGATTAATTTCCATGTCGTTTCCATGATGTGATGCACTGGCCGAATCAGTTTTTATAATTTTATATCCAATCTGAAATTGTTGCCTTCAAAACTGACAAGACAGTGGTCTACTTTTATTTTATTTTCATGTAAGGCTAATCACAAGTTGCTATTGATACCAAAAGCGATTTCACGGTGGATAATTTCGTGAACAGATCCTTGTGCAACAGGTTAATAATTGTCTTGTCCTCGGCGCCATCGAAGCGTCATATACTTTATGGACGAGTGGAACTGTTGAGATGTCGTCGGCAAGCGTCATCGGCTACTTTTCTTATAGTATTTACGACTCATTTGAACGTAACTGAGTTTTCACCATTGTATATTTCTCATTATTCTTTGGAATTAGAGCGGCCAAATATAAGAAGAGAATTGATTTTGAAATTATACTGACACAGCGGGGCTAATCAAACCTTGTCAGAACGCAATTATTGGACAAGTCCAGAACTCTGATCAATTTCCACAATGCTTTTTTTTTTAAAGTCAGAAACATTTGGTTTTTGTCCAGTCTGTCTCGGTGATATGTAGACTGGTTGATACCTGGAAGATTTTTCTTCTTTCCTTCAACGATTTTGTCAATTTTGGAAACAGCAAATTAAAGAAAAAAGTGCTTTTTCCTTGTACATTTTTCGACTATAATTTTTTCTTATTATTTATAATAAAACATTCTTTCATTCTGGCTTCTTTCAACCGTGTGGATTAAAACTGCCACGCTACTTGAACTGGCAAAATGAAATACTCGTATTTATAGAATTCTGCGAATTTGTTTATGGTCTGTTTGGCATGTTTATAACTCGTTTATGTCATTAATTCCATGAAATTTTAATTTTGTTACGATTTCTTTTCCCCCCATTAATTGGTAAAGAGGATGATTATTGTTAAACACTCGGCTATTTCTTCTCGAATTTCCGTAATTCAGTTAGCAAATCTTTATTCCGTGAAGTCGTACTGTATACATCTGTATGAAATAATTAGCATTCCTAGTCTCTGTGTTTTCTTTTAGATGCTTTTAAGAGCATAAAACACGTCTTTTTTAATTACTGAAATTCAATTTTCCAAGTAGCAAACCCTCTAAAATTTCATGTCTCTTTTTAATAATTGTAAGAAACATTTTTTTTTTCAAATAATAGAGACCACCCTCTTTGATGGTTTAATTCTAAGGATAAGATATGTGCTGAAAATTCTGTTTAAAAGGTTTATATTTGAATTATTTTTAACTTTTTTTTTTAATTCGAAAGTATTTACCGTGTTTTATTTTTCTAGGCTTGTATTTCAGGAATTATGATTTGAGCACTTTAGTTAAATTTTGATAAAATGCATTGTAGGTGGAAGCAGATATGCGTATTGTATGAATTATTCTCATTTTATTATTTAGAATGTTTTGTGTAATTGTTTTTTTTTAAATATAGTAGTTAATTTTAAAAAAATGTGGTGCGCGAAGTATTTACTATTAAAAGATTGTTCTACTTACTTCCTCATTTATTCTTTAACTTTAACATTCATTTAATTAATAATTTCAATGCTGTATATTTTTAATGATTTTAATTTGGAAGTAGATACTCCTGGAAGCCAGTCAAAACCTTTTTGGTGCTAAATTGGCTATATTCATTTTTTTTCAAGCAATTTCTTTTGATACATATTATTTTATTTCATCGCAAGCTTTGTCTGTAGGAGGACTTTTAATAACAGTTTTTCTACATTTGAAACTCATGATAAACAAATACATTTTACTGTCATACTTCCCTTCTAATAAAAGCATTGAATTAAAGGACATTTTATTTTATAATAAGTAGATTTAAAAAAAAAAAAATCAATTTCCTTATACATTACGTTTATTATTATTATTATTATTTTCGTTTCTTGTATATTTTACCAATTTATAATTTCAACAATTAAGATCTAAATTTTGCCTTCCTATATTCTTGATTCATCTTTGCAACGGCTGTAACTTTTCTGATAAGGACAATTTATTTATTTGAGCAGTAGATGTAGACCCGCATCTGTGATTTGTCTCGAAATGGTATCCAAAGCATAACTCAAAAGGTTTATTGATAATAAGCACAAATATTTAAAATCATAATTCAAATAAAAATATTACTTGAGTTGGGAATCTTCATGATATCAGACTTTTTCAAAGTTTCATATTCTTAAGAAAGATATATGAAATCAAATAGTACTATAGAAAACAATAGTAAAATATATGATACACTTCTGAAAAGTTGAATTATAAAACTGCCGAAAGTTTTATTCAGTTCTGAGTTATTTTACATACTTTAGTTGAAACTCTATTAAAAAATTTAATTAAATTCTTTAATATTATTAATTATAAGAGTGGTCCTAACTTAAAATTACTGAACCCTAAAAAATATTTACTCTTTAAAAACAAATTACTTTTCTACTTGATTATGTATAAATGCAGAAACCAGTAAAATTTTTTGTTAATCAAGTCTTTTAAAATATTTGTCACTCTCCTGAATTTATTTATTTATTATTAAGATTTGTCGCACTATTTTTTATCAATTTCACAAAAGCCTTATTTAGATATTAATCAGAAGAGTTTTGTGTAGTTACGGAAATATTCATTAATATTTCTAGAATTCAGCTTTGCAATATTTATTATTCGGAAGAATTTTATATGGCTTGTAATATTTTATGATTCCACAGTAGCCACTTTTAGAGGGAAAAAAAAAATCTAAATTTCATCATAAATCTTAAATATATTTTCCAATTTTAAAAGAATTTCTATAATTTTTCTCAGATGTTATCTGGAGAAAAATAGATTAGAAATTATATATAACTACCATATTTTAAATGTCTGTCTCTTCAATTTTTTATTAGTATAAAAATCCATTTAATTGAAATAAATTTTTTTCTAAAAATAATATTAATATATTCTTTTTTATTTATCTTTTATTATTTTCATTATTTTCTTTTATTTCATTAAATGTATTTTCTGATCTTTAAAAATTATTTTATTTAAAATTATTAAAGTAATCTATCGATGTTTTTGTGTGATATTGAAGTGATATCGATAAAATAAACTTATTAACTAAACGATTGTATTATTATTATTTTCTACATATTTTGAATCTTTTTCAGTTTCATGCTGGTTTCAAGCATATGCTGCCTTATTTGATTTTTAAAGCATTTTCGTCACTGTTATAAATAACTTTGTTTTCATTTTAAGCCATTTGTTACGTGGAGTAATATTTCATTCTTCTATCGTTACAAACCTTTTGCAATAGCAAATATATAGCCACTATTTAAAGCTACTGAAAAACCCGGTATATTGTCCTCCAATTTCTCTCCCCCTCTCCCGCGAATTGCTTCCTTAAAATCTTCCCCTATTCCCCTCAGTCCTGCAGCATCTTGAAAAACAGAAGGCACGAAAAAGAAAACCAATGTCGAGATTAGGTCATGTTTTTTTTTTTTCTTTCTTTCTTTATTTTTTCCCTCGGTATTTTACCTCCCATGCAACTCCCTTGCTGATTCTATAACATGGCTACTTTAGTCTTAAGTGAAGCCAGCGCCCCGACCGTCGCTCGGCAGCGGGCCTACCCTCCGGAGACACGCCGGGGAAAGTGACTCGATTTCCGTCGATGGACCATCGGCGGGCTCTTTGGCTTTTTTCGGGCCCACTTGTCCGCTCCTTTATCGACGATTTAGTCGACTTTTTATCTGATTTTTTTTTCTTCCATCTAGATCCACTTTATTTGTTTGTTGAGAATCGTCTGCAGTACTTAAATCGAACGAAAAGGCGCTTTTAGTTGCGCCCTTCCTATTATTTAGTACTGCCCTTCGGAAACCTATTTTAGATCTCTCTTTAATTCCTTTTATTTATTTGTTTATTTACGAACGTGGAAAGATCGGATTCTAACCTTTACTCAATTAAGGGCTTGTAGCCTGACTTCATTTAGAAAGATTTTGTGCAGATTCGTATTTCTTACGTGCGAGTTTATTAATTGCTGAAACAGATTAATTCCCCTTCCTCCTACCTCCTGTTTTTAGTGAACTTAGTCCATGCATTTCATTCGTAGCAACTTCGTTAAAGAGTTTTTGCATAGTTTCATATTTCTTTCATGCATTTTATTAATTATCGAAATGAGACCCACCATTTGACCTCTCCTACTATTGAGCTTTGTCCCTTCAATTGACTCAATTATAATAACTTCTTAGGCAGAGATTTTGCGCATTTTCGGATTTCTTTTCTGGATGAGTATTCATTGTTAAAAAGAAACTATTTGCCCCTGCTATTATTGTTCTGTATATCTTAAAGAAATATCAAAGTAATTTTTGAACTTATTTTATTTCTCTACTTTCCTGGAAAAGTTGTATTTTAGCTTTTGCTCATTTGGATCTTTCATCAGTTTCATTCAGAAATAATTTGAGTAGTTGGTTTTACCCTTTTTAATTTTGTTATACTAGCTGTGTTAGTAATATTATTTAGTTTTGTACTTCTGTAATATTATTTTTATCTCCTTTGAATTATTTTTATTTATTACTTCTAGCATGATCTAATTTTGTCATGATTATTTTTGTGTTTTTATCAATGAATATCAGATAATTGAAATTTTGCATAGTTTTGTAAAAATTTACTAGAGCAAAATTGTTTTGCTATTGTAAAAAAATTATTTATTTTTTTTAAAATTAAAACACTATTTTAATTTTTTATTTTATTTTATTATAGTTATGAATGTATCATTTTTTTTAAAGTTGGTGCTTCAGACAAATTTAATTAAAAAAAAAAATCATTTCTTAAAATAAGTTCTAGTAAACTTTAAAAAGAGTAAATGGAAGATGACTTGTTTTAGAATATAAATTCAAAGTATTATGTCTATATGAAAAAAATCTATGTTAAATAAATTAAATGTTTTTTTTTTCTTTTAGATATAATGGATTTTCAGTATAAATATCTAATTCTGAAAGGAAAAATTCGTATTCATTAAGTGTTTGATAACTGTTATATTGCCTTTTTCAGTTTATATAAATGATACAACATTTTTAAAAGCTGAAATTCTTCTTTTATTACTAACATTTTATGACTGAAAAGATAATTATGAAATACACATTACGTAAGAGACTATTCTAAAAATTGAATAACATATTTTAGTCATAGAAAATGAATTTTCTAGCTGTGAAATGAAATATATTATTTATATTAATCTAAGTTAACAATTTCGTCAACAATTTTTTCTTGGGTGCATTTCAAGATGCTGATTTTGCATATAAGTCATTCATCTGTAATTCGCATGAAAATAACAATTTTCGCGATATTAGAACTCAACGTATTTATAGTTATTGAATTTTCCCATATAACAATCATTGAAAATTCGCATTAAAATCTGAAGAAATTGCTAATAGCTTTGCAAATTATAAGTATGCGAAAAAAATAATGTTGTAATTAAGAATATATAATTTATAAAAATTGATCGCTATTATGGGCTTCATAAAATATTATATTCCCGCTTTAATGCAAGTTAAAATTTTGTTTTCTAAAAGTTTGAATTGTTAAAAAAAAATTATTGTGTTTAGAAACGCTTTAGTTTGAAAAAATATAAAGTATGCCAGAGCTGAGAGTGGCAATACATCGAAAGTTCCGATTGATGGCTTAACTGGTGTGCATAACACATTTTTCCTTGCATCTTTGACATATAGAAAAAAAATTCCATATTCTTTTTTTAATTTCATTCTAAAATATGATTTTGGAACATCGAATGTTGATACTAAAATTCTACTAAGATATGCTATTCTAATATTCCTTGGGATCGGAACTTTTTATTTAAGCGTAACAGTATTATGCTGTATAGTTTATATTCTTGCTTTAACTTCAATTGCCGTTAATTATGACTATGAAAAAGGAAAACATTTATTTCAATCTCTAATAATTTTACAAATACAAAACGTAGAATATTAATACGACGAATCTGTATGCTATGTTTATGTTCCTTAGGATCATTCTCGGAACTATTTATTTGAGCGTAATAGTAATATACCACATAGCTTATATCTGTGCTGTGAACTTGAATTGCAATTACTTATAATTATGAAATAGAATAAAATTTATTTCAATCTCAATATTTTTGATGTGATATTTTCTCTTAAAATCGTTATTTTATTTCATAAAAGCTAAATTAGAGATAATATAAAAATTAGTTTTTTAAAAATTGCAAGTTTGTCTTCTTACCGATCAGAACCCGAATTTTATGAAAATATGTTTTTTTATTTAAAGAAAACGCTTGTCACCGATTAATTTCTAATGTTTCTAGTATATTTTTTTAAAGTTAATGAAACAAATATACATCTGTTTTTCAAAACACGAATATTTATTTTGAAACTAAACGTAGCGACTAAAAAAATGAGCCACGAAACAAACATAACAGAATAAATATATCGAACAGGTGTGGTCAGATTAATTTGATGTAAAAAACACAAAAACGTTTTATGCGGAATATAAATTTCCCACGTTATCATTTTGCTTAAAAATTAAAAAAATATATTTTTATCTCTCTGTCAACTACAGAACAATAAACTTAGAGTGTATGACAAAAATTTACCTAGAAATACTTTTTCGCAAATGTCAAATTATTTTCCGTGAAACCTACTATTTCCATGCCCGTATTGTTTGTTTCGACCGCACACCATATCAGCATGTAAATCCGAAAAATAAAACATATTTTCTGTTCTGTTGTTTTTATTTAGTCCTATAAGTGTCGCTTGCATTACTTTTGATATAACAATCATTATTATTATTTTTCGGGATGCTTTTTTTGCCGACGAGCGTGACCAGTTCGATGCTCTGGCAAAAAGTAAAATGTGCGCTTTTAGTTAGGTGTGACATTTTTATGTTTACTGAATAGCAGGACGAAATGTGACGATGAGTAGTTGTAATAGAAGAAAAAAGGCGTTGCATCCGAAAAAAATAAGAAAGATGAGACATTTTTGTTGGTAGTCGGCTCCAGTTACACTTCGCCGCGCGTATCGTTCCACCTTCCAGCAATATCTTCTTTGAAACAAAGTCACCACCGTCGCTTTAGATTTCCACTTTTTTATTGTCTCAAATATTTCTTTTTTTATATATATAGTTCCTTAACCTCTTCAGGTATAATTTATGAGTGCGAGAAAGCAGAGTGTTTTGGCTCATTTTCTCTGAGTTTCGAATTTGAATTTTTTAAATCTTCCTTTTGTTTCTGTGGCATGTTAAAGTTAATCAATATCTTGGAAAAATGTTTGAATCATGGTTTATAATATATATATAATCAGTTTATTGATCTGTACCTTTGGTTTATAGATTATAGCTTCCCTAAATCTTTTTTTATCTTCTTGTAAAAATAAACCTCGTTCGGCTTCATTTATGTTGTTAATGATAAAGTTTGAATGATGAAAGGGGAGATTTTATAAGGTAAACAAATATTTTTGATTCATATATTAGTACTTGCATACATTTCAATCAATGACATCGATTGGTATAAATGCGAAGTATCTATATAAACGACAATGGTTTTGGGTTTTATTAATTGACTAATACTATATTATCATATTGAAAGTTATCATACTGTATTATCATTTAGTATCATTGAGTTATTCAGTGTATAAAGACTCCAATTACATTTTTGTCATTCATTTTTTTGTTGGAAGAAATCTGTTGTCGAAACCCTTCAGACAGACACCTTTAAAAACTCATGGTGATGCTACTCCGTCATATTCCAATTTTCGGTTTTGGTTTAAACGATTCTTTAAAAAAAAAGTGATTTTGATATCAATGACAAAAAAATGACCTGTAGGACCAAAAAAAAATCGAAGACAATCAGTTGCAAGACTTATTGGACGGAAATGAGAAAAATTTGTAGAAAATGTTATTTACGAAAATGTGTAGAAACGATACCTGAAAAAAAATGTATCCACTTGTATAATGAAAACATTTCTAAAGAAATGTTTATTAGAGTTAAAAAAATTTTCCATTTAAAATAGATATAAAACAAAATATACTACGCTTGAATTTTACATGTGTGATCTCTACTTTAATTCTGTTTAATGAAACATTTTAATTCAAGTTTTGACAAAATTCTTTATGTCAATTACATCATAGGCTCGTGTCTAAAAAGCATTATTTCAATATCAATATATCCATTAATATAACAATATTTTCTTTTCTTTATAATATGTTATTGAATGTTTCAAATTAAACTTTTTAGGTTCGAAATCTTTTGAATAATTCAATCTCTGAGGCCTTTTATTGACTAGGATGACAATTAAATATTTTAGATTAAAATCTGCAGCTTTGAAATATATTAAATTATTGGAGCTATGAAATAAATTTCATTTCTAATCAACTGTCACCATCCGTATTTCGCAGCTAATAAATGAAAAAAAAATTAAATTGAAGCTTATCTGTATAAATATCTTTTAGGTAAAAATCTGTAAGTTTAAAATATATGTATTTTTTTTTTTCTTTTTCAAATGGTCGTGATTTCAAAATATCTTCCTTATCATTCTAATTTTTAAAGCCGCATTTATTAGAAATACTATACGATTGGAAGAGTTTATCGTTTCTTCAAAACTCTAAAGTATATCGTGAGTGAATTTCTACAACAATTTAAAAAAATAATCAAAATTTGGAATTTGTATGCTTGGTTTAATCAGTAAGCTTATTCTTTTACATTCAGAAAATGTTAATGTTTCTCAGATTTTTTTTTTTTCTTTTTCATCTTCCGAAATCATTTTATGTCAAACACGTTTCTTCGGTTTTATTTTTTAAAGAGTTTTTACTTGCTCTGATAATTTTCTTTTGTTTTAATGTTTTGCACTATTAAAGACTAAACGATAAAGTAGATATTTTTATACATTTTGTAATTTATTTGTTTAAAGTAATTCGGGATATACTTTGTTTTCAAATGAATTAATTATATAGAATTAGATAATTAGCGGCAATGTCACAAATCGTTTTTGTTGAAAATTTATATTAGCAAATTTCGGTATGTCTTTTCCTTTGTCTGAACTCTTGTTATATAGAGGGAAGGTATCACATAATTTAAGCTTAACGTTACATTGTTGCTCTGAGAAATGCCATCAATTTGAAATTTTAAACTTCTAACCTCTTTCCTATGCTAGTAAAGCATTTACAGTTTATATAAGTTGCCAAAATGGTAATTTAAATTTACTTTAATTTAAAAAGAAAATTTATATATCAAGTAATTATGCAGTAATTCAATTTGGTTTAGAATATTTTTATGTAATTTTCAATAAATCTTCAAAGTCCGTCATCTTTTCATAAATAGATATTTAAATAAAATTGGACCAGTATTAAAATATTGAACAAATTCTTCAATTTTACTCAGTATAGGCAGAATTAAAGAAAACTCGATAACTTCATAATTTAATAAGGATTAATTTGTGAACATGAATAGGATATATAGTCATTAAAATAATTTATTTTTAAATGTTCAGAATCGACAGTTGCTCTATACATGAATTAAAATTTTATGAATTCCATGATGAAGTTATGATTTTTACTGTTGTCTTATTATCTTTATTATCTTATGATCTTTACTGTTGTTGCATTAAAGAAGGCACCCACCCACGTATTCAAATTATTTTGATGCGGAAAAATGTTTCAAAGTGATGTTTTTTATTTCAATAAACTTGTATTTTGAATCCGAAAATATGAAATCCAAACTATTGAAAATATTGATAAAATTTGAGTGCGAATATAAAAGATAAAGATGTCGCTTGAAGCTAAATTTCAAATCAGAACTTTTGATGTCATTTTAAAAAAATGTAAATGAAAATTTTAAATTATTTCCTATTCTATAACATATTGATTTAAAATGAGTTTCTGTTT
The DNA here is from genome assembly GCA_026543055.1 of Argiope trifasciata. NCBI lineage: Eukaryota > Metazoa > Arthropoda > Arachnida > Araneae > Araneidae > Argiope > Argiope trifasciata. The sequence continues at coordinate 2,818,667 of JAPMOQ010045994.1, forward strand.
TAAAGATCTGTCTGTAATACCATGTTATTTTTTAAAAATATTACTTGGTAATTTTCTATTCCTTAGCAATCAAGTTAATATTCGATTTATAAAAACAAACACCGTTTTGTATTTTCAGCGGTTAAAAGAACGACTTTAAAGCATTTCGAAACTTGTGCCGAAACATTTTAATCTTAAAGCGCAGCAAGACACGATAACTTTTTTTATCGATTTATAATCATTTCCATAAATGGGTACCACGGAGCACAAATTACTTTGCATATGCTAACATTTTTATTTCACGAAACACTAGATGAAAAGTTACACGAGGCTCACACACAAGTAACGAATAACTTTTCATCCATCTTAAACAGCTGAAAAGTGACGTCCCCCTGTCTTTCTTATTAAGAAAAAAAGTTAGCAAGCCAACCTCCTCTACACATTCTATTCAGTGATGCGTCTATACCTCCCACCGCACCCCAACTCTTCTCAATAAATTTGTTGTTTCTAAAGTGTTTGCGTTTCGAATCTGTGCACAATACGAAAGAAATTGCGATAAATATTTCTCCCTAAGATCTCTTCTCTAAGAACAAGAAGAAAAGGGGGTGTAGTTTTCTTATAAAAATCTGCTCACGTTAAAGTTACAGCGTCCCAATCGTGATCCGAATAATAAAAGTTTTTTGAGGGTGGGATCGGGGGACAGAAGATTTTAGCGTGAGCGCGCGGCCTAGTAATAAAGAGAGTCATAACTCTGTTATAATGATCAATAAAGCGATTAGGCAAGTGCCATCTATTCAGATTTCTCCTTTCAGAAATGAACTGTTTCTCAGTTGCCTTTTCTGTAGGTGCGCCCCATTTTTACTTTTTCCAAGAGAAGAACAATGAATAAAAAGTAATACGAAATCAATACTCACTCCCCCAATACTGTTCTTTGCGCCATTTGGGATCTGCCAAGGAGAAAATAAGGCAAACGAAGAAAAATCTGGGAATTTTCTCGATGGGAAATAATAAGAAATATTCAATGAAACAACAGCTCTTTTTATAGAGCAATAAATCTGCTTTTCGTCATTCATATTTATTGGGCAGAAAGGGGAGGATCAAAGAATATCTCGTTTTACAGCTCCGGATTTAAACGATGATTTTTTGGGTGAAAAAGTTGAAAGCGATGGCCGATTTCGGTTTGACAATCTCTGATTTCCACAGATGAGAATTAGAAGCGAGAGGAACTTCAGGATTCATCCAGTTTTTAAAAAACATGACTTGTACGCCCTGTTGTACACTGGCATTAAATTCGGATATTTGCTTTCCAAGTTCTTAAGTGTTTTTTAATCAGATTTTCATGGCGTATTCCTTTGAGAGACTCATCATCATTGATATAATAGGAATTTTGATGCAAAACAAGTTTTTTTTTAAATTTATTTTATGGATATTTGTGTCAAAATTCCATTATATTTTGGTGCTTAGAAATCCAGATTCAATATTCTATCTCCGTAACTTTTTCTTTGAAACTTGATTGAGTTTCTTAGCAATATCGCAAACGAAAATTAAAATAAAATATACTTTTTGATTTTAAACACAATTTAGAACAACTTCCTAAGATTATTCAGTCATTAATGATAAATTTAAATGAAAACAGATTGAAATTAAAATAATTACTAGATTTAAATTGTGAGAGTATTTAAACTCTATATTCTGTCCTCTGTGAATAAGTCAACCTCTATAGAAAAATAGCTTGCTAATTCATTGCTTGATAGCATGCTAAGTAGGTAAATTGAATAAGGTAAGCTGAAAAGTTGTAGCTTTCTTGTTTATAGTTTTGATTGTTTCTAAGCAGATAAGTTCAACTTTTGCAGAAATGTAAATTTCTTGATGTATAATTTTCTCTGACTATTTTCTTTGTGCGTGAGCTGAATAAGTTACATATATCATAGTAAATTAAACAGTTGATCATCGCACGTAATATTATAATTGCTGCTTAAAAACATATAAAAACATTTTGAAAAATTTAAATTATTCGCTAATTATTTCCTTTTTAATCCTTAGAACACCTATGGCTCCTCTCGGGCACCATTTAAGATTTTGCATAATTTTAACCTACAGGGAAATAAAAAGGGGCTAATTAATTTTTTGGAAGAATTCTACTTAAAACAATAATATACATATATTCTTCGAAACGATAAACAAATCTTTATATTAGGTGAATAAGTATGCATCGAATTACTTTTCGGAGTGCAAAGGATTAAACATAACGGGAAAATTTTTTTACTGTGAACAAGGCAGTAAACAATGAGGTACATTCATCATTTTTGTATATAATATGAATACAATGACTGCTACATGAAGAAGGCTGTTTTTTGTAATTCTAAATTAATTATTAACCACGTTTTATGCATATAATATTTAATGTCTCTTCTCTCTGCACAATAACATTGAAAAGCTGTAAAAACAAAAAAGCCTTTTAAAGTTTTTCTGTTGCTCAGACCTTTTCTATCAAATAAAAAACTGTGAACACTGATTATTTCCTTTTATTAAATTTTTTTTATCAAATGTCTAAAAATCAGAATGTTATAAACTAGAAGCTGCTGATTTTAAATTTTAATTATTGATTTAAAAATATGAAGCAGATATCTATTATTATTTATGTAACATGGTCACAATTTTCGAAACTAATGTATATATCCAAATATAATATCTGAATGGAATTATTAAATTTATATCTCGTTTGAACTCTTTGTTATCTGTGAAAAAGTTTCACATGTGATGCGCAAAATATCTCGAGAGGAAGATAATTTGATTCGTCATTTCCAGCAAAGTTTCTAATGATGATGGGGGTTTTTTTTTTCTTTGTTATCTTTAAATCACTTCTGCTTATAATATATTTTTGTAATTTTTCTATTTATCTTTTAATTTAAATTTAGCTTATATATCAATCTAGCAAAGATAGCATCTTGGTGATCTCGTATTATTCCCTGAATTTCTACAATGAACTTTGGAAATGCTGTAGTGATTATTATGGAAACTTCAAACAACCCTGAACCTTTGCAAAGAACCAAGCACACAAGTTGAAATCGCGTGTGGATAGTTTTCATTTGCATTGAAGAGCTTACGATATCAAAAGTATTAAAAGGGTAGAACCGGTTTAATGCTCATCTCTGATGTACGTATTAGTTACAGGGTCGAAAGCATTCCAACTTGAAACCAGCAGCTTGTCATAGATTGATATATATCTGATTATTAAAGAAGATACACCTTTCACATCACAATCTTCCTAATAAATTCAAATTCACCAAAACAGCTATTCATAATAGGTGTGCTTCAAAAATAATGTATTGGTGTATGTCTTAATGGCTATAAATGTCGTTCTTCAATGCTATTTGTTATGCTGTGTCCAATCTGAAAATATATATATACGGGAAACTTACTTATTTGTATGGCGTTTTGGGTACAAAATAATGCATATCTGTTGAAATAAGTACAGAATAACTATTTTTGTTTAGTTTCAAGAATCTATGATAGTTTTTCTAACTGATCCTCTACGATCTCGTTTCCAAAATTTCTTTTCTCCCGCCTATTTTTTCATCGATGTTAGATCCTTTACTTCAAATTTGTACACCACATTTTTTGGGGAGTGAGATAAAAAAAAAATGTTTCGTTGATTTCTTTTTCCCACTCGCCGTTTCTTTTTTTTTTTTTAAATAATTCTTTATTCATGAGGTAATTTTTTTTTCCCGCCGTGCTCTCAATTCATGAGATCAGAACGCGGATTAAAAACCCCCACAAGCGAGAAACTATTTGCGCCAAACTTTAGAAGGAGACTAGCGCCATCTATCGGTCATCTGGTAAATTAAAATTCCCTCTCTGATTCTTCTCATCCATTGGAGACTCTTTCAATTAACTTATTTGGTTTTATATTTTGAAGAATTTAGTAAAATTATTTCATTGTTAAAAATTTATCTGTAGGGAAATATTTTTTGTCTATTTAAAAAAAAACTGTTGACAATCGATTATTTCTGCCGACATTTTATTTGCAAATTGCTGGACTTGGCATTGTTCACACTTACGAAGGATAATAATTTTGCTTTCCACATTATTGAATCAAAATGAAATGAAACTTTTTTTGTGTGAAATATTAATTAAAATTATCTATCTCAGCCTGTAAGGTGATTAATTTTTATTCATGAGAATCTTCGATAATTTCTTGTAATTCTTTCATCAGGGAAATAACTTTTTCATATTAGCAATGTTTCAGAATTCTTTGAATATCAGTGGTTTAAGTTTATTATTCAATTACAGGGAACAGAACTTTAAATTAAAAAAAAATTACGCATGTTATAATGTAAAATTGAACTGAACAAGGTCAGACATAAACAGCAACATAAAAGCGTTTTGTATCTAGAATGGCATACTTATATTTAATGGGGGTATTTTACAAATTATGGACTTTGAAATAGTTTTATTTTTACTGAAATAAAGTTTACCAACATGATATTTCAGCGAAGCATGTTACTACTTTTACTAGTTATTATAGATTGGTCAGTTAACTATTTATAGAAGGGGATACATAATTTTCCCTGCATTAAAATCTTATCCATAAAGTGCTCTAAATGATCAGATAATTAATTCAATTTACTCAATGAATTTACAATAGCGACAGATAAAATCAATAAAAAAATCGCATTAAGGTAAATCCATTTATTATTTTTCTGCGATTAATCACTGTCATCAGGTTATTAAACAAATATCAGAAAACCGAATATGTATACCTTTTTTACGGTCATTGAAGCCAAAATTTGATTCAGAATCAAAATTGTAGTTATAAGATCACTTGCAAAATTCTGTTTATTAAAATCATTGCGTTTTTGAGTTATCGCCTTTCAAATGTAAGAGATACAGACGTTCAGTCTTTTGACAGATTTAATTTTAAAAATGATAAAGGTCTGTAATTACAATGCTAAAACTATGAACCAAATATCATTTATCGTGAAGTTTTTAAGTTTTTGAATTATTATTTTACTTACATGTCGAATTACAGATGGAACATCTTGACAGATTCAGTTTCAAATTTTCTACATATATGTATTTTAGGAGCTAAACATATGTACTAAATTTGTACTGACGTTTAAAATTCTTTCTCTTCATATACAAGAAAGTAAGAAAGGCACATCTGAATAAACCGTCTTTACTTAGTATCTTGCTTTAAGAGTTAAATTTAAATAAAATAAAAATATTGTTTCTGAAATAAAATTGATTTTTTGAATCTTTTCTACAAAGTAATGGTACTTTATGAATAACAGGATTTGGGAAACATTTGATATCCGCAGTGATTGACATATGGCTTTGAAATCATTTTTGAAACTCTGTAATATTTAAGTTTCTCTTCATTTCAATGAAAGAAGTAGAATGAGTGAACAAAATGAAAAATTGATTTAAATAAAGAGTAACTGAACTCAAAATATCTATTCAGTTTCTTTTTCTGATTAGATACTTTTCTTTCTGAGAATTTCAAATGAACGGCATTCAAAAATATTAGGTTTTGAATCATATTTAGCAAATAAATGAAATGTAAAACTCTGTGAATCTTTTATACGAATCAGTTACGATGAAACCTAATACCATACTTGATAATCTGCAATTAAAACCTGAAATAACATTTAATTTACTAGAACAAATAAATAAAAAAAGGGTATGAAGAGCATAGCTATTCTTCCTTTATTATATTAAAATTAATAGAATTCTTATATCGCTTAGATGGTATAATCTATTTTTATGTAATTTTACGTTTATATCAAGTGCGTATCTCATTTTCACTTTACCCGTGTCTAATTTCCAATCCATAAATTTCCTCTGAGGATTTGGCTTTCTTATTTATTCTTCTTAAAAGAGAAAATAAATTATTAAGGAATAATCTGTTAAAGAAACTCTGTCCACATTTTTATAATTAAAACATGAATGATTAATAAACGATCTGTAGAAAAGATAATTGGTGGAAAAAATACGTATAAAACTTCTCATCGTGATACATTTAACGAATATGTTACGAAACAAATACGCTCAAAACGTTCTTTTCTATCCAAGGAAAGCAAGATAAATCTAAAGCCCATGCCCTTTATTTTTTCACTGCATTTCGCCTGCACTTTTTCTACCATGCCATTCAAATGTCTCCGTATTTGTTTCACTTTCATTAAGTAGTGCGTTTCAACAGTGTAGTCCTCAGGTAGATATTGAAAAATTGAGCTTCTTTTATGCTGTCCCTTTTCATCCTTTAAACAGGTTGTTTCTCGATTTAGCGCTTTGAACTACGAGAGTAATTAAGCACTCTGAATATGCCCCTTCTTTTCCTTTATTAGAACAAGGAGAAGAAAGTTCAAGCCCAGAAAACTGAAGAAAATTTCGCCGCCAGTGATGTTAGAATTTTACTGTCTTTTGTGCTTTGAAGGCAAGTCTTAATGAGCGGTTTTAGACGTGGGAGCTGTCTTTTACTCATTTAGTTTGGCCTTCTTTTTTTTATTTGATTTTTCTCATTCACTAAATTATTTTGCATTTTTTCCCCTTCTTCTTTTTTTTCCCTCCTAGCTCCTTTTCTCCTCCGGTTTTTATTCCCTCGTTTTCCAATTTTGATTGTGAGTCCTAACAGAGTAATTAAAGCGACGTCTTTGAAGTTTGAATACATTGAAAACAACCTTTCGCCATCATCTCATCCTCTTAAGCCTCTTCAAGCGAATGCTAAGGCTCGACACCCGCACCTCGGGAAAACCTCTTCCCCAATATTAAAGAATCCTGGTTTTATTAGCCTGCAGAACCATATGATTGCCTCCCTAAGTTTTAAAAGATGCTGCCGGAGCAGATGCGAAACCAGTTTTCCTTTTAAAAGTTCGTTTCAGAACCATCGGAAAAACGCTTTTGTCATTTAATTGGATTGAAGACTGTCCAATAGGGGCTGTAAAGCGTAAACAATTTCTGCCATCTCTCCCTTCAGCCGCTAATGAAATAAGGCAATATTTTTCATTTAGTTATAAATGACGTCTTATTGACATTCGCTCTTCGCCCAAGTTTGTTTTTCCCAAATTGATGGAGCTCGATTGAGTTTTGCCGGAAAACCAATAAAATTTTTCCCTTAACTCGTGTATCCTTGGTTCAACCGCCGAGGAGGTACTAATTTTTGCCTCTCGTACAAATTGACTTTCTTACTGTGGGGATTGCTTTTCTTAAAAGCCGCCTAAATACTTGCTTTGATCGTGTGAAATTTATTCGCTTTGATTTCGTCTCCATTTAATCAAATCCAAACATTATCTTTTAATAGTCTTTTTGAATTGATTTTAGTATGCTAACAGTTTTAAAAGGATTTGATCATTTTTTCTGCCCCTTTCTTTCCAAGATGTCCGTAGAATTTTCTTTGCTTAGTTCAGTCTATTTAAGTTTGCTGTTGTTTCATTTCGTCGAATCTGTTGAATTTTGCTATCCTTTGAATATTTTTGACGAAACGCTCGGCTTTGATTTACTTTTTAATTCGTTTTATATTCAAGAAAAAGTTGTAAAATTTCTTTACTTAAATCCGTGTATTTATTCGAAATCAAAAGCGCAACCCAATATCTAGCAAACATTAAAATTTTAAGTAAAAATTTTTCTAGTTGTCTTTTCTTTTTATTATATTAAAATGTATAAACACTCTATAAAAATGCTTTAGTATTGGAAATCTTGAACATTTTCTATTCAATTTTCTTCTATAATTCCATGATTCCTTCCAATCAAATTAATAAAAACAGTTCAATTTTGATAGCTTAAAAGATTTTCTTTGTTGAACTGCCTTTATTTAGCTTTAATATGAAACCTAAAATATCTAACTGATAACTACAGTAAGGGAAACTTTTAATAAAGTTTAACCCTGTGCATAAAAATATTTTCTGCGATAATTATTTTGATTTAACTTATATTCGATACTTTTATCCTTCCTTCCATTAACTGTTTTTGTTGCCATCTATTTGCCGAAATGAAATTAATAGATGATAATAAATAATATCTGTTGATTTATTACATGCACAACCAACTTTTGTTTTCGCCATAAGGGTTCCCAAGGTTGTAGATTTCGAAGAAAGATTGAATAATTTTTCGACCACTGTTTATTAAAAATTTAGGCTAATAAGCTACACAGTTTACTTCCCAATTAGCACACAACTCACTATATCGTTTAACAAAATGAATTTAGCTCTGGAATATATTAAAACAGCTGATTTTTTTTCCCATTTATCTGAATGCTATAGAAATGATTTAGTTAAACAATGTTGCTAAGTTTTATAGCTAACACTAATACACACTAATTCAATACACTTGCCTATACACTAATTCAATATACTTGCATATACACTAATTCAATATACTTGCATAT